>CM037090.1:93198515-93684836 GCA_020916435.1 Oxytropis ochrocephala
ATATACAATCCTTTGGCAAATGGTAATCAATTTATTTATTTCAATTGTACACGTCTTAATTAGTTCATCAATCGATCTATCTACTTATTTAACTTTGAAGCATTCTAATTGATTTGTAATTAATGATTAATAATTTTCAAGATTTGTAAATGTGGTGACGGGGTGTTGCGCAACTGGGACTATGGAAATGGGACCATTCTGTAACATGTTTGATTTGACTTGTATAAATCCAACGTCGTACTTTTACGGGACGCTGCACATCCTTCACAGAGAGCTTATGAGCTTACTCTCGCTGCTATACTACAAAGTCAAAACATTCATATTACCAGCTACAATGTTACAAAAGCCATTGGTCCTTTGAACTTGAACTCTTCTGCGTTACATTATTGATGTAATATTATGGATATTTAATACGTATGATGCCAAATCAAAAGTTGATCATAAAAAAAGATGATAAATAGAGTATTTATATTTATGCATCTTTTGTTACACTTTTGTACCTTTATATATAGATCATATATTTATGGGAATGAAAATAAACTATACTGCTTTCATTCTGAATTAATCATTGTTTTTGGGATATCGAACTATCATATTTCATCTTGTAACATCTTTTTTGAACAGCGTGTAACGTCATTTAGAGGGAGTAATTAGTAAGACGTCCTTTTATCACAAGCGAGTATTAGTCTTTTGTTAAATATGGATTTTGAGTTGTCTTCTTTATTTTAATATAACGCACAATCCATGCGCAATCTGTGCATCACACCGGTCATAAGACTAGTGTATATATATCTATCTGTTATCTACTATAAATATATATCATCAACCCACTACCAAAAATACCAAATTATCCCTTACTTTTATCTCAATTCTAAGGATAAAAATGTCATTTCAAATTATTTTCATTTACTTTTTTTTCTCTTACTCACTTTTATCATTGGTGGGTCCCACTCTCACATCATCTTTTAATTTTTTTTATTTCACTTTAAAACCTACTTTTCTCTTTACTCTCTCTCACTCTTTTCACTTCTCTCTACTATCAACATAATCAAACAAAACCAAAAATCTTTTTCTTTAATTAATTTTTGTAAAAATCAGTAATTACATAAAATTAATTAAACTAATATTAAATTATGTATAATTTACTATTTACTATAATCTACTTAAACTACTAAACCCAATTAATTTAACCACTACTATTTGTCAAAAAAAGCGATACTGCTGGCAAAATATTCCAAAACTATTTTTCCTAAGAAAATCAATAATTAATCTCATCAACTTTTTTCGTGAGCCACACGGGAGCAGTAACGACAATGCCAACGGGAGCGCCAACGAAAACGCCAACAGGAGCGCCAACGAAAGCGCAACGGGAGCAGCGTGAGTGCCAACAGGAGCACAAAAAAGAAGCATAAGCTCCCTACTGCCTGCCACACAGCCGCACGTAGTCAATTTTTTTAAAAAAACTCCAAAATTATTTTACCTAAAAAAATCAATAATTAAATCTATCCACTTTTTTAGTAAGCCACACGGGAGCAGCAACGGAAGCGCCAACGGAAGCGCCAACGAGAGCGCAAACGAGAGCACCAACGGGAGCGCCATTATTATAAGAAGGTACCGACTTTTTTTTAAAATTTTTTGCAACGCAACTATTTTAATAAATTTGAAATGTCACCTTCTATATATGGAGTTTTTCCTTTTTCTTTTATTATATTTTACAACTTTTAACGTATTAATAATTTCATAGAAAATTATAACAAATACAGTATCACCTGTGCGTATGCACGGGTAAAATACTAGTATATATATATATATATATATATATATATATATATATATATATACACACACACACACACACACACACACACTAAGCGTATCAAGTGAGAATTATTGATTATTATGATAAATAAGAACTTTTAATTATAACTATTAAAATTTTGCCAGAAAAATAAAATTATAGCTATTAAATTAAAATCAATGACACAGATTATGTAATTAATTACAAATTCTCACATGATTTTTAATTAAAAAAGAAACATTCAAACAAGATTTTTTAATTAATTAATCACGACTTAGTTTAGAGTACTTGATTATTAAGAAAAACTAGAATATTTAATTATAACTGTTAGATTAAGATTAAAGGTTCAAATGTCCAATCAAAAACATTTAATGGTTAAAATTACATCATTAGTTGCAATATCTCTTGTGATGATTAATTAAAAAAGAAATAATCATACAACCTTTTAATTAAATACGTGATTTTAACAGTTAATTTTAATGTAACTGTTATAATTTATGCATACTTATTATATTTTGAAATGTTCTAATTTCATTTATTGATATGTTAAGTTTATGCATTTATGCGTACTTATTATATTTATGGATCTTTTGTGACGCTTTTGTACCTTTATATAGATCATATATTTGTGGGAATGAAAATAAACCATACTGCTTTCATTCTGAATTAATCCTTGTTTTTGGGTTATTGAACTATCATATTTTATCTTGTACCGACTTTTTTGAACAGCATGTAACGTCATTTAGAGGTAGTAAGACGTCCCTTTATCACAAGTGAGTATTAGTCTTTTGTTAAATATGGATTTTGTGTTGTTTTCTTTATTTCAATATAGCGCACAATCCATGCGCAATCCGTGAATCGTACTGGTCATAAGACTAGTATATATAAACAAACACTAAGCGTATCAAGTGAGAATTTTTGCTTATTATGATAATTAATTACAAATTCTCACATGATTTTTAATTAAAAGGAAAAATTCAAAAAATATATTTTAATTAATTAATCACGACTTAGGTGAGAATACTTGATCATTATGAAAAAATAGAATATTTAATTATAACTGTTAGATTAAAATTAATGGTTAAAATTTTAAATAAAAAAAATTAATGGTTAACATTATATCATTAGTCACAATATCTCTTGTGACCTCTAATTAAAAAATAATAATCATACAGTCTTGTAATTAATGACATTATTTTAACATCTAATTTCAATTTAATTGTTATAATTTGTGTGTACTATTATATTTTGAAATGTTCTAAGTTCTTTTATTGATATGTTAAGTTTTTCTTTATTTTTATTTTTGAGTCAACAAAATAAATGAAGGAGGGAATATATACTTTAAAATATCTAGTCACCTAAAATAAAATATAAATTGATTACCTAGTTTTAGTGTAAATTTGGTAGGCGATTAGGAACAACAGTTTTGGTGGTGTCAACCACTTATGTGTCTGAAGAGTATGTAAATTGTTGCTTGTACTAGGTTAGAGTACCCCCTACACTTCTTCCTGTTTAATACAATTTTTTCTTATAAAAAGTTACCTACAGCAAAAGAGAATATCATGTGGTAGTATCAAAATTGATCTCCAATTTTAATTTTTTATTGCAGTGTTGAAGTTACATTTTTCAAAAAAAAAATTAATTGTGGAAATAAAATATTGAATATTTGACATTACTTTTTAAAAGCTAATGATCAATTAAAGGAAAAGTCGTATTAAATCTGGTCTAATTATTTTTTAATGCTGAATAATAATGAAGATGCAATTTTAAGTATGTAATTATGATTGGTAGCGAAGTTAGTATATATAAATACCACAAGTCCACGCGAGGGACGAACTGGAAATTTGAAGAAGTGGGGTCATAGTTGTTATCATAAATATTTATACAAAATATATAAATTCATATTCAATAAAATGATGAAATCATCATCATCATTAAGCAAAAATTGGAGATCACAAAAATTATACCATTGTATATCATAAAATTGAAGACACCTAAATATCGAAGAATTATAATTGTTCTCTTCTTGACTTCATATTTTGAAAGTGTTTAAGATTGTTTTCCTTTTCAGCACAATCAAATATATCACTCTCTATGTATGATATCAGACAATCATTTAGAAATCTGTCTATGGTTGCACATTTTGTTTTTAAAAACTTATTAGTAGAGAAACTCCTTTTAACAGGTTGTAATTGCCACATGTAAAAGTAATGCTAACTCCAAAAGTAAGTACACCATTGGTTAAACAATATGTTTTCTAGTTTACACCAACATTCTTGAAAGATCACTAATCCCATCTAAATTAGAAAACTGTTCATAAGAAGAACATCCATGATATAATTTCCAAGTTAATTCATAAGCTCCAAAGAAGAAAATTCTGACCGATAAAATCAAGTCAAATTAATCAACTTCTCTTTATCAAATGCAAAAAAAGAATCTCTTGGATTTAAGCTTGTTACTCAAATAAGCAATTCACTACTCACCTTACTAAATCTGTTATTAAGCTCTTGAAGTTACCAGTCAATCACTTGATAAAATACCTCATCTTGAAAGCGATACAAGTTCATCGTCCATATTTACAATGTCAATATTTTTCTTTTCACAAAACAATGACACTTCACTGAGTAAATTATTCCACCCATGTTCAATCATGATTTGCAATCTTTCCTTTGAAACTTTAACTAACACTACCAAAAAATGGACTTATACCGCCACAAACAAAAGGCGATACTAAATGTGAAATATCCGTGGGTAAAGTAACTTTGACCTTTCTCTAGGGCCACTTTTTTTGTAGAGGATGTAAAACATCTAACCACGCTTTTTGGTCCATGGGTAAAGGTTTTCTCTGCGCCCAAACACCTTTACTTGTGATTTTTCATTGTCACTATATCCCTTCACATGTAGATCAAATTTTAACCTCTACCTATGATTATGCCATAATTAAAAGTGAATTATTATTATTATTATTATTATTATTATTATTATTATTATTTAATCTAAAAAAAAAGTGATTTTTTTTTCGGATTTAAAAGCATGGTTCAAAGAACCGGACCAGCCGGGAACATGTTGAACCGAGACTACATCCAGTCCATTTAGAAAATCATTGAAAAGAAAGATGAGTAATCTCATATGAAATTGAAACTTTAACTCGAAAATAAATAGAAAATCATTGAAATGCAGTCAACAAAATCTCTACTTACAATTTTATTTCAAGGGTGTTTCCAAACTTCCTCCAAGTTCAAACTTTGTTCCTCCTCATTAGGTAAAAACAAAAAAAAACTTTTCGGATTTATGTGTTTTTTAACCAATATGGGAATGATTTTTCTGTTGCTTAAAAGTCAAACACATTCCTGGTGCAACAATGGAGAATGCTAACATTTCAATATTTTGAGACATCCACATGCCAAGTATTAGTGATGTGGATTCTCTGGATCATCCTAAAAGTTTTCAAAGGAATAAGTCTACAAAGCGATTACATGTCTTCTTTCAAATATAATCATGTTTACAGACCGGAGAACTATCATCTCTCCAATAAATTTGCTTCCACATAATAGAACAAAGATAATAACTTAAGGTGAAAGAGAAAGTGGTGCATGATCTGCTCTCAAACTGACGCCATGCATAGGAGAGAGTTTCGCAAAATAAATGATTTTGTTCCCTTCAAATTAAAAAAGAGGCTAAAAAAGACAATTAAGCTCACATTCCTGTTAAAAATTTCATATATCTGTTTAATTTTTTTTCCAATACAAAATAAATGGATGTGCAAGTTCATGGAAAACTTGGAGGTGGTGGTATCTGCAATTTTAGTACCATTACAAAAACTTGGAATAAGTGTGCAAGTTCATCAAAAATTGCACAGAAAAAGAATGAAGAAAATGTAGCTATCAGCTATGCATTTGAATAACAAGAGAAGGTCCGTTGATACAAAATATATGCAATTGCAAAACACAAACACACACCCATATATATATATATATATATATATATATATATATATATATATATATATATATATATATATATATATATATATATAAATATATATATATGAAGTAAAAGTACCTTGTGGATTATTATATTATATATTATATCAATCCATAATAAAAGTATAAAATCACATCTTCAAGATCCTAATGTATTTTGGTCAAAATAAAAAAATCCTAATGTATTAACTAATGTGACAAAAATTAACAATGTAAGGCTCAAAAATAAAGAGATAAAAAGGGTAACCAAATATGACCCATCTTACTATATGTATTTGTTGCCAACACTAGTACAGCTACACCTCAGGAAAACACTGCAGCAGCCAGGGCCGTCCCAAACAATTTGGGGGCCCTGTGCAAGTTTTAAAATTTGGGCCCTTAATATACAACTTTAAACATGCAAGGAGTATTTAAATTGCCAAAAAGTAGAGTTTTAATAAAGTGATTTTAATGAAATTTGTGATAAGAAATGTGTTATAGCACAGTGGTAAATTTTGGCAAATGTTAAATCACTAACTAATTAACGTTCAATCCTCCCATTTTGCTTTAATAACATTTTTGAATAAATAAATATTGTTACAAAATCACAAAAATGGACGCTGAGGGGTTAGAACCGAGGTCCATGATTATGTAGCAAATAAAATTATCCGCTGCGCTACAAGATCATTTTACTACTAATGCTCGTTTTATTTTATATATAATATATTAATGATTCGAGCGAGAGGTGGGGGTCCCAAAAAAATGATATTGGGCTTGGGCCCTGTGCGGTAGCACAGCCCGCACAGGCCCATGGCCGGCCCTGGCAGCAGCCATAGAGCAAGCCCCTCCAAGAACCACAAGTTGTGTCTATTGTGGGGGAGGCCATTTGTATGAAGGGTGTCCTAGCAACCCAATCTTTGTCAATTATGTAGGTTACAATAGGAATAACAACCCTTACTCTAATACCTATAATCCAAGATGGAAGAACCACCCAAATTTTAGGTGGAACAATTCTAGTGTTCCTGCACCAAGTGCACCTGCACCAGCTACACCTCCTGGATTCCAATCCTGAGTACCAAAGACCAAACCAACCTTCCACTGATAATTCTCTAGAAGGTTTGCTTAAATCATTCATTAGTGAAACTAGAACTGCTAGGCAAGCCCAAGATGCATCAATTAAGAACTTAGAGAATCAAGTGGGGCAATTTGCAACAACTTTGTATCAAAGACCTACAGGTACATTGCCATCAAATACAAAAGCTTCAACCTCACAAAGGCAAGGTAAGGAACATGTCAAAGCCATTTCTTTAAGGCGTGGTAAGGATTTAACAGAACCATATGAGATTGAAGGTAAAGATAAGGGAGAAAAAAATAAAAATGAAAAAAATCCTCAAGATGCAAGATTAGCTTTGATGCATCTGCATCTCATGAAGTTCCAACTCCAAGGTTAGTTCTTGAATACCCTCCTTCTCATTTTCCTCAAAGATTGAAAAAAGCACACGAGGAGAAGCAATTTAGTAAGTTTTTAGATGTTTTAAAACAATTGCATATCAATGTTCCCTTGATTGAAGCACTTCAACAAATGCCCAATTATGTTAATTCATGAAAGAAGTCTTTCTAAAAGAAAAAGATTAGGGGAGTTTGAGACTGTTTCTACAACTTTTATTCCTTGAATATTTATCTGATGCATATAGATTTAAGATTTCGAATATGAACATGATTCCCAGAAACATAAGCTTGAAATCTTCAATCTTCTTTTATCCTTCTTGAACAACCAACCTTCTTAACCATATTCCATAGTGAGTCAACCTTCTATTGACTTCAATCAAACTTTCTGTTGACTATTGGTCAACCTTGTGTTGACTTTTAGTCAACCTTCTGTTTGACTTTCAGTCAACCTTCTGAAGAAAGTTACTTTTTCTTTTAAGCTTCTTTAATCAACCTTCTGTAGATGCAACTTTCTTTAATCAACCTTCTTTAAGGTAACTTATACGTAGGTAACCTTCTTTTGGCACTTTTGAACTTTAAAAACACTTGGTTTATTTGTAGAGCCAAGAATTTTGCTATGATTCTTATTTCCTGTTCTTTTACACTTGATTGAAATTTGTTAAATCATAATAAGTGTTTAGAAAACTTAACTCATTCCTTTAAGTTTGTATCATCAAAACATGGAAAGAGATTTTCATTTCTACAGATCTTGCAAATTAAAATTCCAAGGAAGCTAAAAGATCCAGGTAGCTTTACAATTCCATTTTCAATAGGCAAGTTCTATTCTGGTAGAGCATTGTGTGACTTAGGAGCAAGCATCAACTTGATGCCTAAGTCTATTTTTACTAAGTTAGGAATTGGAAATGCTAAGCCTACCACTTTGACACTTTCTCTTGCTGATAGATCAATAGCATACCCAGAAGGAATTATTGAGGATATTTTGGAACAAGTTGACAAATTTGTGTTTCCTGCAGATTTTGTTATCCTTGATTTTGTTGCAGATGTAGAAGGGTCTGTCATACTTGGAAGACCATTTTAGCAATAGGAAAGACATTCATAGATGTGCATAAAGGAGAGCTAACCATGAGAGTAAATGATCAAGAAGTGAAGTTCAATGTATTGCATGCTTTGAAGTATCCTGCAGAGGAAAGTGAAGAGTGTTCAGCAATTTCTCTTGATCATTTGGTGGAAAAGCAATTCCAAAAGCAGTATGATCACCTTGCCAGTGCACTAGCACCTGATGCAGCTGCATTGCCTGCAGAGGAATTTATTGAAGAAGGAATTTTGTCAAAGGAAGAACCTACACCTAAGGTATGGGCTAGAACTTATGAATCTCTTAATCTAGAAGACCCTAACCTTAAAAAGAATTTACCCTCTATAGAGAAACCTCCTAAGTTAGAATTAAAAGAACTGCCTAAACACTTAAAGTATGCTTTCTCAGGTGAAGATAATACATTCCAGTAATCATTACTTCTGATCATTCATTTGAACAAGAGCATGATTTAATTAACACTCTAAAGAATCATAAGAAAGGCCATAGGCTGGCAAATGGCAGATATTAAAGGGATTAGCCCCTCCATATGCATGCATAGAATAATTTTAGAAGAAAATTCTAAAAATAGCATTGAAGGGCAAAGAAGATTAAATCCCATTATGAAAGAGGTTGTTAAGAAAGAAATAATAAAATGGCTAGATGCTGGTATTATCTACCCTATTTCAGATAGTGCATGGGTTAGTCCTGTGCAATGTGTTCCAAAGAAAGGGGGTGTAACAGTTATAGCCAATGAAAAAAATGAATTGATCCCAACAAGGACTGTTACAGGATGGAGAATTTGTATGGATTATAGAAAACTCAATAAGGCCACCAAAAAGATCATTTTCCTTTCCTTCATAGATCAAATGTTAGATAGGCTAGCAGAAAATGAGTTCTATTATTTCTTAGATGGTTATTCAGGATACAATCAAATAGCAATTGAACCTGAGGATCAACAGAAAACTACCTTCACTTGTCCTTATGGCACCTTTGCATTTAGAAGGATGCCTTTTGGACTTTGTAATACACCTGCTACCTTTCAAAGATGCATGATGTCAATCTTTTACGATTTCATTGAGCAATCAATGGAAGTTTTTATGGATGATTTTTCAGTCTTTGGAGAAACATTTTCATTGTGTTTGTCAAATTTAGAAAAAATTCTCCAAAGGTGTGAAGACACCAATCTAGTGCTTAATTGGGAAAAATGCCATTTTATGGTTCAAGAAGGCATTGTGCTTGGGCATAAGGTATCCAAAAAAGGTCTGGAAGTGGATAAGGCCAAAATTGAAGTAATTGAGAAATTGCCACCTCCATCAACAATCAAAGGTATTAAGAGCTTCTTAGGCCATGCAGGTTTGTATAGGAGATTTATCAAAGATTTTTCAAAAATATCAAAACCATTATGTATGCTTTTGCAGCATGATGTGCCATTTAACTTTGATGAGTCTTGTATGGAAGCTTTTCAAAAGCTTAAAAAGGCATTGGTGACAGCACCAGTGATTGTAACTCCAGATTGGAATAAGCCTTTTGAACTCATGTGTGATGCTAGTGACTTTGCAGTAGGAGTAGTCTTAGGGCAAAGATATAACAAAGTTTTTCATTCTATATACTATGCTAGCAAAACACTAATAGAAGCTTAAATGAATTACACTATGTTGCACCCCGAAAAATCCGGTTTGGGTTTCTCAATGTACAACGTGGAAAGTTTTTGAAGCCGCCACCAATATTTTAATTTTAAGACCAAAACATTGAAAAAAGGTCTTTTGAACAAGGCGGATGGTCTTTCGAAAACTAGAGATATGGTTCGGGGGTCGATTACGCGTGGGGAAGGTGTTAGCACCCCTCGCGTCCTCTCTACTGAGAGGGAACCTTTAATTAAGTGTGTGATTTTAACGTTTGATTTGAAAAATACCTAGATTTGCCTATTTATTTCTTATTTGAAGATAAATGGGAAAACTTAATGAAAATTATTATTTTTGGCGCTTGACGAGAATTGGCTTCTCGCTCCTACGTATCTCCTAGTGTGATGGAGAATTCAAAGCTACGTAGTTCTTGCTTGTCATGAAAAGGTTTTTGTTTTTTTATCTTTTTAGTGAATTTTCGAAATATGACGAGTACTCTGCGAATGATTAAACTAACAGAGGTTATGGGTAATCACCGCTAAGTACTCTTGAAAATGAGAGTTACTACCACTGGTCAGACGAACGAAGGTTCTGATTGACCGTTAGTAGCAACTCGTTTTTATTTGATCCTTTGAAAATGGTTTTCGAAAGAGATTAATTGGCACGAATGATCAAACTAACCAAAGTTATGGGTGATCACCGCTTTATTGTTCTTTGGAAAACGACATTGCCGCCAACGGCTAGACGAACAAAGGTTCTGACTAGCCCCTAGCGACAATGGGTTTGAAAATGATTTTTTTGTTATGGAAAATATTAATGTTTACGGTTGTGAAAATGATTTTATTCGTTGCGCTTAACGAGAACATGGCTCGCTCCTACGTATCCCAAATGGGAATCAAAGCGACGTAGTTCTAATAGTTGAAAATATTTTTGAAAGGGTAAGAGCTTTCATAATGACCAAGCAAGCTGAGGCTTTGAGTGATCGTTACTAATAACTCTTGATAGCATTCATGACAATCAAACAAGCCAAGGCTTTGAGTGATAGTCACTAATAACTTGTATTAATTAGAAAAGAGTTTGAAAGATTTTTGGGAAAAGGGTGTGAGATAGTAAAAGGGGTGTAACTAATTACAGGAGGTTGTATTATTAATGGAGGGGGTGTTATTAACAATCAGTTCTTAAAACTGAAAACAGAAAAAAGAAAGGAACAGGCCCAATCACGCAACCCACAACCCATTTACTAAATTAGGTGAAACCCTACATTCTTTCCCTCTCTACCAGCCAGCTGTTCCATTTCTTTCTCAGATAGAGAGAGAGTGACTTTTCAGAGAGAGAAAGAGTGAAAAACGAGAGAAAGAAGAAGGGATTCGAAAAGAGAGAGAGGGCGATACCGCGCGAGAGAGAGATCGACGGCGAGAACGACGCCGGTGGTGACGGTGGTGGAACGAAAGTGGCGCGCGACGGTGGTGTTTTCGTTGGAGCGCGACGGAGAGAGAGAGGCTAACGGAGGCGTGGTTTCGGCATGGTGGTGGTTCCGGTTCTGTGGTGGTGGTTTCGGTTACGTAGCGGTGGTTTTGATTACGTGGTGATGTTGGTGAAGAGAGGGTGATGGAGGTGCTTCTGCTTTGTGAATATGTTTGTGTCTGCTCGAGCTTATATGAGGGTTCGGCAAGGTGAGGTTTTCTTGTTCTCGGTATTGTTGTTTCTTTCTTCTCCTCTCGCGTGAGTGCAGGTGTGTTTGTGTTTTGAGTGTGTGTTTTGTATTTTCAATCTCTGTGTTCTCTCCCTTCCTCACGAGTTTTTGGTCCGTATTTATAGATGGACTTGTATGGGATTATGTGTTTGTAAAATCAATTTTAACTCAAAGAACTCGATATATTTTCCCCAAGGTGTTTCACTTTTTGGTGTTTGAATAAATCTGTAACAATTTTCTTCACTGTTGCATTCACAAAAATAGGTTTGTTCAGCTGCCTAATTTCTCCTTTGGTGTATGTGTGCAGAGAAAGAAAACTAAAGAAAGAAGAGCCTTCCATTTGGAGCTTTGGAGCCTAGACCTACTGCTGCCCAAACTTGGATTTTTCTGCTTGTCTTGCTTGTTGCTTTGACTGAGGCTGTTGCACTTGTTCTTTTCTTTTGGCAGTGTTGTGTACGCATGTATGTAGTGGCTGAGAGCTACATCTCCTTCTCTCTTGTAATCATTTTATTATGTTACTTGAAACTATTGATCCATCAATGTAAACAAGGCTGTTGATAAACCTACTGCTCTTTTGTCAACTATATCCTTCTCTTTATATTTTTGATTTTTGTTTTGGTTAGATATAACACGCGTCTACCGCGAAAATAAAATAGTGCCAGATCATTAAAATTAAACGTGCGTACGAGAATAGGAAAAAAATGCACACGCAATTAATAATGACGCGTGTACCCGGTTAAAATAACACGCGTACCCTGCTAATAATGCGTGCGTGCCTCAACATGTATTTTTGAGTCTCTTTTCAACTACGAGAAAAATACAGTTAGAACCTCGCGTTCGTGAAAAGGCAATTTTTATTTTGAATTAGTCGGACAAAATTGGGGTATGACAGTTGCCCCTCTTTATTTGGATTTTATCAAGAAATATGAATTGGCCGAGACATATTTCGAAGATAAAATAGAGATAAAGAATTCAGAAATTATACCGATTTTGTCCGCTTCGGCCAACAACAGCGGAAAATAAGCTTGGTACCAGCCCTCAGTAAGCTGGCGAAAACGATAAAGAAAGCGGTAAATCAATGGGTGCTAGCCCTCAGGCAGCAAAGGCAGGAAATAAAACAGTAAAGAAAGTGAGAAAGAAAGCAGTAAAGAAGGTACCGGCCCTCAGTAAGCCGATACTGGAGGCTGCCTAAAGCCTTTTAACGAACCGCGAACGATCCGAGTTTGCACTTGGGCATGGTGGTCTTCAAGAGCGACCGAGGGGGGTAATATCAAGTCTAGATCTCGATACTTCCCTAGGACTGCGCCATGTCTTAAGCCAACACAGCTATCCTTTTCGACTGGACCCAATGGGGTCGAAGGACTTACCCGCAGCTCGAATACGAGGTTAAGTCTGCTTTTGAAGGGCGGACGCCAGGTCCGAAGGGATTCACGAATCCTGTTGATTGATTGATTGAAATAGCCAATGCTGCCGCATTGGATTGAGGTACCTGCATACGTCAGCTGATGCAAGGAATGATGCATGGAATGCGGATGCATGTTATGCAAAGGCATGTTATGCCAGAGTGTGTTATGCAAGTGCATGCAATGCTATGATTTTGGTGTAATGATGAATGCGGTGGAACGCTCCTGAAATTCCCCTTTTATCTGATTGTTGTTTTTCTCTTGATCAGCTTTCTTTTTTCTGACCACTTGTTTTTTCTTTGTTTGTTTTTTTTTCTTGAATCTTTGCCTGATCAGTTTTTTTTTTTTTTTGATCATCTGTTGTTTTTTTTTTTGGCTTATTTTCTTTTGCTGGTTCGACCAACCCGCGACGAGACTGAGGAACCGATTAGCATCGTGGTAGCATATAAGTCAAGTGCTGGTTGTTTTGTGATTTGCCATCTGAAATGACCTATGAGTGCAATTATGTCTTTGCAAACTTAATCTGCTCTGAGAAGTTGCTTCCTTCCCATGACTTTTAGAAATTTCGCAATGATTGTGATGCTCTATGATTTATGCACATGTTTACACAGTCGGTGTTACCATCATCATAAAACGTTTATTTGAGCAGAAAAAGCAGGGAAATAGAAAAACGAACAGATATGAGAAAGAGTGAACTTTATTGATGTGAAAACCGGTCGTACAAAAAGTTACGCCGACTGTTCAATACATTTGAAAGTTTAAACTACAAAAAGACACGAAAAAAAAAAGAGAAGAGCTAATTTCTGACTGTCCATCTCTGTGGGACAGTGCCAACCGTTTATGTCCTTAACCTTGATCACCCCTTCATCCAAACCTTCGGGGAAGTTGTATGCCTTTTCTTACTTTTCATGCCCAAGTTTTCTGACCCTAATTTTTGCCTGGATCGCCGCTGCGGGTTTTCAATCCACCAGGGTCGCCACGATTTTGCCTAGGCGCCTTTGCGGGTTTTCGACCTAGCGAGCTAATTCTTACTTGGCTTATCTTTCTCTTTTTTCGTCTATTTCTTTCAGGCATAATACTTCTTCACTTGATCGGAATTGACTGGGTTCCTTAAATCTTCTCCGTCCATGTTTGTGAGTATCAGCGCTCCTCCAGAAAAGGCTTTCTTGACTACATAGGGGCCGTCATAGGTGGGAGTCCATTTCCCACGAGGATCTCTTTGAATAGGCAGGATATTCTTGAGCACAAGGTCTCCCTCGTTGAATTCTCGGGGACGAACCTTCTTGTCGAAAGCAGTTTTCATCCTTTGCTGGTATAGCTGCCCGTGACACAAGGCTGTGATTCTCTTCTCCTCAATGAGATTTAGTTGATCTAGGCGAGCTTGTACCCACTCTGCTTCCTCCAGTTTAGTTTCCATTAGTACCCGCAGGGAGGGTATTTCAACCTCAATAGGGAGCACTGCTTCTGACCCATACACCAAGGAGAAAGGAGTTGCCCCAGTTGAGGTACGCACTGAGGTACGGTAGCCATGCAAAGCAAAAGGAAGCATTTCATGCCAATTATTGTAGGTTACCACCATCTTTTGCACAATCTTCTTGATGTTCTTGTTGGCTGCTTCGACTGCCCCATTCATCTTCGGGCGGTAGGGAGAGGAATTATGATGCTGAATTTTGAATTCTTTGCACAGGTCCTTCATCATTTTGCTGTTCAGGTTGTTGCCATTATCAGTGATGATCTTGTTTGGAAGACCATAGCGACAAATCAGGTCTTTCTTTACAAACTTGGCAACTACAACACTAGTTATACTGGAGTACGAAACCACTTCAACCCACTTGGTGAAGTAGTCAATTGCGACCAGAATGAAGCGATGCCCATTCGATGCTTTAGGCTCAATAGGACCAATAACATCCATCCCCCACATTGAGAACGGCCAGGATGCAGTCAGAACATTCAGTTTGGCAGGCGGCACATGGATATGGTCGGGATAGATCTGGCATTTGTGGCACTTTCTTACGAAGCTGCAGCAGTCTGATTCCATCTGCAACCAGTAGTAACCCGCCCTCAAGATCTTTCTAGCCATGGTGTGCCCACTAGAATGAGTTCCAAATGAGCCTTCATGCACATCTCTCATGATCTTTTCGGCTTCTTCTTTCGTAACACACCTCAAGAGAACCATGTCATAATTTCTCTTGTAAAGGACCTCACCACTCAGAAAGAAATTCCTCGACAGCCTTCGAAGAGTTTTTTTGTCATTTTCAGATGCCCCGGGAGGGTATTCTCTGCTGATGATGTATTGCTTGATGTCATGATACCAAGGCTTATCGTCGGGCTCTTCATCTATTGTTGTGCAGTAGTGATGTGCAGGCAGGCTCCGGTGCTGAATTCTGATATTGGTCAAGCTCTTGTCACAGCTAACATTGAACATGGAAGACAGTGTTGCCAATGCATCAGCCAACTGGTTTTCATCTCGAGGGATATGCTTGAAGGTGATCTCGTCGAAAGACTCCATCAACTCTTGCACATAATCACAATAAGGAATCAATTTGGGATCTCTGGTCTCCCAATCGCCTCTTACTTGATGAATAACCAAGGCTGAATCCCCATACACATCTAGCCTTTTAACTTTCCATTCTAGGGCTGCTTGAATACCCAAAATGCACGCTTCATACTCTGCTATGTTGTTTGTGACATAGAAGCTTAGTCTCGCAGTGACAGGAATGAAGCGGTTGTCAGGAGATATCAACACAGCGCCTGCCCCATGCCCCCATACATTTGACGCACCATCGAATATCATTCTCCACCTTTCACTTTCTTGGGACTTCCCCTCGTCGAACAGTGCCATGATATCCTCATCAGGAAAATCATGCCGCATTGGTTGGTAGTCTGGAATCGGCTGACATGCTAAGTACTCGGCAAGTGCACCGCCTCGATCGCTTCTGCGTGACATACGAGGATATCATACTCGATAATAACATCATCGCCAACGAGCGATCCATCCGTGTGTAGGCTTTTCAAAAATGTACTTGATTGGATCCATTTTAGATACCAACCAGGTTGTATGACTCAGCATGTACTGCCTTAAACGATGAGCGGCCCATGCTAAGGCAAAACAAGTCTTTTCTAGCATTGAATATCTCGTCTCACAATCAGTGAATTTTTACTCAAGTAGTATATAGCATGCTCTTTCTTTCCGATTCATCATGCGCCTCAAAGACACATCCCATCGAATTGTCCAACACGGTTAGATACAAGATAAGTGGTCTTAGGACACACCATGCATCGAAGTGGTGGGTTCGAAGATAATCTTTAATCCTTTCAAAGGCTCTTTGGCAATCATCGCTCCACTCCAGTTTTTGGTTCTTGCACAACAGCTTAAAGAGAGGCTCGCAGGTGTCGGTTAATTGGAATATGAACCTTGAGATGTAGTTCAGTCTCCCAAGGAAACCACAGACCTCTTTTTGGTCTTTAGTTTGGCATTTCAAAGATTGCTTTGACTTTATCCGGATCGACCTCTATCCCTTTCTCGACCGACAATAAATCCCAGTAACTTTTCGGATCTCACACCGAAGGTGCATTTTGCTGGGTTTAACCTGAGCTTGAACTTCCGTAAACGTTCGAAGAGTTTTTGCAGATTGACAATGTGCCCCTCATCAGTCTTGGATTTTGCAATCATATCATCTACATACACCTCAATTTCCTTGTGCATCATGTCGTGGAATAATGTCACCATTGCTCTCTGATAAGTCGCACCGGCATTCTTGAGTCCAAAAGGCATCACTTTGTAGCGAATGTTCCCAGAGAGTTATGAAGGTGGTTTCTCCATATCTTACGGAGCCATTTTTATCCGATTGTACCACGAATACCCATCCATGAAGGAGAATAGAGAATGTTCATCGCATCTTGTCTACCAGAATATCAATATGAGGCAGAGGGAAGTCATCTTTGGGGCTAGCTCTGTTCAAATCCCTGTAATCGACACACATCCTGACCTTGCCATCCTTTTTCGGAACAGGGACGATGTTTGCTACCCATTGTGGATACTTGGCCAATGCTAGAAATCCCGCATCAAACTGCTTTTTTACCTCATCCCTGATCTTCAATGACATCTCAGGTTTCATTCTTCTCAAATTCTGTTTGACCGGTGGACACTCTGGCTTCACTGGCAACCTGTGTTCAACAATGTCGGTATCTAGCCCTGGCATATCTTTGTATGACCACGCAAAGGCATCAGCATAATCATGCAAGAGTTGGATTAGCCTTTTGCGTTCACTATCTTCCATGGCAGTACCGACCTTAACCTCTCTCTTATCCTCTTCTGTACCCAAGTTGATTATCTCAATCGACTCTCCATGAGGCTGAATGATCTTTTCTTCCTGCTCTATTAGTCTCATCAATTCCGGAGGAGTTTCCTAGCTTCCCTCAACACCCCCTTCAGTTTGGTTAATTGGGTGATCAAAGTCATAATAGGATTCATTGGCACTGTTATTTTCAGAGATAATTACTTTTGATCTGCATTCGTAGAAGCCGAAAGTAGAATGAAAAGCGAAACAAACAAAATAAAGCGAAAAGAAAGAAAAGATAAATGAAGAAAAGAGATTTTATTGATGGAATTCAAAACAAGTGTTTTTATTGATGATGGTGTCATTGAAAATAAAAACATGCATGCCCTAACAAACTATCCTGAGGCCTTGGGCAGAGCCAAAGGGGTGTATTACAATCATTACTTTGAACTAAAAGTGATGGGCAAGTCGACAGCTTCCCAATTTTTGAGCTCTTCTTTAACAAGGCAACGACGGACTAAGCTGGTACCGCCCTCTTCATCCTCTAAACCATCCTCAACAGCAGTAATTTGATCTGGGTCTAGTAACCCTGCACTCTTGAAGCTCTGACGGATGTCACAGATGGGGATCCTCTTTGACCGTGGGTCCTGGCCTCTCAGCTTGGCTAACCACTCACCTCTTCTCTCTTCAGCCAACTTCTTCCTTTCAGCCTCACTTGGGTGGTATCCCAACCCGTAACGACCCTTGTTTTCTTTCAGCTGGACAGGAGCCAGAATTCCTTGTCCTACTCTTCCCAAACCACGTCCCGGCTGGTATCCCTGACCCATCATAATCCTCGCAACCATCTCTTCATCTTTCGACAACTTTATCACAGGCGACGGCAATCCGCTCCCTCCAAACACAACATTGGCAATCTCGAGAGATTGAAAAGAAGTTTCCAGGGACTCTTCGGCTGCCTCCACATAGTGGAAAGGAGAAGGTTTGTTAACTAACATCTCTTCCTCTCCGAACACTACCACAATTTTATCATCGACCACAAACTTGACTCTGTGATGCAGAGAGGAAGGAATGGCTCCCGCCATATGAATCCATGGCCTTCCAAGCAGACAGCTGTACGACGAGGAGATGTCCATGATTTGAAAGTTAACACAGAATGTCTCAGGACCTATCTGAATGGGGAATTCCATCTCCCATATTACCTCTTTCTTCGATCCATCAAACGCCCTCACCAATGTCGAGCTAGGCTTCATGAAAGAGCAATCCACATCCAACTTGTTCACAGTGGACCTTGGCATCACATTTAGAGAAGAACCATTATCAATCAGAACACGAGCTAGCACGAAATCCCCACATTTAACAGAGATGTGTAGGGCTTGGTTGTGTTTCCTTCCTTCTGGGGGAAGCTCATCATCGAAAGAAAAGTCACATGGTTCGCGACCACGATATTCCGACTATTTCATCAAATTGGCCCACGAAATATTACGAGCAACATGAGCCCCATTCAAGATTACTTTCATCGAGGCGATTCGATGCGCTTCTGAACTTAGCAACAATGACAACATTGAAATCTTTGCTGGGGTTTGATTCATTTGGTCAACCACCTTATAGTCACTTTGCCTTACAATCTTTAGGAACTCATCAATTTCCTGTTCTGCCACTTTCTTTTTCTGAGCATTCTCCGCTTCTTTATCCTTCCCCTTACGAGCCCTGTCTTCAGCTTCTTTGGATGATTCACCCCGAACGAGCTCGGGGGCATATATACGGCCACTCCTTGTAATTCCATTTGCCCCGGTTATATTGGTAACAATAGAGGTGTTTGGAGAACTCTCTACTGGAGGCGGGGTGTTGTATTTCCATGGCACTGCATTGTCCTTCTCATATGGGAATGGAGCAGGAATCTCAATAACCACTGGCTGAGGCTTGATTTGGGCTGGTTTTGGATTGTACAATATTTCAATTGGCTTCCTAGCCTTTTTACCATCATTAAACTGCAACATCAACACACTTTCTTCCTTTTCAACCACTCCCACTCGAACCACATAACGATCCATCAAGTCTTGCAACAGTGACTTGAAAACTTCACAGGCACCTACACATAAAGGATCAGCACATACGCAGCCTTTCTTGATAATACCACAACGACACAGTTCAACATGTATATTTTCCAGAGGAGTCTGGATACACTTAACATCTTTAATCATTGTCTGTCCCACATAATCTTCTACTGCATTAGCGGATGGTGTCCCATGTTCCGGTAAGGGGTTTATAGTTGTGCTTGGACTACTCTGCTTGAAAGAGAGCCAGTTGGCGTCAATTAAATCCTGGACTACATGTTTAAAAGCCTTGCAGTCTTCTACCATGTGACCGACCCCTCCATTATGAAAGTTACAGGTAGCATTAGCATTGTATCCCCTGGGAAAGGGAGGTTGCATAGGCTTCATGGGGCGAGTATTGATCAAATTCTTTGAGACAAGGTGATTGAACAGCTCAGTATAGGTCATGGGAATCAGATCAAAACTAGCACGCCTCTTCTCCTGATAGTTCTGGGCTCTGTGACCTGAATTAGTTTCTTTGTGGTTTGAGTGGAGCAGAAATGGCTTTGTTTTGTTGTGGGAGAGTGAAAGATGGGCCTCCCCGCAGTGATAATAACATTGGTTTCCCTTCTTTCTTCCCCGGGAAGTTGGAAAAGGGTTTCTTTTGTCCACTAGAATTGTTAAAACCTCGGCAATCTTTCCTTGCAATCCAGGTGCTCTAATCGTTCTCCAATGACAACCATATCTGAGAAACTAGATGAAACACTCCCCACCAACCTATCATAATATAGCCCTGGAAGAGTTTCCATAAACATGTACACCATCTCCTTTTCAGTCAATGGCGGCTTCACCTGAGCAGCTACGCTCCTCCACTTTTGAGCATATTCTTTGAATGACTCTCTATCTCCTTTACTCATGTGCTGTAATTGAGACCGGTCGGGAGCAAGGTCCATGTTATACTGGTATTGTTTCAGAAATGCTTCAGAAAGATCCTTCCAACTGTGAATGTCGGAGGATTGTAACTGCATATACCAATCTAAGGATGCCCCAGTCAGACTGTTCTGGAAATAGTGAATGAGCACCTTGTCATCATGAGCATAAGCGGCCATTTTTCTAACGTACATCGTCAAATGGCTAGATGGACATCCAGTGCCGCGATATTTATCAAACAGGTGCTTTGAATTTAGGAGGGATGACAACATCTGGGACAAGGCACAAATCTCGGGCATCCTTGGCTCTAGTACCCGATCCTTCCATAGCTCTTAAACGCTCTTCAAGCAAGTGATACCGATCCCTATGCTGAGTGTTCTCAAACAAATGACCTTGTGGATAGTTCCCCAAACTGTGCTAATAACCCCCATACTGAGCAGGGTTCTCCATATGATGGACAGTATTTTGAGGATTTACGGCAACTCCCAGAGTAGGACTAGGTGCACTTCTTGGCAACACAATACCAAGACCAGGAGTATGAATTTATGGTCTAATAGCGACTCCGCTAGGTATAACCGTGGCGAGTTGACTCGACCCCACAGAATAGCTTCAAAGAACGGACGACACATAGCCCATTGGCATTCCCCAGGGATATGCCTGTGTATTCGGGTGACTCTGTCCGCTCACCCCTGGAGAATGGGCAAAGTGAGTGACCCCTGGTCCAGGAGGAGTGTGAGTAGTTGCAACTTCAGCGGTCACCAGGAGGAGAAACGAAAGTAACAACCCCCTTCAGATTCACAATAGAGTAGCCCAGTAGTGCCCCCACCTCGATTTTGTAGCATACTCATTACTTCGGCCATCTGTGCTTCCATAGCATCAACTTTGGTCTTCAAAGCCTGATTCTCTTGAGCCAGCTGCTCAGGGTTTAGAATCTCCACTGCCAACTCATCTTGACCTGGGCAGTCCTCAATCTCGAAATCCTGATTACTAGCCATCAATCTTGCTTGTAGACGGGTGTAATATCGGTGTTGGCGAACCAGCTTGCCTTTCTTTTCTGTTGGCAGAACATTTTTATGAGTACAAGTATGAATGCGTAAATGAATGCGATGCATATGCACATGACTTTTTAGCCCGGGAATCGTGAGATAACTCGCTCTTGTCATAAGCAAAGATCAAAACATTTTAAAAGCGTAATGAGAATTGGAATCAACAAGCGATATGAGCATACTTCATTCGAGCTTTAAAACATTCATAAGAAAGAAAAAGAGTACAATACCATTAAGAGTGCAATACAATATAAAGAAAAATACAAAGCTCTTAGAAAATTACAATATTCCAAAGAAAATTACAACTTCCTAGAGAACATTCTAAAAAGGAGCATATGGCCTTCAACTTCTCTTTCTTTTCTCTTTCTTTGCTTGCAGCAGCGGCTCCCTCAGCCTTTTCCATGAGCTCCTCAGTCAGGACTTTGCAGAAGTTCACAAACTCGTACACATGTACTGGGGTATTGAAAGGAAGCATTTCAGCCTCAGCCCTCCTTAGCTTTCTGGGGACATCCTCATACGACTTGATTAGCTAGCCATGCCAACCTTGAAAATTTACCCCTCCGAGTGGACCTCATCTCTTAGCTCTTTAACAATCTCTTGCTCTTCTATCTTGCCAACTAGTGCTAGGAAACGCTGCTCCCAGTACTGGCTCTCCGCTTGCACCTGCCTATAAGACTCCCCTAGGTTCCAGAGATTCCTTTCCAGTTCATCAGATCTTCCTTGCTCATAACTCAACATTTCTTGGTATTCCCTGAGAACATTCTCAATGGAGCTTCTTTCTTGTTCAAGACTCCTTAGCTGACTTTTCAACTCCACCACCAAGTGAGGTTCTTGTCTGGGCTCAGTTGCCACAATCTTCCATTCTTTGGCTTCTTCAAGGGCCTTTCTTGTTTTCTGCTTGTATCTTTGGAGTTCATCTCTAGCCCCTCTTAGGTATTTCTGAGTTTCTAATTTACTCTTCTCTTCCGCCTTGAATCGCTTGACACCCTCCTCAACAGCTATCATCTTAATCTCATTCTCTTCCTCTAACTTCCTTTTTTGTAGGGTTACTTTCTCCAACTCGCTTGCAACGCGCTTTTTTCTTCCTCTCTGCTTTTGCTAAAGCGATTTAACCTCATTCAACTCCTCGGGGTAGGAAGGCGAGGCTCTGGCATCTCTTTCTCGACTGGTAGTGCCTCCTGGGTAGGTGGACGAGCACTTTGGATCCTTTCATGCAACCATTGGTAAAAAGTGACATCACCAACCTTTTTCATGAGCTCATCTTTGTCTTTACGGACCACAGTCTCCCATGCCTTTGAGATTTTTCGAAGTAAACCCTTGTTCTTTGGATCTTCCTGTCAAGGAAAATGGGAGCCAACATGTCTTGATGAGGCATATTCCTCATAGGGTACCCAAGCTTTCGGATAATCAAGGAAGGATTATAGTTGATTTGACCTTGTGTCCCCATTAGGGGCACATTCTCGAAAGTCTCAACATGAAACACAACGGAGGGTCTGTTCTTCCAACATGAATGAGTGAACCAGCGGACCTTGAGGGCATTGAGACTCCCTAAGGTATGCACCCACTCCTGAGCACTTTTGACCTCTACCTCACAACTCAAGGCATAACCCAACAGATCTGTAGCTTGCCCTTGTGAGCAATGACATGGTTGAGGAACGGGCATATAGTACATGAAGAGAGCGAGGCAATCTTCTTTTCCCCAACACCCGATGATGAGTAAAGGAGTAGTAAGTCTCTCGCAAGGACGGTGGTGCTGGGTTGATTGGATTATCCTTGCTTATGAAGGCTAAGAACACCCCAATGGCAGTCTCATCAATGAACTTCTCAACTTGTGGGAAAAGGACAATCCCGAAAATGGTTAGTGCCAGTAACTGCTTGAAGGGACCCCATCTGTTAGCTTGAGCATGTGACCTCATTAAGTCTTCAAAATAACTCAGTGGAAACCCCATTATACGGTTCTTTTTCTCTTTGAGAGCTCTAACTCCCCACTCCAACTTGCAATAGCAAAGAGAGTCTTTTATCTGAATATTGATGCCCCTGGCACTGATAGGGCGTCGCCTCCGACCTAGAGAAACCCAAAATTTGCTCATACTCCTCTAAAGTTGGTGAGAGTTGGAAATCCTTGAAGATGAAACAACGGATATCCGGATCATAGAACTGACTGAGGGCTTTCACAGCATTTTCTTGAAGATCCAGTTGTAGCAACCGAAGAATATTCCCATAAGCCTTTTCAAACATCCCACGCTCATCCGGTCCCATTAGAGAGGCGCACTCTGTCAAACTGGTCACATCTGCTTTCTTTACTACTGGAAATCTCGAATTTAGCATACCCTCGCTCCTTGATCCCATATTATCTCGTTTTTCACGCCTATGACAAGATTCCAAGTTACTCCAAGATCACCGGCAAATAATTTAGATGCATGAAGAATGCTACATGAAGTCCTTTTTTTTTAGAATTTTGTTTATGTAATGCATGATGTTATGATGCAAAGTGCGGATGATGAGGATGCTTTTTCATATTATTTTCATAAAGAAAGATATTTACAGGTAGTGGTTTGAAAATTTAGGGCAGTATACCCTACATGCCACCTCATATAGGTATTTATGAAAGAGAAGGAAAAAATATATTCTTTTTGATTTTGTTGTTGTTTTTTTTATTGAAAATTGTTGAAGGAAAAGAACTAAACTAGATGTAATAATGCAACACACAATTTTGGAAACGCCCTTGTGACCTAAAAAGGGGTGAGACTTACGATCTAGGGCAATTTAAAGGGTAATCCTTCCACGTAGCTCTATTCACTCCCTCACAAGGCCACCAGAGCCACAGTCCCTTTCACAAAACTCCCCACAAATGCAGCAAACTGCTAGGTGTGAGGCATCATGAAAGAGCACAACTCTGGTTGAAACTTTCGCAAGTAGCCAAACGGAGAAAGGTCCTGATGGGCTCTCACTACTTGAATCCACTCTCCTAAATTTTTGCAGACCTGGGTTATGGTCCCACTCAAAACATGTAATCACAAGGTACAAGTGTAGTGTGTGTCAAGGGCATTTTCCCTAGCACTACCCCACCTGAAATGAAAACCAGAGCAGTCCAGACAATAGCAAGTAATAACATGTTGTCTACCCTAGGGTTCAATATCAATCCAATATAAACTAGCCTAGAGTGCACAGGAATACAACATGAAAGCATAAAAAAAAACATAGAGGCCAAAACAAGATATTCAAATCAATCACATAACTCACACACTTAATCAATTAGGCTTGACCCACTTTTTAAAAAAAAATGTTTTTCTTTTTTAGTCCCCAGTGAAGTCGCCAGCTGTTGCACCCCGAAAAATCCGGTTTGGGTTTCTCAATGTACAACGTGGAAAGTTTTTGAAGCCGCCACCAATATTTTAATTTTAAGACCAAAACATTGAAAAAAAGGTCTTTTGAACAAGGCGGATGGTCTTTCGAAAACTAGAGATATGGTTCGGGGGTCGACATGCGTGGGAAGGTGTTAGCACCCCGCGTCCTCTCTACCGAGAGGAACCTTTAATTAAGTGTGTGATTTTAACGTTTGATTTGAAAAATACCTAGATTTGCCTATTTATTTCTTATTTGAAGATAAATGGGAAAACTTAATGAAAATTATTATTTTTGGCGCTTGACGAGAATTGGCTTCTCGCTCCTACGTATCTCCTAGTGCGATGGAGAATTCAAAGCTACGTAGTTCTTGCTTGTCATGAAAAGGTTTTTGTTTTTATCTTTTTAGTGAATTTTTGAATATGATGGCGAGTACTCTGCGAATGATTAAACTAACAGAGGTTATGGGTAATCACCGCTAAGTACTCTTTGAAAATGAGAGTCACTACCACTAGTCGACGAACGAAGGTTACGATTGACCGTTAGTAGCAACTTCGTTTTTATTTGATCCTTTGAAAATGGTTTTGAAAGAGATTAATTGCACGAATGATCAAACTAACCAAAGTTATGGGTGATCACCGCTTTATTGTTCTTTGGAAAACGACATTGCCGCCAACGGCTAGACGAACAAAGGTTCTGACTAGCCCCTAGCGACAATAGGTTTGAAAATGATTTTTTTGTTATGGAAAATATTAATGTTTACGGTTGTGAAAATGATTTTATTCGTTGCGCTTGACGAGAACATGGCTCGCTCCTACGTATCCCAAATGGGAATCAAAGCGACGTAGTTCTAATAGTTGAAAATATTTTTGAAAGGGTAAGAGCTTTCATAATGACCAAGCAAGCTGAGGCTTTGAGTGATCGTTACTAATAACTCTTGATAGCATTCATGACAATCAAACAAGCCAAGGCTTTGAGTGATAGTCACTAATAACTTGTATTAATTAGAAAAGAGTTTGAAAGATTTTTGGGAAAAGGGTGTGAGATAGTAAAAGGGGTGTAACTAATTACAGGAGGTTGTATTATTAATGGAGGGGGTGTTATTAACAATCAGTTCTTAAAACTGAAAACAGAAAAAAGAAAGGAACAGGCCCAATCACGCAACCCACAGCCCATTTACTAAATTAGGTGAAACCCTACATTCTTTCCTCTCTACCAGCCAGCCGTTCCATTTCTATCTCAGATAGAGAGAGAGTGACTTTTCAGAGAGAGAAAGAGTGAAAAACGAGAGAAAGAAGAAGGGATTCGAAAAGAGAGAGAGGGCGATACCGCGCGAGAGAGAGATCGACGGCGAGAACGACGCCGGTGGTGACGGTGGTGGAACGAAAGTGGCGCGCGACGGTGGTGTTTTCGTTGGAGCGACGAGAGAGAGAGGCTAACGGTGGCGTGGTTTGGGATGGTGGTGGTTCCGGTTACGTGGTGGTGGTTTCGGATTCAGAGCGGTGGTTTTGGTTACGTGGTGATGTTGGTGAAGAGAGGGTGATGGAGGTGCTTGCTGCTGTGAATATGTTTGTGTTTGTGTCTGCGTGAGCTTATATGAGGTTCAGCAAGGTGAGGTTTTTCTTGTTCTCAGTATTGTTGTTTCTTTCTTCTCCTCTCTGCGTGAGTCTGGGTGTGTTTGTGTTTTCAGTGTGTGTTTTGTATTTTCAATCTCTCGTGTTCTCTCCCTTCCTCCGAGTTTTGGTCCTGTATTTATAGATGGACTTGTATGGGATTATGTGTTTGTAAAATCAATTTTAACTCAGCAACTCTGATTATATTTTCCCCAAGGTGTTTCACTTTTTGGTGTTTGAATAAATCTGTAACAATTTTCTTCACTGTTGCATTCACAAAAATAGGTTTGTTCAGCTGCCTAATTTCTCCTTTGGTGTATGTGTGCAGAGAAAGAAAAATAAAGAAAGAAGAGCCTTCCATTTGGAGCTTTGGAGCCTAGACCTACTGCTGCCCAAACTTGGATTTTTCTGCTTGTCTTGCTTGTTGCTTTGACTGAGGCTGTTGCACTTGTTCTTTTCTTTTGGCAGTGTTGTGTACGCATGTATGTTGTGGCTGAGAGCTACATCTCCTTCTCTCTTGTAATCATTTTATTATGTTACTTGAAACTATTGATCCATCAATGTAAACAAGGTTGTTGATAAACCTACTGCTCTTTTGTCAACTATATCCTTCTCTTTATATTTTTGATTTTTGTTTTGGTTAGATATAACACGCGTCTACCGCGAAAATAAAATAGTGCCAAATCATTAAAATTAAACGCGCGTACGAGAATAGGAAAAAAAATGCACACGCAATTAATAATGACGCGTGTACCCGGTTAAAATAACACGCGTACCCTGCTAAAAATAATGCGTGTGTGCCTCAACATGTATTTTTGAGTCTCTTTTCAACTACGAGAAAAATACAGTTAGAACCTTGCGTTCGTGAAAAGACAATTTTTATTTTGAATTAGTCGGACAAAATTGGGGTATGACACACTATAACAGAGAAGGAATTAATAGCAGTGGTTTTTCCTTTTGAAAATTTTTGATCCTACTTGGTTGGCACCAAAGTTATTGTTTATACTGATCACTCTGCCATCAAGTATCTAATTTTTAAAAACGATGCAAAACCAAGCCTAATAATATGGGTTCTCCTCCTTCAAGAATTTGATCTTGAAATTAGAGATAAGAAAGGGGTGGAGAACCAGGTTGCTGACCATTTATCTAGACTTGAAGGTTAAAGTACATATACACATGAAAGAGAGATCAAGGAAAGTTTCCCAGATGAATGCAACGCGCCAATTTCAAATTGCGCTTGCACGCACATCAAGACAGTTAGCGACGAATTTAATGGGTCCCTCGCTAATTTTCTGACCGTTGCAGTGCTTTGGTTTACGCGCGGATTAGCGACCGAATTTTCGTCGCTAATTCTGTCGCTACCGGCCATAAATGTTTAACTGAACGACGCTCCCTTTCCTTCACTCTTCTCTCACTCTTCTCTCTTCTCTCTCACCTCACACCACCAGCACCCACACGACCTAAACCCCTTTCTCACACAACCACCACCACACAACCACCACCACCACCACCCACGACCCCCACCGGTTCCTCTCCTCTGTCTGTTTGTCTCTCTCTCTCCTTTCACTCTTCTTCTCTCCACTTTCTTCCACCACACCACCCAAACATAAACCCTCTTCTCTCATTTTACCACCACCCACGAAACCACCACCACCACCACCCACGAAACCACCACCACGAAACCATCACCACCAAAGCTCCTCCTATTTATCTCCTCTCTAGCTCTCTCTCTTACTATTTTTCATTTCCCTCTTACTCTCTCCACCTTCTTCCACCACACCACCACACAACCACCACCACCACAACCACCTCTTATTGTAAGTTTTGATTTTCAATTTTTTATGATATTGTTTTAATTTTAATTTTTTATTGAATTTGTTTTAATTTATTTTTTCCTTGAAATTGAAATTGGTTAGGATTGGATTTTGGTGTTTGAAGTTTTTCCACACGCACCGAGTGCGCATGCGATCGTCACCGAACCACCGCACCGGACGTAAATCTAATAGCGGTTAGTTTTTAAATTAAATTTGTTGTTATGTATTAGAATTGAGTATTGTTGTGAGTTATAATTAAGTATTAGTCTTAATTGTTGTTGTGAAATGTGAGTTGAATTGAGTGTGAAATGTGAGTTAAAATTTGTTGTTATTGTTAAAATAAACTTGTTTTAAAAGTTGTAGGATTGAGTGTGAATTGTAAGTTATAATTGAATATTAGGATTAATTGTTATTGTGAAATGTTAGTTGAATTGAGTGTGAAAAGTGAGTTAAAGGTTGTAGAATTCCATGTGAAATGTTAGTTGAATTGTATGAAAAGTGTTTAAGTGTTTTTGGATGAACCCTAGGTTAGTTGACTGTGTGTTGTTGATGGAAAAGGGTGAGTCTTTGTTTCACTCACCCCATATTTTGCTCGAAATCATTTCCATTGAGATAATTGCGAGACAGTACTAACAACGGTAAGGTTGGGAGTTCGAAATAACTTCCTTCACTACTTGGATGGAAAGGGTTTTGTGTTGTCCTTGACCCCCATATTCGGCTCGAAATCATCTCCACTGCGATGATATCGATGCCACTAACTTGATATATGTTATTGGCAATGTTATGGGAATGTAACACGTTTTTAAAATGTGTGTAGATGAATTGGTATCAATTTAATCGTGATTGGGTGTATGATCGGTTATATTCGAGAAGAGCGGGTTTGAAGGAATCTTTTGTTGTTGGGGTTGAACAGTTTCTTGTGGTAGCGTGGCAACATGATTTGGCTAAAGAGGAAAATGGGGTTAGATGTCCATGTTTAAAATGCGACGGTGTACGTATTAGGACTGATGAGGAAATCACATGTCACTTGTATCAATGGGGTTTAGGCCTAATTATAGGATTTGGGTGACCATGGAGAACGACTTCCAAATTTTGAAGTCTGAGCTTCAAGCAATTACGGTGTTGGTGTTTCACGTAATGAAAATATTGAGTGGATGAATAACATGATTTGTGATGGTCTTGGGGTGAATGTTCCATTTGATGAGCCTCGATGATGACAATCATGAAGAACTTCCAAATGAAGAAGCACTGAGTAGTGTTTTCGAAGTGGGTTTAGACTATGTGACTAAAATGATGATGGATGCAACACCTTATAAGGATAATTTGCCAAAAATTATTATGAAGCAAAGATGTTAGTTTCGAAGTTGGGATTGGATTTTAAGAAGATTGATTGTTGTGAGAAAGGACACATGTTGTATTACAACAACGAGTTTGGTAAAAATGACGGTGAGCTACTTGAATGCAAAATTTGTGGACGGCCGAGGTATCATGTTCGTAAAGGGGCAAAACGTAATTATAAACCCATTCTTGTGAAGTCGATGTTCTATTTGCCTATAATTCCAAGGTTGCAAAGAATGTTTGCCTCGACTGAAGTTGCGCAGAAAATGACTTGGCATTATGATAATAGGGGTACCTCAGACATTTTGCGCCACCCATCTGACGGTGAAGCATGGAAACACTTTGATTTAGTGCATTGATTTTGCCTCGGACCCACGAAATGTTCGACTTGGATTGTGCTCGATGGATTTACTCCATATATCCAAGCATCATCTTCTCCTACTCTTGTTGGCGATCATTGTTACCCCTTACAATCTTCCTCCGAGATGTGCATGACTAAACCGTTTATGTTTTTGACTTATCGATACTGGTCCAAATAATCCAAAAACTAACATTGATATCTTTTTGGAACCTCTGATTGATGATCTCAAGAGATTGTGGGGGGTGTTTTGACATATGATGCAGCACGGAAATAGAATTTTAAGATGAGAGCGGCGTTGATGTGGACAATTAACGACTTTCCTGCTTATGGTATGTTGTCTAGTTGGGGGACTCACGGTAAATTGGCATGTCCCCATTGCATGGAACACACAAAGGCGTTTTCGCTAAAATACGGGGGCAAGACTTCTTGGTTTGACTCGCATCGTAGATTCTTACCGCCAGATCATCAATTTAGAAAGAACAAGAAGGGCTTCAAGAACAAGGTAGTTGAAAAAGATGGACCACCGCCTTTGGTGACACCAGGTGAAATATGGAGCAGAGTTATGGACTTGCCACAAGTCACTGAGGTAGGCGAACTTGAGAGACTGCATGGTTATGGACAAGTGCATAACTGGACAATAAGAAGCATATTTTGGAATCTCCCATATTGGAAAGACAATCTGTTGAGGCACAATCTCGATGTTATGCACATTGAGAAGAATTTCTTTGATAACATATTTATGACTGTGATGAATGTGAAAGATAAAACTAAAGACAATAATAAGGCTAGATTGGATTCTGCTCTTTACTGTAGCAAATATCGATCCGATTTGAATTTGGTGGAAATGGCTAATGGGAAGATGTTAAAACCAAAAGCCAAATACTGTCTAACACCTGATGAAGTGAAAGATGTTTGTCGATGGTTGAAAGGATTGAGGATGTCAGATGGTTATTCTTCTAACCTTGCAAGATGTACCGATGTGAACACTGGGAAGATGTATGCGATGAAAAGTCATGATTGCCATGTATTCATGGAGTGTTTGCTTCCAATTGCTTTTAGTTCACTACCAAAGTGTGTTTTGGAACCACTTATTGAAGTGAGTCAATTTTTTAAGAATATGTGCTCTTCAACATTGAGAATGGATGATCTCATTAAGATGGAGCAGAATATTCCTTTCATCATCTGTAAGTTGGAGGGAATATTTCCTCCCGGTTTCTTTGATTCCATGGAGCATCTACCGGTTCACCTAGCATATGAAGCAAGACTTGGCGGACTAGTTCATTATAGGTGGATGTATCCATTTGAGAGGTAATTATCTATTTCAACATTTTAATTAAAAAATTATTAGTACGACTATTTTAATTAAATTTTTATTAATTAGTATGACTAGTTGTTCATATGTAGATTAATGGGTGATTATAAACGATTAGTGAAGAATAAAGCTAGAGTTGAAGGATCGATTTGCGCAGCTTACCTACACCGTGAAACCATCTATTTCTGTTCACATTATTTCAACAATTTTATGTTGTCAAGAAATAATAGAAATGAAAGGGAGGTTGAAGAAGAAAGACATGCGCTCACTTTATCTGTCTTTAGCAAACCTGGTCGCCCATCGGGAAAGAAGTCAACTAAATACTTATCAGAAAAAGAACATCTATCAGCACATGTTCATGTCTTGATCAATTGCACTGAAGTTAAACCATATGTCGAGTAAGTATGCTCCAATTTATTCTTTAATCTATAGACATTTAAAGTATGAAGTTAAATCATGGTTTGATCAACTTTCAATTACACCATTTCATGATCAAGTGCATTCTTATTTAATTGGGGTATACATGCCAAGAATCTTCTGTCAGTATACATGAAAGTTTTCCAACTGGTTTAAGGCTAGAGTAAGTAAATCAAATAATGTGTTAATGTCAAATGTTTAAAGTAGATATGAGACATGACTTATTTTTCCCATATATGGTTACTTAGGTTTATGAAGCACAACCAACTCCCCTAATCCGACACTTGAGGAACTTAGCTGATGGTCCTTTTCTTGAGGTCACTGAGTGGCACACGTACCTAGTTAACAGTTACAAATTTGACACTCAATCCTGGAGTGAGGGAAAAAGAACAATTACATATATCAACTTGATTACCCATTCCTGGACTATGAAAAGAAAATAGTCATGTTTTATTGTGTATGGTTTGATCCATCGGTTAGAGGAACAAAGTTGAATCCAAAATGTAATACGGTGGACATTCAAATGAATAGAAGGTATCAACTCTATGATCCATTTATTATGGCAGAAAATGTGAGACAAGTGTACTATGTTCCATATCCATCAACTCGTAAAGGATGGTGTGTTGATATTAAGACAAAACCACGGGGTCGCATTGAAGCCAGTGATGTGGAGGATGATGTTCCTTATCAGGTGGATGAAATGTCCGAAGTAAATGAGGTAATTGAAGTTGAACAGGTTCACCCCTTACGTGATGATCGCATCGATGTTGAAGAAGTTGAAGCAGTATTAGAAGTGATAGAAGAAAATGAATTAGATGAGCAAGATGAAGAAGAGAATCAAGATGAAGAAGATGAATAATTAGATTAGTCTTTTGTTGTTATTATAATTAATGTTCTTGTGTATTACCTTTGTCTTTTGGATGAAACTTGTTTATGAATATATCATTAATGTCGTTAGTATCACATTTTGTATCATTAATTGTGTTAGTATCACATTTTGTATCATTAATGGTGTTAGTATCACATTTTGTATTATTAATGTTGGTAATATTATATATTGTTGTGTGTTCCCTTTTTTCATAGAAATGGATTCAGGAGGAGGCTCTGACCCACCGAGACAAGATAAAGGGATGGGAATATCAAGAGGGTCTCCCAAGAGGAGGCGTAATCGTAGTGCTAATAATGAGGTGGTAATTAATATTGGAAATATGAGGTCGAGTAAATTGGTTGGTCAGCCCATGACTACCACCTCGGATGTCCCACCACCCCATTCTCCATCGGGCCCCAATTGGTTTCATATTCCCTCACATGGACATATGCCACCTCCTGGGTATCTGTTTGGGCATATGCCACCTTTCGGGTATCTGACTCCGTATATGCCACTGGGTATCTGACTCAGTATACTACTGGACTTTTCCCCCCACCTCTTGGGTATACAGCTGGGCATACGCCGCCTGAGCATATAGGCACATCGACTGAGCATATGAGTACATCGACTGAGCATATGCCCACACCGGAGGATGATCATGTTGGTGGTGATGGTGCTAATGAGCCGGGAGTGGAGGTGGTTGATGACGAGAGAGTGGAGGTGGTTTTATATCAACAAAAAAGCTCTACATCATTTATCCATATGGTAACACGTAAGTATTATATTGGTTGGATTTTTTTAATTTAAGTTAATTATGCAACAACTTATATATATATATATATATATATATATATATATATATATATATATATATATATATATTTGATTGTTTGATATATTTTTTTCATTATGTAGACTTGTTCCATTTTTTTTGTAGTGTTGTACCAGTGGATATGAATTATCAACAAAGAAGGAGATTTTTCCACATAGTCAAGCAATACTATTGGGATGATCCCTATCTTAACAAAATGTGTCCAGATCAAATCATGAGAAAATGCATCCCTGAGGAAGAACAACAAGCAGTGCTCTTGTAATGCCATGTTGCACCATATGGAGGTCACTTTGGAAGCCAAAGAACAACAGCTAAGGTACTTCAATCAGGTTATTATTGGCCTACGTTGTTTAAAGATGCCTATTTTATGGTCAAAATCTGTGATAAATGTCAAAGAAGTGGTAATATTTCTGATACACATGTGTAATACCCTAATTTTGTCCGTCCTTTAAATTAAGCCAATTTCAATCATCGAGCTCAACTAAATCGAAATACCGCTGTTTAAATTAAGCAGGCACGCGAATAATCGATCTTTTCGTGCGTTCTTCAATTTAATCTTCGTATTTGGGTTTAGTCGTACATAAGTAGTGTTTTTAGTTAATGAGCCCATTTCTTCTATTTGAGTCTCGCTTTAGCGTATTTGTCTAGTCGGGCCCGTTCTCGTCTGTGTTTGGCCCGACTCCCTTTCTTATTATTATTTTGTGCAGTTAATTTATTGTGAGCATATATAATCCAAAAATGTCAAAAAAAATATTATTACAACTTAGGAGAGTCCAAATGTCAGAAAAGTACAAAAATAATAACACAAAATGTACAAAAATAATTAAATCCGAAAATTACATAAAAAAATAAATAATGTAAGCAAAGAAAGACAAATTTGGGGTTCCAGTTTGCTCTCCAAGTAGCTGGTGCAGTCCGCTCCACTTCAAACCTAAAAAACAGTCAAAGCCCATTAAAAGGTAATTAATTGCTAAACCTAGAATATTAGTATAAGTAAACAGTACAATCACAGTCAAAGGGGACACAAAATTTCAAAGAAAACGACTGCACAGAAATTAGGGTCTCACCGTGAGACCCTAATCAGCCAAACAACACAGATTCAGAAAAATGTAACCACCACCACCACTACAAACCGTACCCTCCCTCTCTCAGCCATGAGCTACCTCTCTCTTCCACCTTCGGCCACCATCTCTATCCCCACTGAACCACCCCTACCCTTTCCAACGACCACCAAATCACCACCACCAAAGCACCAAACCCCACCTGAAACCATCACAAAACCGAACCCCCCCTTTCCAACAACCACCGAATCACCACCACCGTAAACCGTCCTCTCCCCCCTCCCACAATCACGAAACCAGCAGCTCCACCAACCACCCAAAACAGCCCAAAGAACGGATCCGAAACAAAACCCAAAAGAAAATCGAAAAGGGGGAGGAGAATCGGAAAAGAAATCGGAAAAGAAAACGAAAAACGAACCTGTGGCAAAAACCACCTTCGCCGGTCATCCACCATCACCGAAACGACGCCGGCCAAAGGACGGCCGGACGTCACGGTTCTGCTTCCTCACCCTTCGCGTTCCTCTTCGCGTCGCCACTCTCTCATTTCACTACCTATCTCTCTCTCTCTCTCTCCGATCCATCTCCCTCCGCAAGCGCCAGCGAGATTCTCGCCAGGAAGCTCTCTCTCTCTCTCCGAAAGGACTGCTGCAGCGCAGCTAAGAAAGGGGAAAAGGGGAAACACGTTCTCAGTTTTTTTTTTTAGGGTTTGGGCTTTATCCTTTTTTTGTTTATTTTTAAAATTCAGCATGCTACTTGCACCACCCTTGTTACATCATACCCCCTCCCCTCAAGAGCCCATTCATTTTTTTGTTGCAGCGCCCCTGGTACCAAAAAACGACATTGGGCCTTTAATTTTCACACCCCCTGTTTTATAGTATAGCCCCTGTAATTATTTGCACCCCCATTTTTCAATTTTCACCTTTTTCTCGTTTTTTTTATTTTAATTCTTTTTCAACCCAAATAATTTCTCATTAAATCAAACTTTGTTAGCGGTCATGCGAAGCCTATGCTTGCATGATCAACCACAAGGAAGACCTAGTGATGATCACTTGGAGCCTTTGCTCAATTGATCATCATGAACGTCTAATTTTTCGAGAGACTCTCAATAAATCGAAAAAAACTTTGTTAATGGTTTTGCGAAGCCTCTGCTTGCATAATCATTAACAATGAGGAACTAGTGGTGATCACTTGGAGCCTTTGCTCAATTGATCATCATGAACGTCTAATTTTCCTAAAAAAACTTTTCATTAAATCAAAAAACTTTGTTATTGGTCTTGTGAAGCCTTTGCTTACATGATCATTAACAATGGAGTACTAATGGTGGTCACTTGGAGCCTTCGCTCAATTGATCATCGTGAAAGCTCAATTTCACAATTAAACAAGATACAAAATAAAACCAAAAACATAGAACTACGTAGCTTTGAATTCTCCATCGCACCTGGAGATACGTAGGAGCGGATCCCCTCCGTCAACCACGACAAACTAAAAACAATTTTCCTTTCAAAAACCCAAAGCGGCTAACTCTCATCAAGCGCCGAAAATAAAAATTCATTAAGTCTTTTCAATTAAGAGGCAAATTTAAGTACTTTTCAAATCAACACTTAAAACCACGTTTAATTAAAGGTTCCCTTTCAGTAGAAAGGAGATGTGGGGTGCTAATACCTTCCCCATGCCTAACCGACCCCCGAACCCAAATCTTTAGGTTTTCCCAAAAGACCATCTGCATTCCCAAAAAGGTTTTTCTTCAATATTTTCCTTATAAAAAATATTGGTGGCGACTTCATTGTTCTAAAAAGTTGTAAACGAAGAAAAACCCCTCGGGGACTTTTTCGGGCGCAACAACATGAAATGCCTAGGACTAATATTCTAGAAATAGAACTTTTTGATGTTTGGGGCATGGATTTCATGGGTCCTTTTCCACCATCTTTTGCCAATGAATACATCTTAGTAGTTGTAGACTATGCGTCCAAATGGGTTGAGGCTGTAGCACTCCCAAATAATGATGCCAAATCAGTTAGTAAATTTCTCCAAAGAAACATTTTTTCAAGATTTGGCACCCCAAGAGCAATCATCAATGATGAAGGCTCTCATTTTGCAATAAACTTAGTGAAAATCTTGTTCATGGAAGGTATGGGATAAAACACAAGATTGGTACTACCTATTATCCACAAACAAATGGACAAGCTGAACTATCTAATAGGGAAATAACAAGAATGCTTGAGAAAATGGTTGGACCAACAAGGAAAGATTGGTCCTTACACTTAGATGAAGCATTATGGGCATATAGGACTGCATTTAAAACTCCATTAGGTATGTCCCCCTATAGGTTAGTTTATGGCAAAACATGTCATCTCCCTGCTAAATTAGAGAACAAGTCATATTGGGCTATTAAAAAGCTAAATTTTGATCTCAAAAAGGCATGAGAACATAGGTTTTAGGGCTAAATGTTAGAGGAACTTAGGCAATTCTCTTATGAGAATGCAGAGATCTATAAAGCAAAAACCAAAGCATGGCATGATAAGAAAATCCAAAGGAGAGAACATAGGGAGGGAGGAATGGTTCTGTTGTACAATTCTAGGTTGAAATTGATCCCTGGAAAATTAAGATCAAGATGGTCAAGACCATTCCAATTAGTCAAAATTTACCCCCATGGTGCAGTTGATCTTTATGATGCAGCCACTAAGAGTGAAGATGAACTATGGAGAGCAAGTGGCCAAAGAGTGAAGATGAACTATGGAGAGCAAGTGGTGAGAGACAAGGTCACCACTCATTTTGAAAATCTCTAATGCAAAGAGGTAGTCAGGCTGTAAAAACAAGCGCTTGAGGGAGGCAACCCATTATTTTATATAATTTAGTTTGTTATTTTGTGCAATTTTATGTTGTGAGAGTTTTTGTAGGAATACAAGATCACAGTGCAGCCAGTGCACCTACACTTGATGCACCTACATTGCCTGCACCAATGCTCCTACATCAACATTGTGAAGAAAAAGACTTGGGTGGAAAAGTTTCACTTGCCAGCACATCAAATTAGTGGAAAGCTTGATTAGGGGCTAGGATTACACGTGTCACCATGCATGTTAATCCTTCCCACCTAACGACTATATTCTCCAACTAATCTCTCTACTAACTCACCCACTCACTCATATAAACCGCTCACATATCTCTCAGTTACCATTCTCTCTTATCTCTCTCGCAAAACCGATCAAATTCCCTCCCAGACATTCACTCTTAAGCGAAGCAATCATCTTCTACATTTCACCCAAACTCTCAAATTTCTTGATCAACAATGGCAAAAATCATGCAAAGCAACCAAAACCTCGGAAAATCGTCAGCAGTGTGGGTACCAACAAGGGAAATTTCAAAGAAATCAAATGCACCTGCATCTATGGCAATCATCAAAGGGCACGAGCATTTCTGGAATATGAAGTTTCTCCCAGAACGTGGATTCAATTTTGCCAAAGCTCATCATTCCTTTTTGTCAACAGTAAGCAACTTGCATTGGGACAGGTTTGTGTAGCAAAGGGCGTACTACCTGGAGCAATTAGTGTGTGTGTGTTCTATGCATGTATTCAAAATACCAAGGGAGTTACTATTTTCTATTCACTTGTTAGAGGTAGAAAGGTATTCTTTGACCTTGATAGAATTAATCAGCATTTTGATTTAACCTACCATGGAAGTAACTTTGAGGAAAAATGGACACTTATGGGAAGAAGGAAATGACTTTGATTAAGAATAGGATGGCGATAGAAGAGTCGAAAGGGAAAAATTCACACACTCTGAGTTTAAGCTAAGAAGTGGGTATATAATTCCTGAATTAGGCAATTGGCACTTATTTGTTGATGCTTCAATTATCCCCACATCACACACATCAACATTGTCTAAGGAAAGATTGATCCTTATGGATACAATCTTGACTGAAGACAATGTTGATATATGGAGGTTGATCACTAGAGAAATATTAGATTGTGCCACTAAGACACAAGGATTTTTGTATTTCCCTTGCTTAATCACTGAATTATGTCAAAAGCAAGGAGTGATTGCTACTGAAGTTGAGAAAATGAAAAGAAAAACACCACCCAGTGGCTTATCTGCTGTGAGGGCCAGTGCTCGTTTTGAAGAATCCAAAGAAAGAGTAAAAGGAAACTTTTAATGTTGTTTTCAGTACTATTATATGCCTGAGTGTTTACTATGTGTTTTAAGACTTATGTGTTTAAGTTTCAAGTTTTAAATACTTTTGTGTAATCAATCTCCCCACTTTTGGAACTCTGTGTTTTGTATACTCAACTTAGAGCAGTGAGGACACTCCTCATCTTTAAGTTGGGGAGAGGAGAGTAGTTTTATATGTTATGTACTGTGTTATGAGTTATGAACTCAAATATGCTATATGATAAGTGTTTAAGTAAATTAATATGTGTTAAATTAATGTGTTAGTATTATATGAATATGCAGTATTAGTTGTGTTCTAAATTTTAGATGCACTTAACAAAGCATGAAAAAATATGACAATTTGTTTCAAAAGTGGTATGTTAAGTACATCATTTATGTTAGACTTAAATAATTTTGAAGCATGATCAACTCATAGTTTTTTTTTCAAAATTTTAAAGTGTATCACATGAGCCAAATTTTAATGATGAAAGGTAGAAAAAGAGAGAAGCCTTGATTTTTCAAAAATACCCAGTTTTATAATCTCTTTGACACATCAAAACTGAGTTTTGAAAATAACCATGCTAGGTAGGAGGTTCTCTGAGGCTAAAGGAATTTTCGGAAAACTAAGGTCAAAAGTAGATTTTTACTAAAAATATAGAAGAGCATAAAGAATTAAATTTGGGGTGAGAAGCTTAGAGAAATCAATGCCATAGGTTGTCAAAAGTACTACAAAAGTGTCAAAAAAGCTACACTTGTCTGAGTCATATAAACTGAACATGTCTCTTAAGTGCAATTGGTTTGAAAAACTGAACAAAAGTTCAAAAAGAAAGAAAAAGAAAAGAAAAACAAACCAAGAAAAAAAAGAAAAAAATGCATGTGGAGGTCAGTGAGGAGGGCAGTGTATGTACAAAAATTCTCAAAGTTCATAGTGCAGCTACACAAAGTGTACCTGCACTGCCTGCATCAGGTGCACCTGCACTACCTACACTTCAGAAATTCAGGTGTACCTACACTTCAGAAAAATAATGTACTAGCACTCAGTGCATTTACATCAATAAAAAGCAACCAGCAAAATAGGATTAGTGCATTGATTCAATAGTTTTGAAATTCTAAATCAAAGCCCTTTGTTGTGCTTAGAATCCCCCAAATCTTGAAGAAATTGTTAGCCTCGTCTATGTTTTGAAATATCTCTATAGGTGACCAAATGTGTTCCACATTTTTCAAAAGCTAAGGAAAAACTTGTTATTTTAGTTATGGAACCAATTGATACTCAGTGGGACACACACTCACATAAATGAGTTTTTATAACCCTGGATGTTTTAAGAAATCAAAGGCACAAAAGATTCCTGAAAAATGAGGCTCATAAAAATGCACAAATTCAATCTCTCTTTTGAAAGACATGAGCTGATCTGTTCTTCTTAATTATAGTAGTCTTATACTTGTTTCTTTTTGTCGTTGCTTGAGGACAAGCAACAATTTAAGTTTGGGGGTGTGATAACTCTATTTTATATAGAGTTATTCATACAATCATAGATAGATTATTGCTTAAATTCAAGTCAATTAATATGTAAATATAGCTTATAAATAAGGAAACAACATTTCAAGGATTCAAAAGGATTAAAACAAAGAACTAAGCAATTTGCATATATCTTGGTATATTTGATGTTGTTCAGTGCAGCTGCACTAGTTGTACCTACACTGCCTGCTCCAGGTGTGCCTACACTGCTAGCACCTGATGCTGCTACACCAGCAATATGCACCAAATCATCCAAGGACCAATTTGATGCACTAACACTTTACATGTGACGTCATGCTTAGTCATGAGAAGCAAACCCACTTGCATATTTCGGCGCCTACTATTAGAGACATGCTTTAAGGGAACCATTCATTCAAGGACATTTGGCACTTCTATATTGGACACCCCATGTGATATGATGTGAAAGATCAACTTGCTCATGGATGGTCTGTAAATTAATTATGGTTAGCTGATCTCAGTTACCTTTGGCGCCAAGGAAACCCTCCAAGGGAGGAAAGCTCATTGCCTATATAAGGAAGCACCATTCTTCACTTGAAGACATCTCATAATCTCACAACTTTATATTTCATAGTTTAGTTCTTTTCTTTTTGTAATTTTTAGTTAGTCTTAGAGATAGTTTCTGAAAAGAAAGAAGGTAAGGAAGTGCTTGACAACCTCTTCCTTCACTTCTACTTGGAAGAAACTTGTGTAAGGAAATCATATTGTACTTCAACTTGGAATCTCATGCAAAAGATCTCCTACTTGTGTAATTTCTATCCTTTTGAGTTCTTTTGTAATATTATTCTTTTGATCATGTTCCTTACAGATTCTCTCTATTATATAATGAGTAATATGAGCTAAATTCCTTTAGTTGAGATGTTGTAGCCTTGTAATGATCTTCTAAGCAAGTGAATGTGGTTTATGTAGTGTGTGCACTTTAACTCTTGTGTAATACTTCTTTCAAAGCTTATTTTGAATTTGATCACTTTAGAATAAGTAGACTTGTAACAGCAGACATGGGTTACATTTAAGAAATCAAGAGTTAATGAGAATAAGTGTTAAAACCATGTTAAGTCTTAGACATAGGATAACATAGTTCTTAGGGTGAACATTGGAAGCTTAAGAGACAAGAGTGAACCTATTTAGCATGCCTAGACGTAGGAAGCTTGTAATGAAACTCTGAAAAAAGTGATTGAAAGGCACATACCGATGCAGCTGCACCTATGTGTACCTACACTACATATACCACTAAAACTCTTGGAAGTGATTTATTTGGTGAAAACATATCAACTAACATTTCTCACTGATTCCTTACACATCTTATTGCTTGTTTATATTTTCGTTCTTTATTGATATAGAAAACCCTATTCATCAGTATTCATGACTGATATTTGTTTTTTCTTTTCAGAACAGTCACTGTTGAAGACGAGAAAATAGAAGTTGAAAATAGAAAAGCACGGGTTAGTGCAATAACGACAAGCCTTGATGCAACAACTCTTCAATAACTTTCTCTCTAGGTGAAGATTCAATATTTACTAATTACAATTTTATACTTACTTTGTTCTATTTTTTGTTTGTTTTCTCTCATGTTCAATATTTTTTGCCATGAGTAGGCTAAGGAAGCCCCCCGAATTTAAAGTGAGCATTTTTCTCAGTCACTTCCACAAATCTCAATGATCTCTATTCCTCTTTCTTTTTTTAATTGTACTTTATAATTTCACATGATTTATTAACTGTTATTCTGTGTTATTTTTTATATTTGTGATGTGGCATCGACAGGTACATGGACTAGAAATTTCTAGCCGAGTCTGATTTTTTCATTGATCTCTATGGTATTATTATGGTAGCTTCCCATTACTCTACATGTTTTTTCTAGGTTGCTACTATAATGGCATGCTTTTGCTTAAAACCTACTCTTTTAGCAAAATGGAATTCAGGTGATCCTTTATGTTTGTTCCAAGTTGGGATTTTTTAAGATAATGTTTGTGGCAGTGCTGTTTTATATGGGTCATAGAAACATTTTTTATGCTTGTGATGATTTTCATTTTTACTTTCGAGGCTCATGAAAATGGTTTGGTGCGACACATTACAATTGTTTGTTGATTGATGATTTTTTTCTACTGAATTTTGTGTTGAAAGTGTCTACTGAGTTTTTACTTTTCTACTAAAATTATAATTAATAATTTCATTAAAGTATTTGCCAAATGCCCTTCTATGAGCAACTCATCATTTAGTCCTCAAAAAAAATTACATGTAAATTATGTTAATAATTTTTTTAAAACATTAAAGTATCCTTCCATCATACAATCACAGGTTTGTTATTTACCAATAAAAAAAATCACAGGTTTGTTTTGTAAATATTAAATTAAATATATAGAATATCAACGTATATTACTCCATCATAAATATTCCAATTGATAGTTTATTCCATCATAAATGTATAAAGATAACCGAATATGAATGTCATGAAAACCAATGATTAAATCAAATATAAAACAACCACAATTAACTTCTTTGATTGTAGTAACGTATGAATTGTAATAAATAAAAAAGTAACATATTAATTTACTTAATGAGATAATAATGACGTATGAATAATGTTATTATTATAAAAACGTATGAATTGATTTAATCATTGAAAATATATAATAACATATGAATACCCACATGAATAACAATTAATTGAAAAAAAAACAATTAATTGAGCCTTATTCTAATAACTCAAATTTTATACTTAGTATAATAAATCATGTTAATATCATTACAAAAAATTTCTTTACTCATTTCACATTATTCCGTGATTTTGATAATATAGGATGAACAAAATGTAGTGCTTTTTTCCCTAATCCTTCTGTCCAATCTCGGGTTTGGTTTTCCCCTCTGTACATCTAAAAAACCATATTATCATTTATCGGGGATTGACATGTTGCAAACTATGTGATGAAATATCTATCGATCAAAATGTCATCTTCTTAGAATCCTACTACTTATCTCTTACAATAACAAACTCTTCTTTTTCGTCAAATAACTATTCTTTATCTTTTACTGTTTAATGGATATTGGTCAAAAAATTGTCAATACTATGCTTAGGAGTGTGTCTAATATGGACCTATTAAAAATGTCTCAAAGGTGGAACTATACCATTTTTAGTCAAAAATGTGTTTTATAATTAAAAAATGGAGAATAAAAATAATATTTATTAAAACTTACTAAAAATAGGAGGGTCCATCGTTAAATTAGATTCATATTAGACAACTACAAACATAGATGTCATAGTTTATTGTTTTCCTATGTACAATCTAAACTTTCTAGGAAGAATTTACAACCTAAGGTAGGTTTAGAAATTTTATTTTACAAAATTCTATTCTATTTAGTCTTCTTGCCATTCTTTAATATTCAACTTTGAAATGTTCTACTTTTTAATTTGGATTTTTTGAATTGCATGTTCATTAAGTTTGAATTCGAGAAATCATTAACAAACCTTTTATATTTTTGAATGCGTCAACTTTAAATTTATTGTTTCAGCACCTGTCATTTTAGATTTTTGAGACAACCATATGTTTTCAAGTTTATAGTGCTCTATCCCTAAATTGAATTAACTTTTACTTTGTGAGTAGCATATTCTTATCTTGGGTTTTTTCTTTAATTTTTGTATATTTTTATTATATATCTTAATCTTGAATTGATTTTATATTCTAAAGAAATATTTATTATATTTTGATTTTTTATTTCAAATCAAATGTTGTCTATGGATATTCATGTTCTTTATTTTTGATATGTTGTATATATGAAGATTTTTGATATATTCCATTTTCAGGGAAAATATATTTTTATATATTAATTTGGGGTGCAAAAATTAGTTGGAAAAACATATGGGAATTAAGATTGACTGATTACTGTATTGATCTAATTAGCCAAACGAAAATGGTGCGGAGTTTAATTTTCAATTTTCTTTGAATTTTATTTCTCTCAATTAATTAGTAATCTTAATTTATCCTATATCCCTTATAAAGATGAGGCCACCTACAATGTTGACATATATGACAGTGCTTGAATTTTTTTTTAAAATTTTGTTGATCTTTATCTCATGCCTTATTACTCAGGTTCATGTTTGGTAACATAATGAACAATATTAATCAATTTATAGGAATACAAAGTAACTCAATTTTCGCACCTGAGCCTGGAAATTGTAGGCTGAAGTGATGGTTGCATGTGGAGGCTATTTATGTGTTTTCTTTTCTTTGCAATTTGCAATCTATTTGAACTATTATTATTACAAGCTAACAAAACTTTACTTTTTCTATGGTATGTTTTGTAGATTTTTGTGACTTCTTGCAAAAGATTGAGAACTAAACTAGTTATGCAAAAAAGTTATTTTAGACACATCACAATATGCTTACTTTCGTAAAGATGTTGTTCAGGAACTTGAGTTGTCAAGAATAGAAGACAATGGTGATGTTCCTACTGATAAGTATAACGAGAGTGTGAGTTCTTTCTCAATGGAAAATGTTAAATTCTAATCTTCTTATACCTTATATTTTTCACATTTCCATGTGGCTAGAATGTTTTAGAAAGAAGGTTAAAACATAAATTGAGAGAAGAACAATTTTTGAAGCTCCCATATCCTAAACTATATTCTCAATTAAATATTCATGGCACTGAAAATAGGAATTCATGTCTTTTTTTTTCTATTTTCAAGGCATTTGGAATTAAAGAGGAGGTCTCCCTATCATAATAAAAGATATTTAAAAATAGTTTCTTTCTGACTTACACTTACTATTATATTTAGCCATGTATTAAAATGCCAACTATGGTTGCTAATATGAGTATTTCTTCTAGGAGATAATAATTGTAAATAGAAAGGAGGTAAGGAGAAATCAAAATGAGAGCTTGAAGATAATGAAGGTGTATAGCCATTCCTCTTCCTGTGTTTATAATGAATCATTTTTTCTTATATTTGTTTGTCAATAGACAAATGAAAGCCCATTACAATTTGAGGGTCTTTTTGTTGGGGGGGTTTTGTTGAGGAAGGATGTGCTTGCTGCGCTAAGTTATGCAAGCAAATAAATATAATATAAATATTATAATCTTATAAATTTCAAACATGCAAACAAATATATTTATATTATATTTATATGTTGCATGAATGGTTGATAGGAGGTTCACCATAGCAGTCGTGGCCAGCAAAGCTTTGAAAGGTCGTTTTTTGATGTCCCAATTGATTATAATCTTATATGTTGGAAGGATGTAAAATCTGTAGGGGAATCAACTATGGTCTTAAAATGAATTCTAATTAGGGGAAGAAATTTGTTTTTATTAGGTGTGAAGTCTCGTGTTTGATGCAAAGGTGGATAGAAGCTCTTAAATTGTTTTTGGCTAATTGATTGGGTCTCCTATACCATATTGTGAAGAATGACTTTAATTAGTGCTTCTAAAGAGCTTTGATGAGCAAGTTTTGCCAAGGAAAATCATGTAGTGGGAGTGGCCCATAGCATCATGTTGAGAGTCTGACATTGGAGATGATATGGTTCGAAAAAGAGTGTATAAGTGGGAAACATCCTCACTTTACAAGTCGGTTTTGTAGAGTTGAGTTAGTCCCAACTAAAATTCTAAAATAGTATCCAAACCAATCAAATATTCGTTGCGCCACCTGTTATTGGGTCATTCATGGTCACACTCCAGTTGTTCAGTAGTGTGAGAGGGTGTTGAGAATCCCGCAGCGGATGGGATATGACCTAAAAAAGAGTTTAAAAGATGGAGGCACCCCTGACTCTAAAGTTGGTTTTGTAAGATTGACTTAAGGTCAAACCCAATTTCTAAAACTGGGGGATACAGCTTCACCTATGCATTCATTATTTTTATATCGCTTCTTGACTAGCAATTACTTTTTCGAATCATAGATTTGCAATCTCGACTTTATGCACTTTTGACATTGTTGATGGCACAAGGTGTAACACCCTGGGCCCTTTTCTTTCTTAGTAGGCTACCCACAAGTGTACATCATGACCTTCTCTACCCCCAAGTAGAGTTTTTGTCTTCCGTGTGAATCGAACCTTGTACTCTGGGGCTCAAGTACAAGTTCAATGCATTCCCACTACCAATTGAGCCAGAGCTCTCATGCAAAGACACACGTAATCATTCTTAACCTATTCTATCTCCTATATAATGCTTGAAGTATAGTCTTTGTTATATAAATGATTGGTGATTGACTTGATCGATCCGGGTGGTTCAAGTACTTGATTGTGATATGAATTGAAGTACGAATAATGTGTTATTGATGTACACTTGTGGGTTTTAGTGAGTGTTTTGGGAGTAAAATAACTATTGTACCCTTACTTTCTCTCACAATTTCTAAAACCCCACTTCAATCAAATAATTTATTTTGCAACCAACACACAATCAACTCACTTAAAACAACTTAAATCATTACTTATAACTCAAATAGATAACAATCAATTGATTAAAACACCAACTAATTTGAATTTTGAGATTAGCCAATTTGGGGATGTTACACAAGGCAAAATGATAGGAAGAAAGGTTAGGAGGGAAGAAGTGGCTTATTGCAACTATATTTTCTTCTTGTGTTATAGTACTCATATTGGGGAAAGATAAGAGAGGCTTATTCTACCTACAATTTGTTCTTTTTGAGTTATTATCTTTGTTTTATTCTGTAAGAAAAACTTATTGAGAGAGACTGTACGCCTTTCCAACCTCAAAACACATGTAAGTGCTTCGTATACTTTATCATTTGAAAACTATTTAATAAGATCAAGAATGTCCACGTTACTAATGTTTGGCATTTGGATGTCACAAAATATTAAAATGTTAGCATTCTCCATTGTTGTACCAAAAATGTGTCTGAGTTCTTGGGAACAGATAATTCATTCCCATGCAAGCTAAAAACACATAAATTGCAAAAGTTTTTTTGTTGCTACCTTATGAGGAGGAATTATACTCTTAACTTCCTCCATGTCTAAATACACCATACAAATACAATTGTAAGTAGAAATCTTGGTAACCATATTTCAATGATTTTCTATTTATTTGCAAGTTAAAGATTCAATTTCATCTAAGATTATTTATCTTTCTTTTCAAAAATAAAAATTTAAATGTAATAATTTATACAAATCATTATTTTTTTGACTCATTACTAAGGTTACTATTAGAGTTATTCAATAGTTCTTCTTATCAACAAAGCAACACAACACCAACACCACCTTTTCTCAAACGCATCACTGCTTCCATTTTCTCATCTCCAGCCTCAATCGTTCTTCTTGTGTCACCCAATGTGAGTTGGCATCCACCTCATATTCCAAAAAAAACGTTTAACGCTTTACTAACATAATGACATATTTAAAAAAACGTTATTTTCTACGGACGTATTTAAAAAAAATAGTTTTGCAAGGATTTATTTAAAAAACTACTATATTGCCGGGACGAAAAACATATTTAAATCTATTCTTTAACATATAAAACCATCCGATTGCTTCAAAAAAAAAACATAACCATCCGTTGAAAAGCATTAAGAAAATAAACCAAATCAAATGGTTTTAATGGTGTTAACACCTTTGTCTCAAAACTGATACTCATCAAAGTATTTCAACGGTCATATACCCATAAATAGTAAACCTTAACGTTTATACAAACAATCTATTCATTCATTACTTTGAATGAATAACAAATATAATAAATATAAATCATTATCAAAACAAAACGTATGGTTCATGTAATAAAATAAATTCATTGCCTTGATATATACTTTAATGATAGCGAGACATGCAAAATAAAACTGATGTTTGAAACTTAGATGTTGAAAAAGTATGATTCTCAAAATAATATTAAGTAAATAATTTTTAAATAAACCAACACACAGGGGTATGGATTATTTGGGTTAACCGGAATAGAATCATCTTCAAAGGAGGTGTACCAAATGAATCACACATGTTCAATCAAGTTAAGGGGTTAACTTGGAGTTGGGTAGCAAATAGATTGGGCAATCAAGTACATTGTAATTTTGAGGAATGGATCAATAGTCCTATCTCTTGTATGAATAGGATTATATAGCTGTACACGGGTTGAGGCACCACTAGTGCCCCCTTTTTAATATACTTTGATTTATCTAAAAAAAAATATATTCTCAAGAATACAATTCAGCTTAATCTAATTTTTGTACATGACTTAGACATGTTTTTATATAATGTATTGCCACAATAATTAAAAATTTGTAGTTGAATGTTTGTGATGTTGAAAGATTTTCATTGAATTTGATTAATATATCTTTCATATGTTTGTTTTCATAATGTTTGATCAAAATATTCAAACTATTTAGTATTTTTTATATGAACCATTTGACTTATAATTAAAATTGGCAATAAATTATAGTTTATACTTGCAATAAAATAGTTTAACTTAATAAAATAAATCACTTTTAATTCTGAAAAAAAAATCACTTGTAATTCTGAAAAAAAAGTCACTTTTAATGATGGGCATAGCTGTTGGTAGAAGTTAAAATTTGATCTACATGTGAAGGGATATAGTGACAATGAAAAATCGTAGGTAAATGTATTTGAGCGTAGGGAAAACCTTTACCCATGGACCAAAAAGTGTGGTTAGATGTTTTACATCCTCTACGGAAAAATTGGCCCTGGGGAAAGGTCAAAGTTACTTTTACCCACGGATATTTCACATTTAGTAACTCCTTTTGTCTGTGGTGGGTATAAGTCAATTTTTTGGTAGTGTTAGTTAAAGTTTCAAAGGAAAGATTGCAAATCATGAGAGAAGATGGTTGAAATATTTTAGTCAGTGAAGTGTCATTATTTTGTGAAAAACAAAATACTGACATTGTAAATGTGGACGATGCATTTGTGTTACAAAGAAAACCAATGTGTACGTAAGCTTGAAAAGGTTTCAAACTTGTATCACTTTCAAGATGAGGTATTTTATCAAGTAGTTGACTGGCAACTTCAAGAACTTAATAACAGATCTACTGAGGTGAGTAGTGAATTGCTTATTTGTGTAGCAAGCTTAAGTCCAGGAGATTCAGTTTTTGCATTTGCCAAGGAGAAGTTAATTAATCTGGCTTGATTTTATCCGTAACTTCAACACTGCGATAAAAAATTAAAGTTGGAGATCAATTTGATACTACCACATGATATTCTCTTTTACAGTAGTTATATTTTTCTAAGAAAAGATTGTATTAAACAGGAAGGATCTAGGGATACTCTAACCTAGTACAAGCAACAATTTACATACTCCTCAAACACATAAGTAGTGGTTGACACCACCAAAACTGTTGTTCCTAATCGCCTACCATACTCCTTAGACACATAAGTGGTTGACACCACCAAAACTGTTGTTCCTAATGGCCTGCCAAACTTACACTTAAACTAGGTAATTTATATATTTTATTTTGCTTGACTAGATATTTTAAAGTATATATTCCCTCCTTCATTTATTCTGTTGACTCAAAAAGAAAAAGAAAGAAAAACTTAACATATCAATAAATGAACTTAGAACATTTCAAAATATAATAAGTACACACAAATTATAATAATTAAATTAAAATTAACTGTTAAAATTAAATAACGTAATTAATTACAAGACTGTATGATTATCTGTTTTCTAATTAGGTCACAAGAGATATTGCAACTAATGATGTAATTTTAACCATTAAATTTTTTTATTGAAAATTTTAACCATTAATTTTAATCTAACAGTTATAATTAAATATTCTAGTTTTTCATAATTATCAAGTATTCTCACCTAAGTCGTGATTAATTAATTAAAAAATATTATTTGAATGTTTGTTTTTTAATTAAAAATCATGTGAGAATTTGTAATTAATTACATAATCTGTGTCACTGATTTTAATTTAATAGTTATAACTTTATTTTGCTGGAAATTTTTTAATAGTTATAATTAAAAGTTCTTATTTATCATAATAACAAAAAATCCTCACTTGATACGCTTAGTGTTTGTGTATATATACTAGTCTTATGAATTCACGAATTGCGCATGGATTGTGCGCTATAATGTAATAAAGAAGACAACACAAAATCGATATTTAACAAAAGACTAATACTCACTTGTGATAAAGTAACGTCTTACTAATTACTCCCTCTAAATGACGTTACATGCTGTTCAAAAAAGACGGTATAAGATAAAATATGATAGTTCAATATCCCAAAAACAAGGATTAATTCAGAATGAAAGCAAAGATGGTTTATTTTCATTCCCATAAATATATGATCTATATAAAGGTACAAAAGCGTCACAAAAGATGCATAAATATATATACTCTATTTATGATATTTTTTATGATCAATTTTTGATTTGTCATCATACGTATTAATTATACATAATATTTCATCAATAATGTAACGTAGAAGAGTTCAAATTCAAAGGACCAAGGGCTTTTGTAACATTGTAGCTGGTAATATGAATGCTTTGACTTTGTAGTATAGCAGCGAGAGTAAGCTCATAAGCTCTCTGTGAAGGATGTGCAAACATCCCGTAAAAGTACGTATTACTGGATTTATACAAGTCAAACTGAACATGTTACAGAATGGTCCAATTTCCATAGTCCCAGTTGCGCAACACCCCGTCACCACATTTACAAATCCTGAAAATTATTAATCATTAATTACAAATCAATTAGAATGCTTCAAAGTTAAATAAGTTGATAGATCGATTGATGAACTAATTAAGACGTGTACAATTGAAATAAATAAATTGATTACCATTTGCCAAAGGATTGTTTATGAGGCTTAAGCATAGGAGTATAGACATCAATGAATTTAATGTCATAATTGGGTAGAGTAGTTCTAAGACTATTAACACTCGATGCTAACATGTTATTGAATGTTTGTGCTTCTACATTCACAAACTCTGCACAAAACCTTAAAGGTCCTCCACCTGCTGTTCTACCTCCAGGCAAGCACCCTAATGGAAGTGCACTCAGAGCCCACATGTGTCGTGCTCCTAGTTGATATAGTTTCTTCACATTCAAATTAATAAAAAAATTAGATATACTCTCTTCGTAGCAAAATATAAACAAAAGAAATATATGAAATTATTACTGTGAAGAAACTTTCAGCTCCTTTAACTAATTGACCGGCATAAACAGAGAAAAGCTGAGAATGCCTTGTTGGGTTGAAAGAATAAGATATAGCAATGTCATTGTTCCCTGATGAGAACAAGAACAAAGCGTTGGCTATGATAGAATTCGCTTTTTCTTCTCCAACAAACGCTTTCAACTTTACGAGGTAACTTTCAAAATTACTCAATTGAGCGGATAATGTTAAGACTCCCTGATACATATAAATCGATATGGTTAATAATAAATTCATTAAAATAATAATATGCATGAGAGAGAATAATGTATTTATTTTTTGGTACCTGCAGGTTTGCAGTAGCATCATCAATCCCCGAGCCACCTGAGGCAAAGCATACACCAGTGGGCAGATCTGATTGTTGTAAACTTCCACCTAGATATGCCGGCAACGTTTCTTTAACTCCTAAAGCCGCAGCTAAAAAACACAATTAATAGATAGACAATTTCATGAGTATTAAATAATTAAAGATATTGTATAAAAATTAATAATATTATAAAAAACTAATCAAGAATTTTTTAATCAATTTTCTCAATTTGCACAAAACAAATTAATAACAAAATAGTAGCTCCTATAAATTAAAAAAATAACTATAATATCTTATAAAAAATATGGGGTCATAATTAATGTCAATGAGTTACAACAGTGAGTACGTAGTACATCTTGATTATTTGATCAAGATCAAATAGTTTGGTCACTGGAAAAAATATTAATGCATGTTACAGTTACTACTTACTTATCAAATCGGATAGAACTCTGCCATCACCAAATCTCCCAGTGGCTGCACCACCATAGAAATCCTTTCCATAAGGAGGAAAATTGCATTTACTAGAAGTTGCAAGGAAATTGTTATTTCCTGTGTCAAGTATAGAATCACCAAATGCAAACACTGCTGAATATTTTGGAGCATTACTAGGAGCACCTGTTGCTATAGATAATCTATTAGCAAACAAAACCAAAAAAACTGTCACAACTGATTTGATCTTCATCATAATTAAATGACTCATTTTACTTGATCTCTATGATTTTCTTGTAAATTATTCTTGGACCTCGTGGTATTTATAGATACTAACTTTGCTACCAATTTGACCAAAATAATTTGACATAACGTTCATTCTTATCTGGCAATAATTTGACCAAAATCCAAATTTAATACGATTTTTCCTTTAATTGATCAATACCTTTTAAAAGGAAATGTCATTTTTTCAATAGTTTATTTCCGCTATTAATTTTTTTATCAATACAATTAAGTTTTGAAAATTACCAAAATTGAAAGTTTGAAGTACTTGTTTTTTACATACTTTTTGTTGGTGTTTCTTGTATTTTATATTTGAGTTTGTTGTGTGTTGGTTTATTTATAAATTATTTACTTAATATTATTTTGAGAATCATACTTTTTCAACATCTAAGTTTCAAACATCAGTTTTATTTTGCATGTCTCGCTATCATTAAAGTATATCAAGGCAATGAATTTATTTTATTACATGAACCATACGTTTTGTTTTGATAATGATTTATATTTATTATATTTGTTATTCATTCAAAGTAATGAATGAATAGATTTTTTGTATAAACGTTAAGGTTTGCTATTTATGGGTATATGACCGTTGAAATACTTTGATGAGTATCAGTTTTGAGACAAAGGTGTTAACACCATTAAAACCATTTGATTTGGTTTATTTTCTTAATGCTTTTCAATGGATGGTTATGTTTTTTTTTTGAAGCAATCGGATGGTTTTATATGTTAAAGAATAGATTTAAATATGTTTTTCGTCCCGGCAATATAGTAGTTTTTTAAATAAATCCTTGCAAAACTATTTTTTTTAAATACGTCCCTAGAAAATAACGTTTTTTTAAATATGTCATTCTGTTAGTAAAACGTTAAACGAAATGCTGATGTGTTATTTTTTTTCATTTATAATTTTTTTATTGGAATATGAGGTGGATGCCAACTCACATTGGGCTGACAAGAAGAACGATTGAGGCTGGAGATGAGAAAATGGAAGCAGTGATGCGTTTGAGAAAAGGTGGTGTTGGTGTTGTGTTGCTTTGTTGATAAGAAGAACTATTGAATAACTCTAATAGTAACCTTAGTAATGAGTCAAAAAAATAATGATTTGTATAAATTATTACATTTAAATTTTTATTTTTGAAAAGAAAGATAAATAATCTTAGATGAAATTGAATCTTTAACTTGCAAATAAATAGAAAATCATTGAAATATGGTTACCAAGATTTCTACTTACAATTGTATTTGTATGGTGTATTTAGACATGGAGGAAGTTAAGAGTATAATTCCTCCTCATAAGGTAGCAACAAAAAACTTTTGCAATTTATGTGTTTTTTAGCTTGCATGGGAATGAATTATCTGTTCCCAAGAACTCAGACACATTTTTGGTACAACAATGGAGAATGCTAACATTTTAATATTTTGTGACATCCAAATGCCAAACATTAGTAACGTGGACATTCTTGATCTTATTAAATAGTTTTCAAATGATAAAGTATACGAAGCACTTACATGTGTTTTGAGGTTGGAAAGGCGTACAGTCTCTCTCAATAAGTTTTTCTTACAGAATAAAACAAAGATAATAACTCAAAAAGAACAAATTGTAGGTAGAATAAGCCTCTCTTATCTTTCCCCAATATGAGTACTATAACACAAGAAGAAAATATAGTTGCAATAAGCCACTTCTTCCCTCCTAACCTTTCTTCCTATCATTTTGCCTTGTGTAACATCCCCAAATTGGCTAATCTCAAAATTCAAATTAGTTGGTGTTTTAATCAATTGATTGTTATCTATTTGAGTTATAAGTAATGATTTAAGTTGTTTTAAGTGAGTTGATTGTGTGTTGGTTGCAAAATAAATTATTTGACTGAAGTGGGGTTTTAGAAATTGTGAGAGAAAGTAAGGGTACAATAGTTATTTTACTCCCAAAACACTCACTAAAACCCACAAGTGTACATCAATAACACATCATTCGTACTTCAATTCATATCACAATCAAGTACTTGAACCACTGTGATCATCAAGTCAATCACCAATCATTTATATAACAAAGACTATACTTCAAGCATTATATAGGAGATAGAATAGGTTAAGAATGATTCTCGGTCGCGCATGTGAGCCATGGCTCAATTGGTAGTGGGAATGCATTGAACTTGTACTTGAGCCCCAGAGTACAAGGTTCGATTCACACGGAAGACAAAAACTCTACTGGGGTAGAGAAGGTCATGATGTACACTTGTGGGTAGCCTACTAAGAAAGAAAAGGGCCTGTGGTGTTACACCTTGTGCCATCAACAATGTCAAAAGTGCATAAAGTCGAGATTGCAAATCTATGATTCAAAAAGTAATTGCTAGTCAAGAAGCGATATAAAAATAATGAATGAATAGGTGAAGTTGTATCCCCTAGTCTTAGAAATTGGGTTTGACCTAAGTCAATCTTACAAAACCAACTTTAGAGTCGTGGGTGCCTCCATCTTTTAAACTCTTTTTAGGTCATATCCCATCCGCATGGATTCTCAACACCCTCTCACACTCATTGAACAACCGGAGTGTGACCATGAGTGACCCAATAATAACAGGTGGTAAACGAATATTTGATTGGTTTGGATACTATTTTAGAATTTTAGTTGGGACTAACTCAACTCTACAAAACCGACTTGTAAAGTGAGGATGTTTCCCACTTATACACTCTTTTTCGAACCATATCATCTCCAATGTCAGACTCTCAACATGATGCTATGGGCCACTCCCACTACATGATTTTCCTTGGCAAAACTTGCTCATCAAAGCTCTTTAGAAGCACTAATTAAAGTCATTCTTCACAATATGGTATAGGAGACCCAATCAATTAGCCAAAAACAATTTAAGAGCTTCTATCCACCTTTGCATCAAACACGAGACTTCACACCTAATAAAAACAAATTTCTTCCCTAATTAGAATTCATTTTAAGACCATAGTTGATTCCCTACTGATTTTACATCCTTCCAACATATAAGATTATAATCAATTGGGACATCAAAAAACGACCTTTCAAAGCTTTGCTGGCCACGACTGCTATGGTGAACCTCCTATCAACCATTCATGCAACATATAAATATAATATAAATATATTTGTTTGCATGTTTGAAATTTATAAGATTATAATATTTATATTATATTTATTTGCTTGCATAACTTAGCGCAGCAAGCACATCCTTCCTCAACAAAACCCCCCCACAAAAAAAGACCCTCAAATTGTAATCAGAGGTGATTCAAAGGGTGTTCCCGTGTGTTCCTGTGAACTCCCAAACATTCTAGCTTTAGTGGTAGTATACCCATATTTTATCTAAAAGGTCTTGGGTTCGATACACAAGGAACACACATATATAATTTTTTTTCTTTTTTTCACAAAAAAACAAAAGGAACGCTTCCTCCAATCAGAAACCCACACCGCACGTCCGCACGCTCCTCCTGCAAAAACGAAAACGCACGCTTCCTCTTCTCCGCGTCTTCTTCCTTTCTCTGCGTCTTCTTCCTCTTCAGTCTTCACCTCTTTCTTTCTTCTTCATCTTCAACAAGCTTCCTTTCTTCTTCATCTTCAACAAGCTTTAATTTTTTCTTTCTCACAAGAAAACGAAAGGAACGCTTCCTCTTCTCTGCGAGACTGCGTCTTCTTCCTTTCTCTGCGTCTTCATCAAAACCCACGGAAAAACGAAAACGCACGCTTCCTCTTCTCTGCATCTTCAACAAGCTAATTCCTTTCTTCTTCATCTTCAACAAGCTTTAATTTCACTCTTAAAAGGTATTGATTTCACTTTTTTGTGGGTCTATTTTTATTTTCATTCTAATGAACTGATTTTTATAATCTGTTGATTTCTTCTTCACTTTTCGTTGGTTTGGTCTTTCGGAATCTATTGATTTTTAAATCAGAATCTGTTGATTTCAAATCAGCTTTTGTTGATTTCAGAATCTATTGATTTCTTCTTCAGAACCTCTTGCTTTCTACTTCAGCAGTTTAGCTTTCGTTGATTTCACTCTTAAAAAGGTATTTGTGCTAGTTACCGTATGTTTGATTGTACAATTTGTGACTAGGAAGATTCTATTTTTGTGGATAATAAGAAAACCATGTATATGAATATGACAGTATTTCAAGTGGTGATGATATAATATTATAATATATGCTCAGTGAATACTGAATAGTGTATTTGGAGTTATTTGAGCTTTTCTATTGGTGATGTTTCTCTTGTTTGATTGTGGCTTTCATTGAATAGTATGCTTAGGTATTTTTCCAAGAAACCCAAAGTTTCACCACCAATTCAACCACCAATTCCACCACCAATTCCACAACCAATTCCACAAGATCATGACCAACCAATTCCACCACCAATTCTACAAGATCATGACCAATCAATTCAACCACCGACACTCAAATTCGTGAACTCACGGATGATGATATTATTGAGAAATGGGCATATTTGGAGATGGACCCTCTAAAAGAAAACAAATTCTTGAGTATCATCCAAATGTGCAAGATGAAGTAAGAAGAGCTTACCTTTTAAATGGTCCTAACCAAATACGTTTGACGAAGTATCCTGTTAGAAAGATTTCGGGGAAAAATCGTAGTTTTTGTGCAAGTTGGTTTGATGAATATAATTGGCTAGAGTATAGTGTTAGAAAGGATGCTGTATATTTTTTTCCTTGCTATTTCTTTTATAATGAGTCTTCGACAAGAACTGCATTTGTGAAGGATGGTTTTAACATTTGGAATCAAAAAAAGAAGTTAAAGAAGCATCAAGGTTCGATTCACACGGAAGACAAAAACTCTACTGGGGGGGTAGAGAAGGTCATGATGTACACTTGTGGGTAGCCTACTAAGAAAGAAAAGGGCCCAGGGTGTTACACCTTGTGCCATCAACAATGTCAAAAGTGCATAGAGTCGAGATTGCAAATCTATGATTCGAAAAAGTAATTGCTAGTCAAGAAGCGATATAAAAATAATGAATGCATAGGTGAAGCTGTATCCCCCAGTCTTAGAAATTGGGTTTGACCTAAGTCAATCTTACAAAACCAACTTTAGAGTCAGGGGTGCCTCCATCTTTTAAACTCTTTTTTAGGTCATATCCCATCCGCTGCGGGATTCTCAACACCCTCTCACACTACTGAACAACTGGAGTGTGACCATGAGTGACCCAATAACAGGTGGCGCAACGAATATTTGATTGGTTTGGATACTATTTTAGAATTTTAGTTGGGACTAACTCAACTCTACAAAACCGACTTGTAAAGTGAGGATGTTTCCCACTTATACACTCTTTTTCGAACCATATCATCTCTAATGTCAGACTCTCAACATGATGCTATGGGCCACTCCCACTACATGATTTTCCTTGGCAAAACTTGCTCATCAAAGCTCTTTAGAAGCACTAATTAAAGTCATTCTTCACAATATGGTATAGGAGACCCAATCAATTAGCCAAAAACAAATTAAGAGCTTCTATCCACCTTTGCATCAAACACGAGACTTCACACCTAATAAAAACAAATTTCTTCCCCTAATTAGAATTCATTTTAAGACCATAGTTGATTCCCCTACAGATTTTACATCCTCCAACATATAAGATTATAATCAATTGGGACATCAAAAAACGACCTTTCAAAGCTTTGCTGGCCACGACTGCTATGGTGAACCTCCTATCAACCATTCATGCAACATATAAATATAATATAAATATATTTGTTTGCATGTTTGAAATTTATAAGATTATAATATTTATATTATATTTATTTGCTTGCATAACTTAGCGCAAAGCAAGCACATCCTTCCTCAACAAAACCCCAACAAAAAAGACCCTCAAATTGTAATGGGCTTTCATTTGTCTATTGACAAACAAATATAAGAAAAAATGATTCATTATAAACACAGGAAGAGGAATGGCTATACACCTTCATTATCTTCAAGCTCTCATTTTGATTTCTCCTTACCTCCTTTCTATTTACAATTATTATCTCCTAGAAGAAATACTCATATTAGCAACCATAGTTGGCATTTTAATACATGGCTAAATATAATAGTAAGTGTAAGTCAGAAAGAAACTATTTTTAAATATCTTTTATTATGATAGGGAGACCTCCTCTTTAATTCCAAATGCCTTGAAAATAAAAAAAAAGACATGAATTCCTATTTTCAGTGCCATGAATATTTAATTGAGAATATAGTTTAGGATATGGGAGCTTCAAAAACTGTTCTTCTCTCAATTTATGTTTTAACCTTCTTTCTAAAACATTCTAGCCACATGGAAATGTGAAAAATATAAGGTATAAGAAGATTAGAATTTAACATTTTTCCATTGAGAAAGAACTCACACTCTCGTTATACTTATCAGTAGGAACATCACCATTGTCTTCTATTCTTGACAACTCAAGTTCCTGAACAACATCTTTACGAAAGTAAGTATATTGTGATGTGTCTAAAATAACTTTTTTTGCATAACTAGTTTAGTTCTCAATCTTTTGCAAGAAGTCACAAAAATCTACAAAACATACCATAGAAAAAGTAAAGTTTTGTTAGCTTGTAATAATAATAGTTCAAATAGATTGCAAATTGCAAAGAAAAGAAAACACATAAATAGCCTCCACATGCAACCATCACTTCAGCCTACAATTTCCAGGCTCAGGTGCGAAAATTGAGTTACTTTGTATTCCTATAAACTAGATCGCACCCTGCAATGCACGGGTGACAAAGATTTACTATATAAAAGTGTTTCATACATTGTTCCATTATGATAAAACGAAATCGGCAATAGTAAAATAAGACAATAATAATAATGTTAATTCTAAACACTCTAATTCAGTTTAATGTTCATGGGATACTGTTGAACACTTCAAACACGTCAAGTAACAATTTACCCTTCAAATTAAAACCATCACGTCCAATTTGCTTCACTTAACGCACCAAGTAACACGCAGCTTGTTACAGTTCAAAATAAACCAACATTTATCTGTGGGTACGGAAATTTCACGAAAATATATATGAATACAATCACACATAAAAATATAAAATTTCCATAACGATATTTTACAGAACACTTATGGACACAATAACTATCTAAGCACTCCTAAAGAAGATAAAGCTAGGATTTTCCACTAGTATTTCTAGCTTTATAGGGATATTTTCAAGGAATTCTTCTTTTTCCAAAAGAGGACGCCAACCGCGAAGTTGAACATTGCCATCAATAATACGTTCGGATAATAACAATGTACATTCCCATGTGTTCCCACAATCATCGATCAAAGTGATATCAGTATCAACTCTATTTGGAAATAGAACATCACAATAATCCAACGGAATATGCTGCAAAACAGGAAGACTAAACTACTTGTAAAGACTCAATTTGTAAAGACATTTTTAAGAATCACCTATTAAGATATCACCTTATCCCAGTTTTTGGCTAAAAATCTCCTATTAAGATATCACCTTATCTCAATTTGTAAATACTCAATTTGGCTAAAAATCTCCTATTAAGATATCACCTTATCCCAGTTTTTGGCTATAAATACTCAATTTGTAAAGACATTTTCATAATTCTCACAACAACACCTCAACATATCCTTTTATTTCAATCACTTCTCTTTCTTTGCTTCGTCCTACCAAAACCATCATGGTTTCTTCATTACCATTTATGCCCATTTATGACCCTAGAAAGTGTCATCTACAACTTTGAAACTGTTCTGCCAAACCTCCATAGAAAGTGTCAATACACTGTTTGCTCTATACTACACTCAACATTAACTTCCTGCACCTCATTTAACAGCAAATAATGCAAATATAAGACACCAAAAAATGGCTACAGCGCATGGGGCCACACATGATACAAACACTATTCTCCAAATTATATGTGGAGCTCCAAAGTTGTACACAAATTTTGGTCAAACTAATGAAAACAATTTAATTGGTTAGAAAGGGAGGTGTGGATGGTAAATATTTAGCAGGATATACAGTTACCATACACGTGAATGATCTATCATAGGAACAATATGAAGAACGAATATTTTAATAAAGTGGACTAATTGTTGACAAAAAATATAAAGTGGACTAATTTATCAATCGAATAATAAGAGGAAGAAACCCACCAATGCAACGCATTTGCCAATGGTATATATAGCCAATGTTTGTTTATCATGATAGGCGATAATACCTATGGTGATATATCAAATAAAAAAAACGCAATGTTATATAGGCAAAAAAAATTCAGCCAAAAATAGCCAAAAACAACTTTACAACAACAATTAACCATGTTTTTTAGCTCATTAACCAAGTAACCAAGTTTTTAGTCAATTCCCTAGAAAACTGGGAAAATTAGAGTTGTAAATTGGTTTTTGGATATTTTTGTTTGGAAGTTATTGTTCAAATAACATTTCTCATAAAAAATATATTTATACTAACATCTCTTATTATTTTAAAAAAATCAACCAAATTCAATGGTCTCATTCGATTAAGTGAGACAAATTCATTTCTTAATTGTATTAACATGCTGATAATATAATCTCAAAAAAAAAAAACATGCTGATAATATTTTTTAAAAATATTATTTTATGTTGCATTAAATACTATAGTGTGTTCAAAAACTAATGCTCCTAAATTGAATTCTCATTTACGTAGCAACAAAACAAATACATGAATACAAAAATGCATGCAAAAAATCTGAATTATCTTTGACTTAAATATATGAAGTGGACGACTATTGGTTAAAAAAAGAGATGTCCATGTTGTTGTCATCAATTCAACAAACATTATATGGTCTCTCAATCTCTGACCGACAACTATTCATTCATGTGCTTCACTAAAATAGATGGAGACAACCATTAAAAGCCAACGACCAGTGATTTTCCTATTCATTCACCACTTTTGTCATCTCATATAAATATATATATGAGTCGGCATATATTGACACCAAGTGTCAAATTTAGTGACTTACACCAACTAATAATTTTGTGGATCGATACAATGAAATTTATCAATCCAACCGCTGAATAACATTGTTTTATCATTGTGATGATGTCTATCAAATTTCATAAAATTTGGATACTTATAGGTGTGTTATCTAACAATGCACTTTTACTTATCTTATAAAATAATTATTAGCCATCAAAATAAAGTAGTGCGATGGAGTATCAAATGATTTTTGATTTGTATGAAATTTGATATATATGATCTCAAAGATAATATAATGTTATTCAATGGTTGGATTGATAAATTTTTATTGTATACGCGAAGTTATTAACTGGTGTAAGTCACTAAGTTTGACACCGTGTCAATATATTTCGACAATATATATATATATATATATATATATATATATATATATATATATATATATATATATATATATATATATATATATATATATATATATATAAGTAACCATCGCCCTCCACCACCCACGACCGGTAACTCGCCGTGAGTCACCGGTGGTGGTCCGCGGCGGTTTCCGGCGGTCGGCGACGGTGCTCCGGTGACTCGTGGTGGTTACCGGCTGCGGGTGGTTGAGGGCCGGTGGTTACTTTTTATATATATATATATATATATATATATATATATATATATATATATATACACTATCTTTACATCTTCAACAGCCCTCACGTGAAAACTTTGGCTCCTAAGCTGTTTTTCCCTGTTCCTGCATTCTTCACACGCTTGCAACCCTCATAAACTGTTTATATTTTTCATATTTTTTCCCTCTTTTGTGTGTATGTGTCAATTTGTTTTGTTGTCTTTTTTATGAGACAACACATTGGAATATATGTTGCACATAATGTGTTTAATTTTTATTGGTTGTAGCTTCTTATAGATTGATGTCTTTGTTGTACTCATCATTTGTGTTGGTGTTAATGTCCTTGTGGGATACTCTGCATTCAGAGGAACTTTGATTAGTCGGCTTACTGTCTCTAGAAATGCAGACATATATCTGTGGTTTTGATCCTTCAATGGTTTAGCCCCATTTATTTTATTTTATTTTACTATTCGTCTTAGTTGTTTATGTATGTGTGGTATTTGATTTATGTTTTAGGTAATTGTCATTGATATTTGTTTTTAAACCACGGGCCTATGGTTTGATTCCTCTTATATCTGAGAAGTTTACATCCCCAATTCCAGCATATTTACGTTTTGTGGATGTGGCACGCAATGAATTTCAAGTGACCATATGCATGCACAGGGGTCTTCTTTATTTGCATCAGGGATGGAGACATTTGGGCATGTTCTACAACTTACATGATGGTGGTTGGCTTCAAGTTACCTTTATTTCTAGCACTGAAGTGTTTATCCGTGTTTTCAACCGTAAGTTTCACTAGGTTGTCTATCCGTTGCCTCCAAAGATATTCATGTTGGGAAGCCTCTCTATCCCAGTAACTTTTTCCAACGATGAAGTTTCAGTGGATGGTATAATTCGTCATCCTCGCCATTGTTTTAAGTTTGCTCTTTGAAGAAAGTTGTTACCTCTAACCTTACTGCTTTGGTGAGTATTATATATTTTTTGATTTAATCATTTTTATTTAAATGTATCATTTCATTTGCGTTGTTAATTAAACTATTAAACTAACTTCTTTTATTTTTAAAAAATTCCTATCTCATTTCAGCGTTTGGACCATTCATTTGGAAAAATTGCGTTCCCAAGATCACTTCCTGATGTGGTTTGTTTTGGATGAATGGGGTAGAAAGTGGTCTTGTAATGTCACGTGTGTTCTTTTTAGGGGCGCGTCTAATGTCACGGTTAAAGTGAAAGATGTTTAAACTTGAGATTAAAATGCGATTTTATAGAGACAACTTTTGTGAAGTGTGCCACTCATTACCGTTAATCACTTTCTACTACCACTCCTTTCACTTTAAAATCGTTGAATACCATATAAAATAACACCGACAAATTTTTTTCCCTAAAACTGAACCTACTTAGAGCTACAAATTGTAAAAGTCATCTCAATGACACCACATTATGAACCTAATGAAAGATATTACCAACCTCTCGCTTTGCTCAGTTACGCCTCCCAACAATTTATCTCTAAACATCTGCATCTCTATCATCTTGTTTTCTATCCCTTTTGGATTTGAGGGGATATGGAGAAAGTTGTAAGTTTTGTGTTGAGTTTTTGCTACAATGGGGGGTTTGAAGTTGATGATAACGTTGGAAGAAGGAGGAGTGGTTGTGTGAGACTCTAATGTCAAAGTGTATACCTACTAAACAGTATCCTATCATGTGACTTCGCAGAACACTATTTATGAACAGTAACACTGTTTTAACATGAACAGCGACACTATTTCCTACTCAAAACACTATTCATGGTGTCCCCACCTCTGCTGCTTATCATGTGATTTAACTGTGTACTATTCACAAACAGTACCACTGTTCACTCTGCAGAATACTGTTTATACGCAGAAGTATTGTTCATAAACAGTAGCCGTCACTTTTGACCAAAATTGAACACAGGATAGCGCCGAAACGAAAAATTTGGGAGTCCGCCAAAATGCCAAAATGGCGCCCAAATCTTATTTTCGCCACTCACTCCCTTTTATGTATTAAGATTGATTAATATTGTTCATTAAGTTACCAAACATGAACCTGAGTAATAAGGCATGAGATAAAGATCAACACAATTTTTAAAAAAATTCAAGCACTGTCATATATGCCAACATTGTAGGTGGCCTCATCTTTTTAAGGGATATAGGATAAATTAAGATTATTAATTAATTGAGAGAAATAAAATTCAAAGAAAATTGAAAATTAAACTCCGCACCGTTTTCGTTTGGCTAATTAGATCAATACGGTAATCAGTCAATCTTAATTCCCATATGTTTTTCCAACTAATTTTTGCACCCCAAATTAATATATAAAAATATATTTTCCTGAAAATGGAATATATCAAAAATCTTCATATATACAACATATCAAAAATAAAGAACATGAATATCCATAGACAACATTTGATTTGAAATAAAAATCAAAATATAATAAATATTTCTTTAGAATATAAAAGCAATTCAAGATCAAGATATATATTAAAAATATACAAAAATTAAAGAAAAACCCAAGATAAGAATTTGCTACTCACAAAGTAAAAGTTAATTCAATTTAGGATAGAGCACTATAAACTTGAAAACATATGGTTGTCTTAAAAATCTAAAATGACAAAATGAAACAATAAATTTAAAGTTGACGCATTCAAAAATATAAAAGGTTTGTTAATGATTTCTCGAATTCAAACTTACTGAACATGCAATTAAAAAAATCCAAATTAAAAAGTAGAACATTTCAAAGTTGAATATTAAAGAATGGCAAGAAGACTAAATAGAATAGAATTTTGTAAAATAAAATTTCTAAACCTACCTTAGGTTGTAAATTCTTCCTAGAAAGTTTAGATTGTACATAGGAAAACAATAAACTATGACATCTATGTATGTAGTTCTCTAATATGAATCTAATCTAACGATGGACCCTCCTATTTTTAGTAAGTTTTAATAAATATTATTTTTATTCTCCATTTTTTAATTATAAAACACATTTTTGACTAAAAATGGTATAATTCCACCTTTGAGACATTTTTAATAGGTCCATATTAGACACACTCCTAAGCATAGTATTGACAATTTTTTGACCAATATCTATTAAACAGTAAAAGATAAAGAATAGTTATTTGACGAAAAAGAAGAGTTTGTTATTGTAAGATGCTAAGAAGATGACATTTTGATCGATAGATATTTCATCACATATAGTTTGCAACATATGTCAATCCCCGATAAATGATAATATGGTTTTTTAGATGTACAGAGGGGAAAACCAAACCCGAGATTGGACAGAAGGATTAGGGAAAGAAGCACCACATTTTGTTCATCTATATTATCAAAATCACGGAATAATGTGAAATGAGCAAAGAAATTTTTGTAAGGATATTAACATGATTGATTATACTAAGTATAAAATTTGAGTTATTAGAATAAGACTCAATTAATTATTTTTTCTCAATTAATTGTTATTCATGTGGGTATTCATATGTTATTATATATTATCAATGATTAAATTAATTCATACGTTTTTATAATAATAACATTATTCATACGTCATTATTATCTCATTAAGTAAATTAATACGTTACTTTTTTATTTTTATTTTTTTGATAGAAATACGTTACTTTTTTAATTATTACAATTCATACGTTACTACAATCAAAGAAGTTAATTGTGGTGGTTTTATATTTGATTTAATCATTGGTTTTCATGACATTCATATTCGGTTATCTTTATACATTTTGATGGAATGCTATACGTTATTAAACTATCAATTGGAATATTTATGATCGAGTAATATATGTTGATATTCTATATATTTAATTTAATATTTATAAAACAAACTTGTGATTTTTTTTATTGGTAAATAACAAACCTGTGATTGTATGATGGAATGATACTTTGATGTTTTAAAAAAATTATTAATATAATTTACATGTAACTTTTTTTTTGAGGACTAAATGATGAGTTGCTCATAGAAGGGCATTTGGCAAATACTTTAATGAAATTATTAATTATAATTTTAGTAGAAAAGTAAAAACTCACACTACAAGAAAATCGCTGATTTGCCACGGACATTTCCGTCGCAAATGTACGAATTTCCGTGGCAAAACAACATTTGCCACGGATTTGCCACGGACAAAAATTTAGTGGCAAAAACGCTCCTCGCAAATCGTTTGCCACGAAATTTCCGTGGCAAATGTTTCTGTCGCTAATCCATCGCTAATCCGTCGCAAATATCCGTGGCAAAGTGTTTGCTGGTGTTTTTAGCAAACAATCACTAATTTTCAATATTGAGATTGTGAGATCAAACTAGAAAATCTCTTTGACAATTGCCTCTAAGTTTTGTGTTTTTGACGTATGAAATAACAGTAAATGATAGAAAGAAATAAATTGAAAGCAAAGTAAAAGCAGTAAATGCAACAAATGTAAAGAGAAAGTAAATATTGCATTAAGTGAAAGAAAAGATGGTTCACCAACACGTACAATGTATATGTTTCACTCGTATTTCGCTTTAGTTTGGAAGTTGAGTTTCTCAGATTTCTTGTGAAATGTGGTGACCCTGATTTCCTATTACAAAAGAGTATTTATACTCTTGGAAACAATCGTGGGAAGAAAGAATAATCGCTTCTAAAAATAAGGAGAAGTAATCGCCCACTAATTGCTGTTTTTGCATTTCGACTAACTCATTGTCAACCGTTTGACGAAGTGTTGAACCCAGCTTTGTCGAAGATTTGAACCTTCTCTTGTCGAAGGTTTCTTGCCTTGCTTACTTCATAGCTTTGAGAGCTAGGCTTGTCGAAGCTCACTTGCATTGCCAGCACTTGTGTAACTTTCCTGTCGAATTTATGGTGCATTGACTTAAATATTGACCGTGGTCCCTGCATCAATATTAAATGTGAAGTCAACCCCATTTAAAGCTTCATTTAATGTAATCGTCGAAATTTTGAGGTAACAGATTGCCCCCCAAAAAATGCTTTTTCGACGGAATAAGGAATGGAAGTAAGAAAAGGCATTTTTTGAATACTGTGCAATGGTCACTTCTACCGCCTTTTGCACTTCAACAGTGGTCGAATATCCTTAAACACAAGGCTCAAGAGAATCAACTCTGCGAAGTGGAACTTGCCTCTCTCAAAGCTGATCAAGATGATATAGAAGCTCTCGAAGCCCAAGCAGCCAATGACGAAAAGGCAATTGCTCAATGGGATGCACAGATCACGCGTTATGACGAAGAGATAAAAACACTCCAAACTAAGTTGTCAAACGCTAAGTATCAAAAGGGCTTGGTTGTCGAAAGAATGAACGCTGCTTCTTCGTCACTCAAAACAACCAAGGCGTTGACAGCTATAGAGCATCTGGAGAAAGCTGACCAGCATCAAGCCATTCTTGCTGAACTTGACAAAGATTTGCACCTTCTTGATACTTCTATCTCTTTGAGTGCCAGCATTCTTGAGAGGCACAAGACATCTTTGGCGAATTTCTGAGATCTTGTAATAGCTTAGAATTTTAAAAATGGCTATGTAATTTTAACATTTCATTATACATTGCCATTTGTGAACAATTCTCATTTATTTATGCTTGTTCAATTCTTATCTCAGTCAATGCTGGCTTGTATTGTTTTAAATACTTGCCATTTATTCTAAAGATTCTGTTTTCGTCACCTAGCTCTTCGACTTCATAAGCGCCATTCGAAAAGCATTGCAATACGCGAAATGGGCCTTCCCACCCTGGTGACCACTTGCCTAAAACTCTATCTTTTTTATCCATAGGCAATAGGACTTTCCACACTAACTCTCCTTCTTCAAAGGTTTTTAACTTAACCTTTTTGTTGTAAGCTTTAGCTACTCTTTCTTTTTCGTCGAATAAGCATTTCTAAAGCTAATGACCTCTCTTCGTCTAAATCAACTAGTTCATCAATCATCATATTCCAATAATGACCAGAAGGGATTTCCCATTGTTTCTGAATCCTTGTTGATTGTAAACAAATTTCAACAGGTAACACCGCGTCATGTCCAAATGTTAACCTGTAAGGAGTAGTGTTTATAGACTCTTTAGGTGAAGTTCGACAAGCCCATAACACTTGGTCAAGAGAACTATGCCAACTTTTGGGCTTACGTCCAACGTGCTTTTTAATCAAGTTAATAATGATTTTATTGGCAGCCTCTACTTGACCATTGGCTTGTGCGTAGTATGGTGTCGAAGTCAATAACTTGAAACCAATTTCAGCAGCAAAGTCTACCATTTTTCGACCAGTAAAAACAGTGCCTTGGTCTGTAGTAATGGTTTCTGAAATTCCATATCTGTAAACGATATGATTTTGAATGAACCTTATTACTGCTTCTTGATCAACATGGGCTAAAGGTATTGCCTCTACCCATTTAGTAAAGTAATCAATTCCTACTAGAATGTACCTATGACCTTTTTTGACGGTTGGTTTTATTTCTCCAATCACATCCAAAGCCCAACCTCTAAATGGCCAAGGTTTCACTATAGAATGTAATTCATTTGCAGCACATGTTGTATTCCAAAGATGCTTTTGGCATTCTTGGCAACCTTTAGCAAACTCTATACAATCTTTCAAAATGGTTGGCAAGACATTCCTTGTCGAAATAACAACCATTTCATTTTATGGCCTACTTGATGTGAACCACATGCTCCACTATGCGTATAACAACGCTAAGTATGCCTCATTTTCACTAAGACATTTTAATAGTACCCCTTCGTAAGTTTGCTTGAATAATGCGTTTCCAATTAACACATAGCTCGTGAGCTCAGACTTCACATTTTTATTAGTGTTTCTGTAGGATTTTGCAAATACTCTACAATAGGCTTACGCCAATCATCATCAACCATATTGTCAATAGCAAAAATTTCGCTAAATCAATATCATAAAAATGTGGCGTTTTTCGACGCGCACTTCATTTGTATTTATTGCCCCCAATTTTTGGTGTTGACAATAACGTTGAAGAAGCATCATTGTAAAGAGAATCTTCGAGATTAATTTATCTTTTATCTCAATTAACTCTTCTAAGCTTTGCTTTGATACTTTGTAGCTCGAGGCAATTTGTTAACTCATTTGCCACGTGATTTTCAATTCGTGGTAAATGTTCTAGTGTACACATGTAAACCTTTTTAACAAAGTGTTGGCAACAACGAAATACTTGATAAGGTGTTCATCGATGCATTTATATTCTTTTGTCAATTGTTTGACAACTAGTTGAGAATCACCATTTACTTGACATGACTTGCCCCAATTCAAGTAGAATTTTAAGGCCTACTATTAGAGCCTCATACTCACTTCATTATTGGAGCAAGAGTCTCGAATTTTAAACTTATACTTCGTTGGAATATTTTCGGAGAAATAATTAAGATCCCAATACCCACTCCGCTTTTATGGCTTGAGAGCGTCCGAAGTATAGTTTCCAAGGACGTATGTTTAACGAATGTATCTCATATTCGACAAATGAATGGTCTACTATGAAATCAAGAACCACTTGTCCTTTGATTGATTTAAGGGTGATAAGTTAAGTTATATTCTAACAAAGCTAAAGCCCATTTACCAATTCTACTATGCAACATTGGTTTTGATAACATATGTTTAATAACATCAAAATGGGAATAAACATAAACATCTCTTGACTTTATATATTGCTTTAATTTCGTACAAGAGAAATACAAGCAAAGGCATAATTTTTCTATTGGACTATACCTTGTTTCAAAGATCAATCAAAACCCTACTAAGGTAATAAATGGTTCTTTCGACACCATTATCATCCTCTTGTGCTAACATGCTACCTATTGTGTTATCGTATAATTTATATACAATTTTAGCATCTTGTTTCTAATAACATGCAATAAAATTGGTGGTTTCATTAAATAAGACTTAATTGCATCAAAAGCTTCTTGATGAACTTGCTCCCACTTGAATTCATCTTCAGTCTCAACAATGGCGAAAAAGCTCGTGTTTTGTCACTTAGATTTGAGATGAATCTTCTAAGGAAATTGATTTTTCCTAGCAATGACTGAAGTTCTTTCTTGGTCGAAGGAGCCTTTATTTCCATAATTGCTTTAGTCTTATTTTGGTTGATCTCTATGCCTTTCTTGTGTACTACAAAACCCAAGAACTCACCTGCACGTACACAGAAAGCACATTTGGTTGGATTCATTTTCAATCCATATTTCCTCATTCGTTCAAAAGAACGTCGAAGATGGTCTAAATGACCAATTTCTGAGGATGACTTAACCACCACATCATCTATGTATATTTTCATAAAATCATCAATAAAATCATGAAACATGGAATTCATTGCTCTTTGATAGGTGGCACCAGCATTTTTTAAACCAAAGGGCATTACTACCCATTCATAAACACCTAATGCCCATGGACATCGAAAAGTCGTTTTGACATCGCCCTCTTCAAAGAATAAAGATTTGATTATACCCTGAATAGCCATCTAGCATACTGAGATAATCAAATCATGTTGCTGAATCTATTAGCATTTCTGCTACAGGCATAACATATTCATCTTTAGGTGTTGCATTATTTAGATCCCTAAAGGCTACGCAAACTCTAAGTTTTCCATTTTTCTTCATTACTGGAACAATATTAGCTAACCAATCGACATACCTGGCAGTTCTGATGAATTTGCTCTTGAACAGCCTTTCGATTTCTTCTTTGATTTTAGCCAATATCTGAGGAGCAAATCTTCTTGGTGTTTGCTTTACTGGTTTCTTCCCTGGTCGAATAGATATTTGTAGTTCTACTACTTCTCGACTCAACCAAGGCATTTCGTTGTATTCCCAAGCAAAGCAATCTTTGAACTCCTGCAACAGTGAAATAACTTGGGTTTTGAAGGCAGCATCAAGGTGTGCACTAATATATGTTGGCCTTTTGACTAAGCCATCTCCCAAATCCACCTCTTCCACTGGGTCTTGAGCTTGCATGCGCTTTTGTCGAATCTCTGTGGTCTTTTTCAAAACCCAATGGTTCATCAAAGATAAATGCAATCAAGTTTGTCATCTATGACTTCACCATTTTCTTCAGATGAAGCTATGGCTTCGATGACCATTGTTGGTTGAATTATTTCGCTTCCAAAGCCGCTTTATTTTTATTTTCGGCCATATAGGCCGTAATTCTATCCCATGCGTTGGGTACTGACATCTAGAACCTTCTAAGAGTCAGTATCCCATCCTGTTGGAGGTAGAACACCCTCAGGATAGACACTTGCATCTTCCATCACTTCCCTCTCCCAAACAAAACCATGTGTTGGGTACAAACGAACAGAGGAAAGCACATTGTCGATGAGATGTATGCTCGATCGAAGATGTGCATGGCGCAATATTCGCCATTTGTTTTTCAAAATTCTCCTTGGTGACATTGTTCACATCAAGCCAGGAAGTAGCTTTGGTCCGCTTCGACATATTCCACGAGACCATCATCCTTCCACATCACCAATTTCTCGGTGTGTAGGCTTGAAGGCACAAAGACCTACTCCATGTATCCACTCTCTACCAAGGAGCAGATTATAGCTTGCCTTAGAAGCTATGACAAAAACATAGTGGTTCTTTTTGACAGTTCCTACCACTATCTCCACTTCGACGGCCCCCAAAGACTGGCCAGATTTGCCCTCATAATTAGTTAACACAATGTTATGAGGCTTAAGGTCCGTGTCGAACATCCCTATGGTTTTCAAAGAATGCTTCGAGGCATCAAAGTTTCATCGCAAAGCACCTCCATCCACCCAGTATTTTTGATACCCACGCCACATTGACTTTGGCTTGCACATATAGAGGCTTCAAGTGGTGTTGCATGCCTTCGCCCGCCTCTCGAAAGTGGCCATTTGTTCTTCGACACAGCCGTTGCTCATCACATAGTAACAAATTGGCTTATGGTTAGCCATATCTTCAGTGAAGTTCTCTTCAACATCATTTGGGACTGTGATGACATCATATTCACTTGGTAGAATAGATACCACGTTACAAATGACATCAAAACTAGCTTCAGAATCTTCAAAATCTGAAGTTATGTCCTCATCCATGTCGAATTCAGCACTTTTCTTCTTCAAAGATGACAGTGGAGGAAAAATTCTCTCCATTGCAGGCCTCCTTGGTTTTTCTATTACAATAGATTTACCCTTGGCCTTATTTCCAACCTTCACTTGGTTGGCAGCACCTATCTTCACTTTTGTAGTCCCCACGGCTTTAGAAGTCATATTCTTAGCCGTTTTCGAACTTCCTGGCGTTTGCTCGTTGGCAACAAGTGTTGCTTTCTTCTTCGAGCGTTGAAACCGACGCCATTGGGTCTTGGTCATAGGATTCTTTCCTTTATAATTATTTCTGTAATTATATTTTGCAGCCTCACCTGCATTTGGCTTTACAACTTCAGCCTGTGGTACAACATTCTTGTAGTGTTTACAACCAGCATGTATCCACTTTTCGTTTGGAAGGTTTGCCCTTGGAACAAACGATTTGGCAGAAGCTGACAACACAAATTCCTTCTTGGTTGTATTCTTACCAACATATTGTGGCTTGCTTGTCGAAGGTCTGTTCGAACCCTTAACTTTATAAGGAAGGTCTCCTCTCTTGAAACTAAAATTTGGCCTTTTGTCTAGCCATTTTCTTTTCAGAGGTTGTCGAACCCCGTAGCCTTCAACACTCTTGGCTGCTTCCTTGTCGAAGACAACACTACATCTGGGGCATAGCATTACCTCAGAGTTTTTCAGCTTGCACCTATTGAGGAAGTCTATCAATTCCTCTTCAGCTTTGGGGTACACAAACTGTACTTTTTCGTCATACTCCTCCTGAGTAATCTTTTGCACAGTATCACCCATTTGTACCACACTCTTGAGCTTGTCTGTAGAAGGTTTGACAGTTTAGGAGAACCCACTATCTTTGCATCAACCATGCTTATATTCATTTCAATTGGCTCTGCATACATGGCTTCTGCCTGATGGAGTGGATCAGCGTCAATCTGCATTGGAGCTTTGTTCTTTTTATCACCAAATTTGAGTCTTCCTTCTTCGATTGCTTTTTGAACTATGTCCCTGAAAAGTACACAACGGTCAGTTGTATGTCCCAAAAAATTATGAAACTTACAGTAACCCTTTTTCTTCCTCTGTTCGAGAGGAGGTACTTTCAGGCCATTTGGCACTATTATTTGGCCATCAGTTACTAACAAATCAAAGATTTCATCACATTTAGTAACATCAAAAGTGTATGTTTTAGGCACAAATCTATCATTTTTAGGCTCTACTGGGTTATTCCCATTTGCAGGCCTTAATAGTTTACAGGAATAAGGAGGACCAGGCTTAAGTTCAGCCACATCTATTTCCTCAGATTCGACATCACCAAATGCGAAGTCGAATTCCTCATCGACATAGGCTATTTTCTCTTTTTTATGAAACCCAACTGAGTTTTCTTTCTTATTGTATTTATTTACTCTAGCCTTTTCCTCTTTAAGCCTTTCAACTTGTCGAACTCTATCGGCTAACTGGGCCATATCTCTCAAATGAGAAGTATCCAATTTCTTTCGAATTGAATAATCAAGGTCACCTGCAGCCATTTCGACAAGCTCATGCTCAGGCACTTGTGTAAAACACCTAGCCTTTAGTAGCCTAAATCTATTTAAATAATCATCAATAGCTTCAAGCACTTTACGTCGAACACTGGCCAATTCTTTAAGACTAATCTTCGACTGGCCCATGTAAAACTGTTCATGAAACGCTTTTTCTAATTGCCCCATGTATACATAGAACCATGGGGTAAAGTGGTGAACCATGTAAAGGCATTTTTAGTTAGAGAATTTGGAAAATATTTCATTTTCAAATTCTCATTTTGGGCTATATCCCCTGCCTCAGTCATGTAACAGGCAATGTGTTCGACAGTAGACTCATTGGTATCACCCCCAAACTTAGTAAACTTGGGAATTTTCCAACCTCTTGGCAATTCTGCTTGCAACACGTATTCACACAGTGGTGATATGAAATTAGGCCTATGTAAACCTATGTTAAGGCCATTTTGTGCCATTATGGTTTCTACCAAAGTGGCTATGTTATCTTGAGCACAAACGTTATTTCGTTGCACTTGTCGAACAACTTCATCAGCGTTTTGGTTTCGATTTACCATAACTACTTCAGGACATGGTTCCCCATACCTTGTTGTTCGCCTACAACCGCTTGGGCTTCACGAAGAATCGATCTCTCTGTGGGGTATTAGGCGCATTATTCCCACAATTGGGTACTTGCCTGTTATTTCCGTAGGAGCCCCAAAGAAATCGCAATCCTACCCATTTGGTTTGCTAACATTTGGTAACTTGTATTGGTGTTCGAATCAATGGATTAAAAAGCAAGTACCAATTTGTTGGGTTAACATATTAACCATATCATGATTACTTTTCGTCTACTTGTTGTCTTAATGCCAACAAGGACGCATTGGTTAATGCGCAGAGAGGATTTCACCAAGTGCACCTCGTAAGAAACATGCGAAGGAGAAAAGGTCGAAACATGTGGCATTCCAAAGAGGGCATGCCATATACCCCAAAAGGGTATGGTGGTAGACTCATGTTCTGGAAACGTGTCTCTAAACTGTTCCCTGTTGCCATATAAGGACTAGAAGGAAGTCCTATACTCTGTGGCAAAGACATAGATTGTGTCGACCCAACATTGGTCATCGACATCGTGGGAACGGTTATTGATGTTACTGGGGCCATTGTCCCTGCAACATTTCCAACGCTGACACTTACAGAATCTATTGTTGTTCCTTGCCCTTGTGACACCACAGGGTTAGAACTAGAGGCGTTATTAGAATTGGTGCGTACCATTCTACCACTCCTCAAGTGCATACAAATACATACACTGACTGAAAACACAAAATTAATGGCAAAGGTCCCACCGGGCGTGCCAATTTGTTTGCTGGTGTTTTTAGCAAACAATCACTAGTTTTCAATATTGAGATTGTGAGATCAAACTAGAAAATCTCTTTGACAATTACCTCTAAGTTTTGTGTTTTTGACGTATGTAATAATAGTAAATGATAGAAAGAAATAAATTGAAAGCAAAGTAAAAGCAGTAAATGCAACAAATGTAAAGAGAAAGTAAATATTGCATTAAGTGAAAGAAAAGATGGTTCACCAACACGTACAATGTATATGTTTCACTCGTATTTCGCTTTAGTTTGGAAGTTGAGTTTCTCAGATTTCTTGTGAAATGTGGTGACCCTGATTTCCTATTACAAAAGAGTATTTATACTCTTGGAAACAATCGTGGGAAGAAAGAATAACTGCCCCCTAAAAATAAGGAGAAGTAATCGCCCACTAACTGTTGCTCTTTGCATTTCGACTAACTCATTGTCAACCGTTTGACGAAGTGTTGAACCCAGCTTTGTCGAAGATTTGAACCTTCTCTTGTCGAAGGTTTCTTGCCTTGCTTACTTCATAGCTTTGAGAGCTAGGCTTGTCGAAGCTCACTTGCATTGCCAGCACTTGTGTAACTTTCCTGTCGAATTTATGGTGCATTGACTTAAATATTGACCTGTGGTCCCCAGACCAATATTAAATGTGAAGTCAACCCCATTTAAAGCTTCATTTAATGTACTGTCGAAATTTTGAGGTAACACAAAGTCGCCGCATAAATTTCATCGCAAATCTGCGGGCAAACTGTCGCAAAAATAAATAAAAATTAAAAAAAATTTAAATCTTCAAACATATATACATGCTGCATAAAATTAAGCTAGCTAAATAAGATAAATCTATTTACATCAAAGATGTCACATATACTTCATGAGTAACATTAAGCTAGCTAAAAATACTCAAGAAATACAATGCTCATCCCAAACTTGTTTACAATACTCAAGAAATACAGCCCTATCACAACGTTACAAATCTGGCAAGAAGAACAAATTCCACGTAAGCAACAATAGTGCTCGCAATAATAGTGCCTGCAATAAAATCAAGCATAGGTTAAAAGTAATATCATGTTTGTAGACATAATTTTTGAAAATGGCAATTTGAGATTTTCAAGTTGCAACGAATCAGAAAACACAATTACCATGTATCTCAGACTCAAAATAGCATGTAGACTGCACAAATAACTAAAAATGTATATTGCAAGTTGAGTACATCAAAGATAATCAATAATTTACTCCCACTCACTATCCACATTACAACCAAATAATTAAACTAAATGAAGCATACAAAAGGAAGACCAAATTTCATGTATCAAACATGATAGTAAATAAACTATTATATGCTTAGAGGAAGACAAAAACACAAAATTTACCTAAAAGCATCATATATTACACATCAAGTCCATCCAAAATAAACAAGACATAAGTGGCGGTGCAAGCAATAACAAAAAAGATCAGTTGAGCTTACTTTGGTTTCCATCTAAGATCTCCATGAAGAAAATAGAAAAGATCCAAAGAGTATTGAAGGGCTTTTGGTTTTCCAGAACTAAGCAATGTGTCTGCAAAACTAAGCAAAGATGAGTTGTGTAAAGTAGAAGCTTCTAAGAACATACAACACTTAAAAAATAGAGAAATAACATGTGATTAGTCAAATTTTCAGAGAAATAAACACTTCTTCTCAACTTCTTCATCTGACCAGAAACCCTAACCTTAAGGTTTCACCTAAACAATTAAATTGCAATTAATTCCTAAGTTGAAATCTACCAACAATCGATGCTTCCAGATCTATAGCTGAATCTGTCAAACATATACAAATGAACAAAATATCCAGATCTTAACCTTCTCAAGATCTGTGGGATTAAATCCCTAAGTTGAAAACGAAAACGGAAACAAGGAATAATATGAATCTGAGATCTCTAATTGAAATTGAAATAGAAAAAGGAAATGAATTGAAACTCGAAAAAGAAAGCAAAATCGAAACTGACAATGAAAAAAATCAAAAAACGAGAAAAGATGAAGGCTCGCCTGCACGACGAGAAGATGAAGCTGCAATCGGACATGGCGAGAGTGAGAAGAACGAAAAACGGACGATGAGAGGAGCAGAACGAAAAACGGACGATGAGAGGAGAGAGTTGAGAAAAAGAGAGTTGAGAGGAAGTTAAATTATGCAACCGGTTGAGAACGAGAGAGTTGAGAGGAAGTTGTTTGATTCAAACTTAGGGTTTTGGCATTTCTGGATTTTGAGAGGAAGAGGGCAATGCCATCGAGGGTTGAGAACGAGAGGGCTGAGAAAGAGATTTGAGAGAGTGATTGAGAACGCGAGAGTGAAAAAAATAAAAGTGACTTTTACCATCGGTTGCCACGGACTTGCCACGACATCTCCGTCGCAAATTTCTGTCCTTTCACAAGTCCGTGGCAAACACCAGCGGGAAATTTCGCGCTCTTACTTTTTACAAATGCCGTCGCAAATCTGTGGCAAATTACTGACGGAATAAGCTGCGTGGCAATTGCTGGTGGCTAAAACAAGTTTTTCTTGTAGTGTCAGTAGACACTTTCAAAAAAAAATTCAGTAGAAAAAAATCATCAATCAACAAACAATTGTAATGTGTCGCACCAAACCACTTTCACGAGCCTCGAAAGTAAAAATGAAAATCATCACGAGCATAAAAAATGTTTCTATGACCCATATAAAACAACACTGCCACAAACATTATCTTAAAAAATTCAAACTTGGAACAAACAGAAAGGATCACCTGAATTCCATTTTGCTAAAAGAGTAGGTTTTAAGCAAAAGCATGCCATTATAGTAGCAACCTAGAAAAAAAACATGTAGAATAGTGGGAAGCTACCATAATAATACCATAGAGAGATCGATGAAAAAATCAGACTCGGCTAGAAATTTCTAGTCCATGTACCTGTCGATGCCACATCACAAATATAAAAAATAACACAGAATAACAGTTAATAAATCATGCGAAATTATAAAGTACACTTAAAAAAAGAAAGAGGAATAGAGATCATTGAGATTTGTGGAAGTGGTCGAGAAAAATGCTCACTTTAAATTGGGGGCTTCCTTAGCCTACTCAAAAAATATTGAACATGAGAGAAAACAAACAAAAAATAGAACAAAGTAAGTATAAAATTGTAATTAGTAAATATTGAATCTTCACCTAGAGAGAAAGTTGTTGAAATAGTTGTTGCATCAAGGCTTGTCGTTATTGCACTAACCCGTGATTTTCTATTTTCAACTTCTATTTTCTCGTCTTCAACAATGAATGTTCTGAAAAGAAAAAACAAATATCAGTTATGAATACTGATGAATAGGGTTTTCTATATCAATAAAGAACGAAAATATAAACAAGCAATAAGATGTGTAAGAAATCAGTGAGAAATGTTAGTTGATATGTTTTCACCAAGTAAATCACTTCCAAGAGTTTTAGTGGTGTATGCGCAGTAGTAGTACACTAGGTGCAATTTGCATCGGTATGTGCCTTTCAGTCACTTTTTTCTGAGTTTCATTACAAGCTTCTTATGTCTAGGCATGCTAAATAGGTTCACTCTTGTCTCTTAAGCTTCCACTGTTCACCCTAAGAACTATGTTATCCTATGTCTAATACTTAACATGGTTTTAACCCTTATTCTTTATTAAAACAATTTTAACAAAGAAGTTGTTACAAACACTTATTCTCTTTAACTCTTGATTTCTTAATTGTAACCCATGTCTGCTGTTACAAGTCTATTTATTCTAAAATGATCAAATTCAAAATAAGCTTTGAAAGAAGTATTACACAAGAGTTAAAGTGCACACACTACATAAACCACATTCACTTGCTTAGAAGATCATTACAAGGCTACAACATCTCAACTAAAGGAATTTAGCTCATATTACTCATTATATAATAGAGAGAATATATAAGGAACATGATCAAAAGAGTAATATTACCAAAGAACTCAAAAGGATAGAAATTACACAAGTAGGAGATTTTTTACATGAGATTCCAAGTTGAAGTATATGATTTCCTTACACAAGTTTCTTCCAAGTAGAAGTGAAGGAAGGGGTTGTCAAGCACTTCCTTACCTTCTTTCTCTTCAGAAACTATCTCTAAGACTAGCTAAAAATTACAAAAAGAAAAGAACTAAACTATGAAATATAAAGTTGTGAGATTATGAGATGTCTTCAAGTGAAGAATGGTGCTTCCTTATATAGGCAATGAGCTTTCCTCCTTGGAGGGTTTCCTTGGCGCCAAAGGTAACTGAGATCAGCTAACCATAGTTAATTTACAGACCATCCATGAGCAAGTTGATCTTTCACATCATATCACATGGAGTGTCCAATAGAGAAGTGCCAAATGTCCTTGAATGAATGGTTCCCTTAAAGCAAGTCTCTAATAGTAGGCGCCGAAATATGCAAGTGGGTCTGCTCCTCATGACTAAGCATGACGTCACATGTAAAGTGTTAGTGCATCAAATTGGTCCTTGGATGATTTGGTGCATATTGTTGGTGTAGCAAAGATCGGTGCTAGCAGCTGCGAGCACACACTGGGAGCGAGCGGTGTAGTACACCTTGTTGCGCCGAAAAAGTCCCCGAGGGGTTTTTCTTCGTTTACAACTTTTTAAAACAACGAAGTCGCTACCAGAAGATTTGGGTTCGGGGGTCGGTTAGGCATGGGGAAGGTATTAGCACCCCACACCTCCTTTCTACTGAAAGGGAACCTTTAATTAATCGTGTGATTTTAAGTGTTCATTTGAAAAATGCTTAAATTTGCCTCTCGGCGCTCGACGAGAGTTAGCCGCTTTGGTTTTTTGTAGGGAAAATGTTTTTAGTTTGTCGCGCTTGACGGAGGGGATCCGCTCCTATGTATCTCCAGGTGCGATGGAGAATTCAAAGCTACGTAGTTCTAGGTTTTTTGGTTTTTTATCTTGTTTAATTGTGAAAAATCGAGCTTTCATGATGATCAATTGAGCGAAGGCTCCAAGTGACCACCATTAGCACTCCATTGTTAATAATCATGCAAGCAAAGGCTTCGCAGGACCAATAACAAAGTTTTTGATTTAATGAAAAGTTTTTTAGGAAAAACTAGGCGTTCATGATGATCAATTGAGCAAAGGCTCCAAGTGATCACCACTAGTTCCTCATTGTTAATAATCATGCAAGCAAAGGCTTCGCAAGACCATTAACAAAGTTTTGATTTAATGAAAAGTATTTAGAAAAATCAGGCATTCATGATGATCAATTGAGCAAAGGCTCCAAGTGATCACCACTAGTTCCTCATTGTTAATGATTATGCAAGCAGAGGCTTCGCAAGACCATTAACAAAGTTTTTGGATTTATTGAAAGTATTTAGAAAAATTAGGCATTCATGATGATCAATTGAGCAAAGGCTCCAAGTGATCACCACTAGTTCCTCATTGTTAATGATTATGCAAGCAGAGGCTTCGCAAAACCGTTAACAAAGTTTTTTTGATTTATTGAGAAATTATTTGAGTTGAAAAAGAATTAAAACGAGAAAAAGGTGAAAATTGCAAAATGGGGGTGTTACTAGTTACTGGGAGGTTGTGTAACTGAATAGGGGGTGTAAACAGCAAGCCCAATTCGCATAGGAGGGCCTAATTAACGAAATTGGGCTTAAGTGATGGGGGGTTCTACGATTGAATAACGGGAGTGTGGGTAATAATCTGAATATTAAAAAAAATAAAATGGATTTTAGGAGACACTATAAATGGGCCAACCCTAAAAACAAAAACCCTAATTTTCATTTCTCTCCTTCCCTCTTCAAAGCTGCGCCGCAGTAGCCTTCATTTATGAGAGAGAGATTCGCGGAGCTGAGTTCACGGGAGGGAGAGAGGTTCACGGCGGTTTTCGCGCCGTCTTCCACGGCGAGAGAGAAGGAGGGGGTTACGGGTTTCTGGTGGTGGTGCGACGGTGATAGAGAGGGAGGCTTCGCCGGCGCCGATGGGAACCCCTCCAGGTTCATTTTTTTCGATCTATTCCTTCTCTTTTTCAGTTTTCTGGTTTCGGTTTCCTCTCATTTTCCTCCTCTCTCCTTAATTCGTATTTGCTTCTTCTATGTTACTAAAATCACTTCTGTTTTCGTGTTTTTTGGTGATTTCGCGAGGAGGAGGTTGGTTTTGGGTAACTGGGTAAAGTTGTTGATTCGGGTTGGTGGAGATTTCGACGGCCAGGGGTTCGGTTTTAGGGGTGGGAGCTCGGTTTGGTGATGGTGGTTGCTGGGTTTGAGTGGTGGTGACTGGTTCGGCTTGGTGGTTGCTGGAGGTAAGTTTTTTTTATTTTTGGTTCTGTTTGATTTTAAAGCTTTCTTTGGTCTGATTCTTTTCTACCCCATTTTTATTCTGGTTTGACTGTTCTTGAGTCTGATTGGTCGTTTATATGTTCATTCATCATATTTAATTCATATACACAAAAAGAAACATAAAAACGAAATACAGTATAGTCAAGCAGATCTAAAAAACGCTAAACAATGTATTTTACATTTTTCGTGTCCAAACTGTTCATTAAAAACCAACCTGATTTTCGATTTGTTCTGAAAAAGATTGAAAAGAAAAACGAGATCTGCACTTGCTTGTTTGAGTGACTGATGTTGTTATTGTTGTTGTGGCTCTGTTGTTGCTGCTGTTATCTTCTCTTGGCTGCACATCGTTTCTCCTTTTTCTTGCTCGAGATCTAGAAAAAATTTGTTTAGGTGATTAGGGTTTCAGTGCAAAACCCTAATCTTTTTTTGTGCTGTTTTTTCTCGAAAATTGTGTGTCTTTGACTGACCATTGACAGTGTTTTTATATTAAAAAATTAGGTCAGGCATTTCATTACGTTTGACTGGGTTTTGACTCTTTTCAGGTCTGGATCCAAGCCCAGCAGCTTGGAGAGCAGCTGTTGGAACCCCAGATTTGCTGCTGCTGCTGCCTGTTGTTTATTATTATTTTTTTATGTAATTTTCGGATTTATTTATTTTTGTATATATTTTTTGTTATTATTCTTTATTTTTGGACATTTGGACATTTAAACACTTCTAATTTGTAATAACAATTAAATAGATTTTTTTGACATTTTTGGATTATATATATATGCTCAAAATAAATTAATCGCACAAAAAGAATAATAATAATAAAAGGAGTCCGCCCAAACACAAAGACGAAGCGGGCGGACTAGACGAATACGCTAAAACGAGACTCAAATAGAAGAAATGACCTCATTAACTAAAAACACTACTTATGTACGACTAAACCCAAATACGAAGATTAAATTGAAGAACGCACGAAAAGATCGATCATTCGCGTGCCTGCTTAATTTAAACGGCGGTATTTCGATTTAGTTGAGTTCCATGATTGAAATTGGCTTAAGTTAAGGGACGGACAAAATTGGGGTATTACACACCTAGTGCAGCTGCACTGAACAAAACATCAAACATACCAAGATATATGCAAATTGCTTAGTTCTTTGTTTTAATCCTTTTGAATCCTTGAAATGTTGTTTCCATATTTATAAGCTATATTTACATATTAATTGACTTGAATTTAAGCAATAATCTATCTATGATTGTATGAATAACTCTATATAAAATAGAGTTATCACACACCCAAACTTAAATTGTTGCTTGTCCTCAAGCAACGACAAAAAGAAACAAGTATAAGACTACTATAATTCAGAAGAACAGATCAGCTCATGTCTTTCAAAAGAGAGATTGAATTTGTGCATTTTTATGAGCCTCATTTTTCAGGAATCTTTTGTGCCTTTGATTTCTTAAAACATCCAGGGTTATAAAAATTCATTTATGTGAGTGTGCGTCCCACTGAGTATCAATTAGTTCCATAACGAAAATAACAAGTTTTTCCTTAGCTTTTGAAAAATGTGGAACACATTTGGTCACCTTTAGAGATATTTCAAAACATAGACGAGGCTAACAATTTCTCCAAGATTTGGGGGATTCTAAGCACAACAAAGGGTTTTGATTTAGTATTTCAAAACTATTGAATCAATGCACTAATCCTATTTTGATGGTTGCTTTTTATTGATGTAAATGCAGTGAGTGCTAGTACATTATTTTTCTGAAGTGTAGGTACACCTGAATTTCTGAAGTGTAGGTAGTGCAGGTGCACCTGATGTAGGCAGTGCATGTACACTTTGTGTAACTGCACTATGAACTTTGAGAATTTTTGTAGCATACACTGCCCTCCTCACTGACCTCCACATGCATTTTTTTTTCTTTTTTTTCTTGGTTTGTTTTTCTTTTCTTTTTCTTTCTTTTGAACTTTTGTTCATTTTTTCAAACCAATTGCACTTAAGGGACAGTGTAGTTTTTATATGACTCTGCAAGTGTAGCTTTTTTGACACTTTTTAGTACTTTTGACAACCTATGGCATTGATTTCTCTAAGCTTCTCACCCCAAATTTAATTCTTTATGCTCTTCTATATTTTTAGTAAAAATCTACTTTTGACCTTAGTTTTCCAAAAATTCCTTTAGCCTCGGATAACCTCCTACCTAGCATGGTTCTTTTCAAAACTCGGTTTTGATGTGTCAAAGAGATTATAAAATCTGGTTATTTTTGAAAAATCAAGGCTTCTCTCTTTTTCTACCTTTCATCATTAAAATTTAACTCATGTGATACACTTTAAAATTTTGAAAAAAATACTATGAGTTGATCATGCTTCAAAATTATTTAAGTCTAACATAAATGATGTACTTAACTTACCACTTTTGAAACAAATTGTCATGTTTTTTCATGCTTTGTTAAGTACATCTAAAATTTAGAACACAAATAATATTGCATATTCATATAATACTAACACATTACTTTAACACATATTAATTTACATAAACACTTATCATATAGCATATTTGAGTTCATAACTCATAACACAAGATTACATAACATATATAACTACTCTCTGAATAACACCCCTTCTATTTAATACTAATTCAATTAATAAAAATCAGAGTTTTTCAAAACTTTTCCACGCACCTCAAAGAGAGTGCTACATTTAATAAAACGTTGTCAAAACATAATTAAAAAGTCAAACGTATCTAGTACGTGAAATATAAGTCATATCCAAATGGGACGAACCCTCAAAACCTGTTTTAAGAATTACAATAATCCAGAAAGTGGTTTACAGCACAGCGGAAATAAACTGAGTTCGACATACTCAAAACATAGCCCAAATCAGTTCAATACATAACATAAATTAATGACACTAAAACCCCACCCCGGGTGTTACTAAATCAGAGCCGACACAATAATCCAAGAAGGCATGGCACCTTCACTCAGAATCACCTGCATGTCGCCACGAGAGCAGGCAACATAAAAATGCTAGGGTGAGTCTCTTTACATAAATAATAACAAGTAAGATAAGCATTATAATAGGAAAGCATCTAGCAACATCAACCCTCCACAATTAAGACATTTACCATTCAATTATAATGCCAAGAAACAACAATCACAAATTAATTAAGCATCAACAAGCATTCTACGAATGTATGGGTATATGCATGTATGCAATATGCATGTGGATCCATCACCTTCGCTGTAAGCCCAATGGGCACCCGTCGCTTTGGCCGAAGCCCCCTTCGCTTTATGCATATGCTTTATGCGACACTATGACAATGCACCATACACAATACATTACCACCACATTCATTGTCACATCACTTAAAACATCTCCACAACACAACCCGTCGCTTTGGCCGAAGCCCCCTTCGCTTATTAACCCACCGCTTTGGCCGAAGCCCACATCATTTATTAACCCACCACTTTGGCCGAAGCCCACATCATTTATTAACCCACCACTTTATCAATTATTAACCACCACTTTATCAATTATTAACCACCACTTTATCAATTATTAACTAAATCTCACTTAAGGACCAAACCACCTCATAAGGACCTTTTCTACACCTAAGGACCATTTTGACACACCAAAGATTAATTTAGGTACTTAGGAAATTATTTGACATATTAGGACTAATTAGACGCTAAGGGATTATTTTGTCACGCCAAGGGTTAATTTAATTCTTAGGGACTATTTTCTCACGCCAAGGATTAAACTAATTCTTAGGGACTAAACCATCACTTAGACATATTTTGGGCACCAAGGCGCCAAGGGGCAGCCAAAATGGCGCCCAAAGCCTTGACACCAACAGCCCCCACGCACGCACACAAAAGTGAGACACACCCACACTAGCACAGGGCGCCAAGTTTCTAGCAAACTGGCGCCCCCCCTTGCCGTGCCACTGATCGCAAAGACACACACCGGGCGCCGAGTTCCCAGTGAATCGGCGCTTCTTCCTCGCACACATCACGCGCCTGACCACACGGGCGCGTACTCACTAGACACGGGCGCCGCATTCCCAGGGAATTGGCGCCCCTCCTGCATAGACCGAACCATCACACGCCAGATGTCATACCCCAATTTTGTCCGGCTTAGGTCAAAACCCTAATTTTCCCCAAAAAAGGAATAACCAGGGGAGTAAAAGAGCATCATGCATTTCATTTAGGTTTCAAAAGTCATTTCAAAGCTTCTAAAATCGTTTTGGAATGGGAATGCACTTTTAGGCAAACTAGGACTTTTTAGGGCAAAGGGCATTTTGGTCATTTTCCACAACAGGATGATTTTTCTCGTTAAAAATGTCATCCACAAAAGTACATTTTATTCCATCTAAAATAATTTTTGTACAATTTTACTTGAGAGAAATTCCTAGTCCAAAATAATTAAACATGCATTTTTCCTATTTTTAGTGCATAAAAATGCCAAAAGACCATTAAAATTTCCCCAATTATTAGGTGACAATTTTGGTTGTCTAGAGTAATTAGGAGGTTATTTCATGGTGTCCAAAAATATGTAACGTGTTTTCAATAGGTGCATTTTCATTTTGCATGCCCAAAAGATTCAAAATTCAAAAATCAAAAGAAAAAGTGTCTTCAATAAGACAAAATAACAAAAACAAGCATTTTTTTTTTTTTTTTCCCCATGATCAGCTGATCATGCGCAGCCCTCTCTCCCCTCTCCCTCTCTCAAGAAGCTTCTACACACCTCTTTTCTTATTCCCTAAGATTTGATTTGATCATATCCTCAATTTTGCCCATTTTGGTAAATTATCCCACACACTTACACTAACCTCTTCACCAAAAATATCATCTTTCCCTTTTAATAACATTCCTCACCAAAATACCCTTAACCCTATCTTACAAGAGTCACCATTCCCAAATTAGATTTTTGTTCACAAATTTTCCCTTCTTTTTTTTTTTTCTTTTATGCGCCACCTTCACTCCTCCCTCTCACATACTTGTGTTTTCTAAATACCCTTAATCCATGTGACTAACAATCTTAGCCATCCATTCAAAATTAAAATCCAATCCTAGAGCCCAATCAAAATAAAAGGACCTAAATACCCTAAAACCTCAAAAACCCCTATAAATACTTCACACATTCACTCTTCACCAATCTTTGGCTATTACTCTCACCTTCAAGAAAAACCAAGCATAATACCTCTCCTCCTCTCCACCCTCTAGCCGAAACCCTCTCCTTCTTCCCCTCCTCCATTACTTCATCTTCATTCACCAAAATACCTTCAATCCATCTCTCACAACCTTAACCTTTCTTTCCCACTCAAGGAATCCATCACACCATTTTCATTTCCTTCCTCCTCTTGCAAGGCCGAAGTTCTCTTCTATTTTTCTCTCCTCCATTTCTTCAATCTTCTTTACCATCTTAGAGAGAAGGTAAAATCTACAACCCCTTTTGCATCATCTCCAAATATTTTGCATTGAAACTCATTTTCTTCCCCTCATTCCCTTCGCATATCATCATTTCTTTTCATACAATGTAGTTTGTTGTGGTTGTGGGTGAGACTTGTTGTCTCACCCTAAAATAAGTGGATTTGTGTTGCTTTGATGTTAATTTTTGCTTTCTCTTGTTAAATAAAATGTGAGCAAGGTTTCGCATATATGATCAAAATATCTTCAAATTGATTTTGTTGCTTCTTTGCTTAATCTTGTTGTTGGTATTTTTTAGTAAATTGTTGAGGGTTTGGCTCTATGATTCCTACTAGTGCCAAGTGCACTTTGATCTTAGTAGTGAAGAGACCTAAAAATGACTCTATTTAATATATTAGTTTATGTATTCATTAGTTCTTGTGTTTTAATTTACTTGTTGTTATTTGTTGATGATCTTGTAAAAGGATTCTCACTAAATATGCCTAGTGCATTTGATTTAAGTGGTGAAGATTACAAGAAAGGATTCAAGCTTATTCTATAGTTTATGTGTTCTTGTGATTTAGCCATATTGTTGTTATTTGTTGATGATCTTGCAAAGTGAATCCCACTAAATGCCTAGTGCATTTTATTCAAGTGGTGAGGATGGCAAGAAGGGATTCAACCTTGTACAAATTGTCATTTCATTCTCTACTTTATCTCTTAGTAGTTCTTGTAAGGTAATCATAGATTCTTGCTTAAGGTTCAAAGTTTTCTTTGCGTGCTTGGTTTTGGCCGTGGGCCTATCTCATTGAATAAAATTCTCTATTGCATGTTCCATAATATGGGGGTTTGATTTTTGGGTTTGGTTCCCATGTGTGTTTTTGAGTTAGGATTTAGGTTTTGAGGTTTAAGTTGCTAGTTTGTTTTCTTGAACTTTTAGGTTGAATAAAAACATGCCTTGCTTGATACCTATTTTGCAATTTCCCATGTTAGCTTAGATTTATGCCTCATGATGGTCTTGTGTGTGGTCTACAAGATTGTTGGTATGAAACTTAGCTTATCTCTCTTTTGCCATCCTAGTTATTTTCACCAAAAACACAAAAACATTTTCTATTTTTATCATTTTCATTAACTCTTTACTTTTTGCCTCTCCACTAAACATTTTGTCTCATTTAATTCCCCCACACTTTGCATTGCATCATTTGTGTCTACATGTCCATGCATTCATATATGTCTATATCTCTTGCATTTTCATACTCTCTTAAATGCACATGCATATATTAATATCATGTCTCGCATTTCATAATTGTATACTCATGCATATATTAATATCATGTCTTGCATTTCATAATTGTATACTCATGCATTCGATAATGCTATGCTTTGCATTTCATAATAGCATACTCTTGCACTCATATGTTTGCTTAATCATGTATTCAATTGTTCATAGCAACTTGTGAATATTCTTATGATTGCTTTGTTTGTGTTCCAATGGTTGTTTTGGTTTTGACTTGAAAAAATGATTTGAAATGCTATATTTCTTTTCAAGCTTGAAATCCCATGTTTTTCCCAAATAAAAAACTTAAGGCATTTTCTTAAATAAATCATTAGCCATCACTCGAAGCCATTGCTTGTTTGATCGCTAATGAGGAGTTATTAGTGATAGTCACTCGAAGCCTTTGCTTGTTTGACTATTATGAAAGCTCCCACACCTTAATTAAACAACAAAAACCAATCCAAATTTCCAAAATAACACGAGCCATTAGTGATAATTATCACTAAGGCTCTCCACTTCTTTCAAAACATTTCCAAAAAAAGGATAAAACAACGTTGTCGCTTGTAATCACTCGAAGCCACTGCTTGTTTGATTACCGGCTCCAACCCTCTTTTCTTTCGAGTTAATACCGAATGCCACTCGAAGCCTTTGCTTGTTTGGTGTTCGCGAACACTCGAGTCTTATTTCAAAAACTCGAAAACTCAATCTCAAAAGCCGTTTTCAGACGCACAAAAAAACAAGAACTACGTAGCTTTGATCCCTCAACCGGTGAGGGTACGTAGGACCGGGTTCATGTCCCGTCAAGCATACCTTTTAAAAAACACTTTTCAAAAAATCACAAAAAAACAAGAACTACGTAGCTTTGATCCCTCAGCCAGTGAGGGTACGTAGGACCGGGTTCAAAAAATCTTTGTTTTGTTCCGCTTTTCAAAGATACCAAAAACATTCCTTTTTCACGTTTTCAATAAAGCGATTTCTCAAAAGAAAAGAAAATAAATAGAACAATATATTTCAAATCAAACACTTCAAAACCACATCAAATTAATGGTTCCCTTTCGGTAGAAAGGGCGTGTGGGGTGCTAATACCTTCCCCATGCGCAACCGACCCCTGAACCTACATCTCTAAGTTTTCGAAAGACCACCCGTTTTCCAAAAAGGTTTTTTCAATGTTTTCTTAAAAATAAATATTGGTGGCGGCTCTACTATTTTCAACGTTGTCAAACTGAAAAGTCCCAAACCGGATTTTTCGGGGCGCAACAGCTGGCGACTCTGCTGGGGATTTTCTTTCTTTATTTATTATTTAAAGAGAGATGAGGGTCAAGCCTAATTAATTTGATGTGGTTTAAATTGTTTGATTTGAAAAACTATGTTCTATCTCTTCCTTTTCCTATTCTTTTTCTTTTCTCTTCTTTTGTATGCTTGTGGTTATGTTTATGCATGCATTCTTCAATTCCCATGTCCCCTATTCTTCGCTCCTGTTCTTGTGGTAAAACATGCATTTCCCCTATTCTATTATATCCCCTCTTCTTAAGCTCCTTTTCTTATGGTAAGTAATGTGTGTAATTCTTGTTGACTTATCGAATGGTTTGTATATTAAAGCGGTGTATGCATGTCAAACCCTAGGGTAGACGACTTTTTATCCGACTCAAGCTCGGCTTTCCTTGCAGGTGGGGTGGGTAGAGTTTAGGAAGTATGTCCTCGATCACACACTTTCACACCTTATGATTCATGTTCTATGAGTGGGCTCCTATACCCGGATCCAACAAACACTTAGGAGAGTGGAGGCGATTAGTGACTGTCATTCAAGACCTTTGTGCATGCGATACTCACGAAAGTCTCAACCGGAGTACGCTTTCTCATGACGCCTCACACTTGGTAGCATTCTACATTTGTGGGTGTCGGCATGAGAATTCTATAGCTCCGGTAGCCATTGTGAGGGTGTGAATTAGAGCTACATGGGAGGAACCTTTGAAGTTGCCCTATAACTTAAGATTCCCACCTTTGTAGGACACGAGGGCATACGAATTGTATGCTGCATGGTAATTTAGGGCATGTCTCCCTCAAAAGGGATCTTTTTCAAAAACTTTCCAAGAAAATACAAAAATATTTTCATTCTTTCAAATAAACCGCTCCTAAAGTTTTGAACTTCCGTCCATATGCATCACTTTCATCATCTCTACATGCATCATTCATATCATAATCGCATCATGACGCGTTCATTAAAACTAAATGTTGTAAACATTTGCATTCACACTGCATCTCTTTTGTATTTGCTTGCCGGGAACCACCGAATAATGTACCGTCTTGTCAATAGGTGTATCAGAATGGAATTGAATAGCAAGACTTCACTCATTTCTCGCCTCCCAGTTATGAAGAAGGTTGAGATCGGTAGTTTGAGGCAGTGTGCAGCTCTGATGGGCCCGATTGAGAGAGATTCCTTTGATCAGACATATGGGAATATTCGTAGGCTTTTGCAGTTGAACGTTCAAGAGGATGCTCTTATGGCTCTGAGCCAGTTTTACGACTCTGATGTGAGGTGTTTTTTCTTCAAGAATTTTCAGTTGTCACCTACGTTAGAGGAGTATGAGCAGCTTTTGGGGTTCGCCAGATCTCATACTAGACCCTACCAATATCAGGGACAGTACTATACCGATGAAAAGGTTGCAACGCTGCTTAGGATCAGTGTAGACGAATTGAGGTTGCAGAAGTTAAGAAGAAACGGCGTGGCCGGGTATCCGCAAGAGTACTTCGAGGGCCTAATGCAATCTTATGCTTTGGCTAAGAAGTGGGGTCCATTCAAGTTAGTGCTCGCTCTCACCATATTTGGGGTTATCCTCTTTCCTCAAATAGAGAGATATGTTGACGAAGATGCAATTGGTGTGTTCATAGCCTTCAAGGACGCCAAGAATCCTGTCAATCCTGTGCCTGCTGTTCTCGCTAACACTTACCATGCTCTTACTCGCTACAGCCAGTTCCATAAAAAGAAAATATGTCTTTCTTCCCACGTTCTCTACGCCTGGCTTATTACCCATGTGATCCACAACCGAACTGATGTTAGGGAGCTAATTTCTTATGCTCTAAGTTGTGATGTGGAGGTCAGAACTGCTATGGAATGGGTTGAGTTTTTGAAAAATCTCGATGAACTCCAAACGGTGGTACACAAAGTGCTTGTTGGGATGATGGACCGGTGGTAGTGTTGGTGTGGAAGCTTTCAAAACGTGCCTCTCATGGGGACTCAAGGGTGTATCAACTACAATCCTTCATTGACCTTGAGGCAGCTCGGTTACCTGATGAGGAACTCACCCTCCGAGAGCATGCTGTCCCGTATTTACCTCTATAAGAGGATGCCTAAATGCGGCGACTTGCTTCGAAGAGTTCAACAGTCATGGGAATCCGTAGTGCGGAAGGGAAATGAAGAGCTGTCAAAGAGAATCAGTGACATCACCTTCAATCAATGGCTCAAGGAGAAGCTTCAAAATGCAAAATCACCAAGTCAATGGATGCTTTCCCTCGAGGAAGAGATGCCAGAGCCTTATGTCCCTACCCATGAAGAGCTAAACGAAGTCAAATCCGCTTTAGCAAACCTAGAAGAGGAAAAGAAGGCACTGCAGGCCAAGATAGAAGAGATGGCTCTAGAGAAGGAAAAGCTAGAGGAAGAAAACAATGTCAAAATGATCGCTGTGGAAGAAAGCGTTAGACGATTCAAGAAAGAAGAGCAAAGTAAGATAGAAGCCCAGAGGCATCTGAAGGGAGCCAGAGAGGAACTCCAAAGGTATAAACAGAAAACAAGAAGGGCGCTTGAAGAAGCTCAGGAGTGGAAGACACTAGCCATGGAATCAGGGCAAGAATCACATTTAGTAGCAGAGTTAAGGGGTCAGTTGAAGAACCTCAAGCAAGAAAGAAGCGCCATCGATGAAACTCTCAAGGAATACCAGCAGGCTTTGAGCTTTGAAAGAGAAATATTTGGTGAACTGAAGAGGGACCTTCGCTATCTAGAAGATGCCTACAGACAGGTCCGGGTAGAGAGCCAGTATTGGGAAAAGCGCTTCCTAGAGTTGATTGGAAAGATTGAAGATCAAGAGGTCATTAACGAGCTCAAGGATGAGATACAGCTGTGAAGAACAAATTTTCAAAGTTGTCGAGCTAGCGGTCAGACCATGTTGGGGTCCCTAAGAACCTAAGGTTAGCCGAGGCTGAGATGCATTTCTTCAACACCCCGCCTGAAGTGTATCAGTTTGTGAAATACTGCAGATCGTTGATCACAGAGTTCAAAGAGCAATCTCAAGGTGCAAGTGTAAGTAGGAAGAGGAAGAGAGTTGGGAAGCTTGGAGTTATTTGTATTTGAGTTGCCTATTTGTATTTTTTGTATTGCAAGTTTATTTTGAGCTTTGTGTTCAAGAATAGTGTACTTTTCTGAACATTGTATTGTCTCTTCCCTTTAATGAAAATTGGTGAAGCTTTGAAATCTTGATGAATGAAGTGTGCTATTTTGATTCCTTGTTTACTTCAATTCGTAAATCAAAAGTTTACGCGCTTATGACAAGATAGGGTATTCCGTGGTTCCCGGCGTCAAGCAAACATTGTGCATGCATTCATACATTCATAAATTTATTTTGTTTCTTATGCAATAAATGTCTAAATAAACAGAAAAGGCACGCTGGTTCTCCGTCACCGATACTTCACTCGACTACAAGCCAAGCTAATGGCTCAGTTACCAGAACATCCGGAGGTTGAAATTGAGAGTAATCCAGAACAGGAAGATATGGGTGTACAAATTCTGAATCCTGAGCAGCTGGCTCAGGAAAACCAGGCTCTGAAGGATAAGATGGGTACCATGGAGGACCAAGTCCATGAGATGATGGTAATGCTGCAAGGTTTGAAGAGTGGGACAACTGCTGAAGCCGTCGCCGTAGTGGGTCCAGATGGGGTCACTTCTTTCGTTCCTCCTCCAGTATCGGTAACTGCTACAGCCACAGTTCCTCTAGGATTCGGAGTCAGTCATCCCGTGTTTGCTTCAGAAATGAATATGTCGAACCAGTACACTGCACAGAGATACCCTTGGGGTATGCCTGCTGGGTACCTGCCACAACCTATTAGACCTACTCCCGTTTGTATAGCTGCGCCTAATCAAATCACTGCCACCATGCCTGGGGGGACTGCCGGAGGATCCCGGAATCATGCTCCTATCCCTCATGCCGTGCACAATTCCACTCCAGGGTTTACAGCACGACCTCAAAATGTTCCTCAGCCAGGAGGAGGGTATTACTATAGTGTGGGGAGTCACCCCCAGGGGCACGCGTTTGAGGGAGCTCAGCCAAATGATCTGATCCGAGCACTTGAAGAAAGAGTGAGGGCTATGGAGGGCACTGGTGTTAGAGCCAAAGAAGCCCGTGAGCTATGCCTAGTCCCAGATTTGGTTTTACCACCAAAATTCAAAGCTCCAGAGGTGGACAAGTACAGAGGGATCGGCTGTCCAGAGAGATGGTGTACATGTTCCTGGAAACTCTGCCAGCAATCTATTATGATAGGCTGATCACAAGTGTCTCAACCAGATTCTCCGACATGATAGTCTTCGGGGAAAGACTTGAACATGGCCTTCGAAGTGGGAAGATTTCGAATCACCTCGGTAATGCAGGGAGCTCTGGTGGGTCCAACAACCAGAAGAAGTACCAGCCCCATTTCCCTAAAAAGAAAGAGGGAGAAACTAATGTCATCTCAGGGGGAAATTCATCTTTTGGTACTCCTCCACCCCAAACTATTCCATTCTCTGCTTCCGTACCACCTCAGCAAGGCATTGACAGTCCCAAGACTCAAAGTTATCAGTTCAAGAAGCGGACTAGTTTTGACCCAATTCCGATGACATATACTGAGCTGTTTAATCACTTGACCTCCAATAATCTGATCAATACTCGGCCCATGAAAGTAGTTCAGCCACCATTTCCCAGAGGATACAATGCTAATGCCACCTGCAGTTTCCACGAAAACGGGGTCGGTCATGCTGTGGAAGATTGTAAAGCCTTTAAGCATGTGGTGCAAGATTTGATAGATGTTTGGTGGATATCGCTTTAAACAGAACCGCCCAAATACAACAATTAATCCATTACCAAGTCATCAGGGCCGCCTACCAATGCTATAGAAAGTCTTTGTTGGCAAGTTCTTTGAAAAAGTACAAGAGATCAAGACTCCTCTAAGTGTCATTTATCTTTGAGTTATGCCGGGCCGAGGTTGTTAAAAAAGGGTGTTGCCACGAAGAAGGGTGTGCTGACTCTCTGTGTGGGGGAGGTTGTGAAACTTTCAAGTTGATCCTACAAGACCTGATGGATCGGTATGTGGTCCAGATAGGAACCTACGGTATGGAAGATGAAGTGTGGACCCTATATTCGAGACAAGTGGTAGAGAGGCCAAAAGCCAATTGAAATTCGCGCACTGCGCTACGAGATCGGTTCAAGCCAGGGCCCGACCAGTAGCTAATGAAGACACGGTTCCCTTCTCCTGCAAGGAAGAGATCAATGAAGAGGTAACAGTGGTGCCTACAAAAGAAGGATGTTGGGGTACTCTAGGAGAGCCCAGTGGAAAGTTTGATTACTTGGTCAGATATGATGCTCGTGGCGCCAAATCCGAATAGAAGATATCCAGCCTACAGGGTGGGATGAAGAAGATGAGCAGCACAACCAAGTGGTTGTCCCCATGGCAAAAGAGGGATGTTGGGATACTCTAGGAGAGCCCAGTGGAAAGTTTGATTACTTGGTCAGATATGATGCTTCCGAAAGTGCTCTAATCCGAATAGAAGATATCCGGCCTACTGGATGGGGTGAGGTAGATGAGCAGCACAACCAAGTGGCTGTCATCGTGGATAGTTCCGAATTTGGAGAGGTGTGGACACTATGCCCTGACAATGGAATCAGAAAGCCCATTGAAATTCCTTACAACTTCAATCCTAGGCTGGTGCGAGCAAATGCTCAGCCAATAGTGATTGAGGTACCAGCACCATTTCGTTATGAGTCAAATAAGGCGGTTCCACTCGAAGTACACGTGAATGCTCTCCAAATGCTACCACTGTGACCAACATAGCAGGATCAAGTGGGATCACAAGAAGTGGAAGAGTGTATGCTCCAGAAACCCTCCGGACGGAAGCATCTAGGGAGGCTGAACAGAGAGGCCGCAAAGATAAAGGAAAAGAGCTAGAGGCTGCTCCAGAAAAAGTAACAGAAAAAGAAGCCAATGAATTCTTGAAGTTTGTCCGGCAAAGCGATTATCGAGTGGTTGATCAGTTGAAGCAGACGCCCTCAAAGATATCCATGCTATCACTTTGTTGCTCGATTCGGAAGCACACGAACATACGATGAAAGTTCTCAGTGAGGCTCACGTTGCAGAGGACATTTTGGTGAATCAGTTTGATGGAATTGTCGGGAGTGTGGTGGCTGCAAATCACCTAACTTTTGCTGATGATGAGTTACCTTCGAGCGGAAAAGAACACAATCAAGCTCTTCATATCTCAGTAAAGTGTGGGGACTATGTCTTTGGCGAGTCTCGATCGACAACGGGTCTTCACTGAACGTAATGCCAAAGTCAACCATGGACAAGTTAGATGTTGATTGTTCCTACATGAAACCAAGTTCGACGCTGGTGCGAGCATTTGATGGGTCCAAAAAGGAAGTGCTGGGAGAGATGGAATTTCCCATCCAAATTGGTCCTGAAGTTTTTTGTATCAACTTCCAAATCATGGACATTACCTCCTCATATAGCTGTCTGCTAGGAAGACCCTGGATCCACATGGCTGGGGCAATCCCTTCTTCTCTGCACCAACGGGTCAAATTCATGGTGGATGACAAAGTAGTAGTAGTATTTGGTGAGGAAGAGACTCTGGTTAATAAGCCATCATAGTTCAAATATGTGGAAGCCGCTGAAGAGTCTTTGGAAATAGCCTTTCAATCCTTGGAGATTGCCAATGCAGTGTTTGGGAGAACCAAGGAGGAAGAAATGGTTGCCAAAATCATGATAGCCCAAGGGTACAAGGCTGGTTCGCTTGGGAAAGTGCAGTCAAGGATTCTCGGCTCCTATCCAAGCGAAGGAAGACAAAGACCGTTGCGGGCTAGGGTACACCCCAATTGAGGAGAAAAGCGGATAAGGCGGATGAGCAAAAGCGCGGTGGTTGGCCAAGTCCAGAGGCGAAGATCCATGGCCCCAGAGGATCCCAATTTGCGACATTAGTCAGAGTTTTGTGAGTGCCGGCTTGTGGGATCCCAACCAAGTTGCTGTCATCAGAGATGGTTCTGAGTCTGAAGAAGGCGAGGCGAGTTTGGTTCGTCGTTGCGGTATCGGTGAAGAATTAAAGAATTGGAAGATCACGATTCTCCCGTGACTCTTAATTTAAAGTAATCATTTGTAATGCAACCCGTGGCTCGCCAAGGCCATAGGACAAGTCGTTAGGGGCACACGTGTTTTTATTTTCAAAATCATCATCATCATCAATAAAAACGCTTGTTTTGAATTTCCCAATCAATAAAGATAATTTTCCCTTCATTGCATGAGTCTTTTTTTGCTTTATTATTTGTTTGTCTGTTTGTTTCGCTTTTCATTCTGCTCTTTCGCTTCGGCAAAATGCAGATCCACAAAGAATAGTCTCTCGAAAATGACATTGTCGCATATCCATCTTTTGACTTTGATCACCCTATCAATCAGGCTGAGGGGGATGTTGAAGAAGACCGGGAAGCTCCTCCAGAACTCATGAGGTTAATGAAACAAGAAGAAAGGGTAATTCAGCCACACGAAGAATCTATTGAAGTGATCAACTTGGGTACAGCTGAGAATAAGAAAGAGGTCAAAGTAGGCATCACCATGAATGACGAAGATCGCATAAAGTTAGTTCAGCTGTTGCGTGATTACGTGGACGTGTTTGCATGGTCATATCAAGATATGCCTGGGTTGGACACCGACATTGTGGTACACAAGCTACCAGTCAAGCCCGAATGCCCACCTGTCAAACAGAAATTGAGGAGGATGAAGCCAGAGATGTCCCTCAAAATCAGAGACGAAGTGAAGAAGCAATTTGATGCAGGGTTCCTAGCAGTGGCCAAATACCCGCAATGGGTTGCCAACATTGTCCCAGTTCCCAAGAAGGATGGGAAGGTCAGAATGTGCGTCGACTACCGAGATCTGAACCGTGCTAGCCCTATGGACGACTTTCCTTTGCCTCACATTGATGTTTTAGTGGACAGTACAGCTCAACACTCGTTATTCTCCTTCATGGATGGATACTCGGGATATAATCAGATCAAAATGGACCCTGAGGACATGGAAAAGACAACTTTCATAACACTTTGGGGAACATTCTGTTATAAGGTCATGCCATTCGGATTGAAGAATGCTGGCGCAACCTACCAGAGGGCCATGGTTACCTTATTCCATGATATGATGCATAAAGAGATTGAGGTTTATGTTGATGACATGATCGCAAAATCTAAAACCGACAAGGAGCACATTGTCAATCTGAAAAAGCTCTTTGAACAGTTAAGGGAATATAAGCTCAAATTAAACCCAGCCAAGTGCACGTTTGGGGTGAGGTCGGGAAGTTGTTAGGCTTCATTGTCACCGTAAAGGCATTGAGGTGGATCGCACAAAGTAAAAGCCATCCTCGAAATGCCAGTGCCTGAAACAGAGAAAGAAATCCGTGGTTTCCTCGGAAGGTTGAATTACATCTCTCGATTCATTTTCCAGCTGACTGCTACTTGTGAGCCAATCTTCAAATTGCTATGCAAAAGTCAAGAGCTGAAGTGGAATGATCAGTGTCAAGCGGCCTTCGAGAAAATCAAGGTGTACTTGCAGAATCCACCAGTCTTAATGCCACCTGTGTCAGGCAGGCCTCTCATCTTATACCTTACGGTGTTAGACAATTCAATGGGCTGTGTGTTGGGACAGCATGATGAATCCGGAAAAAGGGAGCATGCAATATACTATCTAAGCAAAAAGTTCACCGACTGTGAGACAAGGTATTCTATGCTGGAAAAGACCTGTTGTGCTTTAGTTTGGGCTGCTCAAAAATGGATCCAATCAAGTACATATTTGAGAAGCCAGCTCTCACGGGACGAATTGCCCGGTGGCAGATGCAATTGTCAGAATACGATACCCTGTATGTCACACAAAAGGCAGTTAAAGGTAGTGCACTCGCTGAATATTTGGCGTGTCAGCCGATTCCGGACTACCAGCCAATGCGGCATGATTTTCCCGATGAAGACATCATGGCATTGTTCGACGAGGGGAAGTCCCACGAAAGTGAAAGATGGAGAATGATATTCGATGGTGCGTCAAATGTATGGGGGCACGGGGCAGGCGCTGTGTTGATTTCTCCTGACACTCGCTTCATTCTTGTCACTGCAAGGCTAAGCTTCTATGTCACAAATAACATAGCAGAATACGAAGCGTGCATCCTAGGTATTCAAGCAGCCCTAGAGTGGAAAGTTAAAAGGCTAGATGTGTACGGGGACTCAGCCCTGGTTATTCACCAAGTAAGGGGCGATTGGGAGACCAGAGATCCTAAACTGATTCCTTATTGTGATTACCTGCAAGAGTTAATGAAGTCCTTTGATGAGATCACTTTCCAGCATATCCCTCGAGGTGAAAACCAATTGGCCGACGCATTAGCAACATTGTCTTCTATGTTCAATGTTAGCTGTGACAAGAGCTTGACTAAGATCAGAATTCAGCATCGGAGCCTGCCTGCGCATCACTACTGCATGGCAATAGATGAAGAGCCTGATGAGAAGCCTTGGTATCATGACATCAAGCAGTACATTACTAACCAGGAATACCCACCTGGGGCATCAGAAAATGACAAAAGAACTCTCAGAAGGTTGTCAAGGAATTTCTTCTTGAGTGGTGAAGTTCTTTACAAAAGAAATCATGATATGGTCCTCCTAAGGTGTGTTGCCAAAGAAGAAGCTGAGAGAATCATGAGAGATGTGCATGAAGGCTCGTTCGGAACCCATTCCAGTGGGCACACCATGGCTAGAAAAATCTTAAGGGCGGGTTATTACTGGCTCCAGATGGAATCAGACTGTTATAGCTTTGTAAGAAAGTGCCACAAATGCCAGATCTATGCTGACCATATCCATGGGCCGCCTGCCAAACTAAGTGTTCTGACTGCATCTTGGCCGCTTTCAATGTGGGCATGGACGTCATAGGTCCTATCGAACCCAAAGCGTCAAACGGGCATCGTTTCATTCTAGTTGCCATTGACTACTTTACCAAGTGGGTTGAAGCTGCTTCATACTCCAGTATAACCAGTTCAGTGGTTGTCAAATTTGTGAAGAAAGATCTGATTTGCCGATATGGTCTTCCTGACAAGATCATCACTGATAACGGCAGCAACTTGAACAGCAAAATGATGAGGGACTTGTGCAAGGAATTCAAAATTCAGCATCATAATTCCTCTCCCTATCGCCCAAAGATGAATGGGGCAGTTGAAGCAGCCAACAAGAATATCAAGAAAATAGTGCAGAAAATGGTGGTAACCTACAAGGATTGGCATGAGATGCTTCCCTTTGCTTTGCATGGCTACCGCGTTCAAAGGTCGCACATCGATCGGGCAACCCCTTTCTCCTTGGTGTATGGATCAGTACTTCCCATTGAGGTTGAGATACCCTCCATGCGGGTCCTGATGGAAACTAAACTGGAGGAAGCAGAGTGGGTACAGGCCCGTCTGGATCAACTAAACCTCATTGAAGAAAAAAGGGTTGCAGCTTTGTGCCATGGACAGCTGTACCAACAGAGAATGAGAACCGCTTTCGACAGGAAAGTCCGGCCACGTGAGTTCAATGAGGGAGATTTAGTACTCAAAAAGATACTGCCTATTCAAAGTGACTCTCGAGGGAAGTGGGCACCCACTTATGACGGCCCGTATGTAGTCAAGAAAGCCTTTTCCGGGGGAGCGCTGATACTCACCAACATGGACGGCGAAGACCTCAAGAACCCAGTCAATTCAGACTCAGTAAAGAAGTATTATGCCTGAAAGAAATAGACAAAAAAAAAAGAGAAAGACAAGCCAAGTAAGAATTAGCTCGCTAGGTTGAAAACCCGAAAGGGCGGCCTAGGCAAAATCAGAGCGACCCGGTGGATTGAAAACCCGCAAAGGGCAATCCAGGCAAAAATTAGGGTCGGAAAACTTGAGCATGAAAAGTAAAGAAAGGCATACAACTCCCCCGAAGGCTTGAATGAGGGAGCGATCAAGGTCAAGGACACAGATGTCGACCAGATCGCCCACTGAGAGACGATCAATGTAATTCGCTTCTCTTGTTTTCGTGTCATTTTGTAGTTTTAAAATTCTCAAATGTACTGAACAGTCGTCGTAACATTCTGTACGATCGGCTTCCACGTCAATAAAGCTCAACTTTTCTCATGTCTTGTTTGTTGATATTTCTGCTTTTTTCTGCTCAAAATAAGCGTTTTATGATGATGGTGATATCGAATCAGAAACATGTGCATACATCATAGAGCATTACAAATCATTACGAAATCTTTAAAGATCAGAGGAAATAAACAACTTCCTGAAGATATTTAACCTTACAAAGAAGGTTGCACTCACAAACCATTCCAGATGGTGAACCATAAAGCAAGCTTGCGCTTGGTTCATGGGCCCTGCAGTTTCCATCGGTCTCTCAGTCTCGTGCAGGAGTATCGGGAGTCGGTTGAATCAGTAAAAGAATAAGCCTTTGTCAAAACAAAAAAAACGAAAAAGCAAATGATCGAGAAAAAGAAAGCCGCTCGTAAAACAATCGTGAAGAATTAAAAAAAAAAAAGGGGAAAAAAACGATGCGCCACATGCATCATCACACCAAAATCATAACATTGCATGCACCCGCATAACATGCCTTCGCATAACATGCCTTTGCATAACACATGCACCCATGCATCATGCATCATCCTCGCATCAACCGACATATGCAGTACCGGTTCAATGCGCCGGCGTTGGCTATCTCAATCAATCAACCAACGGATTTGCGAATCCCTTCAGACGCGCGGCCCCTTCAGACTAATGCGCGCCCTTCAGATCCGTCGTTATCGAGCAACCGAATAATCATCGACCACTCAAGTCCTTCGGCTTTAGTTCAAATCAACCAGTCAAACAATGACTTTGAACACGACCTTCACCTCGCCAATTCATCACGGAGCATGACGGATCGGCCCTCGGACCTCGCGCCCTTCATTTTGCCAAGTCATCACGAGCATGACGGATCGGCCCCAGACCTCGCGCCCTTGGACTAGCCGTGCCGGCATTAAGCATAGCGTAAGTCCATCAAGGTAAAAGGTATCGGCCCCCACAACTTGATACGTAACCTCAAAGCGCTCGAATAGGCCACCTTCGTGAGCCCAAGTGTTCCATCGAGAGCCAAGTGTTCCTTCAGAGCCGCAAATGCTCCTTCAGAACCCAAGTGTTCCTTCAGAGCGACGAGCGCTCCTTCATTACCGCACTTTTTGTCACTTTCTTCCCAGCCAGTGCCGGCTTATCAAAGGACGGTACCTTCTTTACAGTTTTATTTATCGCTTTATTTCCTGCTTTGTTTACGCCACCCGAGGGTTGGCACCAATTTGTTTCCTGTTTTGTTAGCTTACTGAGGGTTAGCACTGCATCCATTACAGCCGTTTCTGGCTGGCATCCATTCACCCAAAAAGAAAAGAGGAAAATTTCGATTTTTTTTCCCTAAGTAGACAAAAATCGGTATAATTTCTGAATTCTTTATCTCTATTTTGCCTCGGAATATGTTTCGGCCAATTCATATTCCTTGTTAAAATCTAGATAAAGAGGGGCAGCTGTCATACCCCAATTTTGTCCCGCTTTAGGTCAAACCCTAATTTTCCCCAAAAAGGAATAACCAGGAGTAAAGAGCATCATGCATTGCATTTAGGTTTCAAGTCATTTCAAAGCTTCTAAAATCGTTTTTGGGATGGGAATGCACTTTTTAGGCAAACTAGGACTTTTTAGGGCAAAGGGCATTTTGGTCATTTTCCACAACAGGATGATTTTTCTCGTTAAAAATGTCATCCACAAAAAGTACATTTTATTCCATCTAAAATAATTTTTGTACAATTTTTGCAGAGAAATTCCTAGTCCAAAATAATTAAACATGCATTTTTCCTATTTTTAGTGCATAAAAAATGCCAAAAGACCATTAAAATTTCCCCAATTATTAGGTGACAATTTTGGTTGTCTAGAGTAATTAGGGAGGTTATTTCATGGTGTCCAAAAATATGTAACGTGTTTTCAATAGGTGCATTTTCATTTTGCATGCCCAAAAGATTCAAAATTCAAAAATCAAAAGAGAAAGTGTCTTCAATAAGACAAAATAACAAAAACAAGCATTTTTTTTATTTTTTTTTCCCCATGATCAGCTGATCATGCGCAGCCCTCTCTCCCTCTCCCTCTCTCAAGAAGCTTCTACACACCTCTTTTCTAAACACTTATCATATAGCATATTTGAGTTCATAACTCATAACACAGTACATAACATATATAACTACTCTCTGTAACACCCCCTTCTATTTAATACTAATTCAATTAATAAAAATCAGAGTTTTTCAAAACTTTTCCACGCACCTCAAAGAGAGTGCTACATTTAATAAAACGTTGTCAAAACATAATTAAAAAGTCAAACGCATCTAGTACGTGAAATATAAGTCATATCCAAATGGGACGAACCCTCAAAACCTGCTTTTAAGAATTACAATAATCCAGAAAGTGGTTTACAGCACAGATAATGAAATAAACTGAGTTCGACATACTCAAAACATAGCCCAAATCAGTTCAATACATAACATAAATTAATGACACTAAAACCCCACCCCGGGTGTTACTAAATCAGAGCCGACACAATAATCCAAGAAGGCATGGCACCTTCACTCAGAATCACCTGCATGTCGCCACGAGAGCAGGCAACATAAAAATGCTAGGGTGAGTCTCTTTACATAAATAATAACAAGTAAGATAAGCATTATAATAGGAAAGCATCTAGCAACATCAACCCTCCACAATTAAGACATTTACCATTCAATTATAATGCCAAGAAACAACAATCACAAATTAATTAAGCATCAACAAGCATTCTACGAATGTATGGGTATATGCATGTATGCAATATGCATGTGGATCCATCACCTTCGCTGTAAGCCCAATGGGCACCCGTCGCTTTGGCCGAAGCCCCCTTCGCTTTATGCATATGCTTTATGCGACACTATGACAATGCACCATACACAATACATTACCACCACATTCATTGTCACATCACTTAAAACATCTCCACAACACAACCCGTCGCTTTGGTCAAGCCCCTTCGCTTATTAACCCACCGCTTTGGCGAAGCCCACATCATTTATTAACCCACCACTTTGGCCGAAGCCCACATCATTTATTAACCCACCACTTTATCAATTATTAACCACCACTTTATCAATTATTAACCACCACTTTATCAATTATTAACTAAATCTCACTTAAGGACCAAACCACCTCATAAGGACCTTTTCTACACCTAAGGACCATTTTGACACACCAAAGATTAATTTAGGTACTTAGGAAATTATTTGACATATTAGGACTAATTAGACGCTAAGGGATTATTTTGTCACGCCAAGGGTTAATTTAATTCTTAGGGACTATTTTCTCACGCCAAGGATTAAACTAATTCTTAGGGACTAAACCATCACTTAGACATATTTTGGGCACCAAGGCGCCAAGGGGCAGCCAAAATGGCGCCCAAAGCCTTGACACCAACAGCCCCCACGCACGCACACAAAAGTGAGACACACCCACACTAGCACAGGGCGCCAAGTTTCTAGCAAACTGGCGCCCCCCCTTGCCGTGCCACTCTGACTGCAGCACACACACACTGGGCGCCGAGTTCCCAGCGAACTGGCGCCCTTCCCTGCACACATCACGCGCACAGCCACACGGGGCGCGTACTCACTAGACACGGGCGCCGCATTCCCAGGGAATTGGCGCCCCTCCTGCATAGACCGAACCATCACACGCCAGATGTCATACCCCAATTTTGTCCGGCTTAGGTCAAAACCCTAATTTTCCCCAAAAAAGGAATAACCAGGGGAGTAAAGAGCATCATGCATTTCATTTAGGTTTCCAAAAGTCATTTCAAAGCTTCTAAAATCGTTTTTGGAATGGGAATGCACTTTTTAGGCAAACTAGGACTTTTTAGGGCAAAGGGCATTTTGGTCATTTTCCACAACAGGATGATTTTTCTCGTTAAAAATGTCATCCACAAAAAGTACATTTTATTCCATCTAAAATAATTTTTGTACAATTTTTGCAGAGAAATTCCTAGTCCAAAATAATTAAACATGCATTTTTCCTATTTTTAGTGCATAAAAAATGCCAAAAGACCATTAAAATTTCCCCAATTATTAGGTGACAATTTTGGTTGTCTAGAGTAATTAGGGAGGTTATTTCATGGTGTCCAAAAATATGTAACGTGTTTTCAATAGGTGCATTTTCATTTTGCATGCCCAAAAGATTCAAAATTCAAAAATCAAAAGAGAAAGTGTCTTCAATAAGACAAAATAACAAAAACAAGCATTTTTTTTATTTTTTTTTCCCCATGATCAGCTGATCATGCGCAGCCCTCTCTCCCTCTCCCTCTCTCAAGAAGCTTCTACACACCTCTTTTCTTATTCCCTAAGATTTGATTTGATCATATCCTCAATTTTGCCCATTTTGGTAAATTATCCCACACACTTACACTAACCTCTTCACCAAAAAATATCATCTTTCCCTTTTAATAACATTCCCTCACCAAAATACCCTTAACCCTATCTTACAAGAGTCACCATTCCCAAATTAGATTTTTTGTTCACAAATTTTCCCTTCTTTTTTTTCTTTTATGCGCCACCTTCACTCCTCCCTCTCACATACTTGTGTTTTCTAAATACCCTTAATCCATGTGACTAACAATCTTAGCCATCCATTCAAAATTAAAATCCAATCCTAGAGCCCAATCAAAATAAAAGGACCTAAATACCCTAAAACCTCAAAAACCCCTATAAATACTTCACACATTCACTCTTCACCAATCTTTGGCTATTACTCTCACCTTCAAGAAAAACCAAGCATAATACCTCTCCTCCTCTCCACCCTCTAGCCGAAACCCTCTCCCTTCCCCTCCTCCATTACTTCATCTTCATTCACCAAAATACCTTCAATCCATCTCTCACAACCTTAACCTTTCTTTCCCACTCAAGGAATCCATCACACCATTTTCATTTCCTTCCTCCTCTTGCAAGGCCGAAGTTCTCTTCTATTTTTCTCTCCTCCATTTCTTCAATCTTCTTTGCCATCTTAGAGAGAAGGTAAAATCTACAACCCCTTTTGCATCATCTCCAAATATTTTGCATTGAAACTCATTTTCTTCCCCTCATTCCCTTCGCATATCATCATTTCTTTTCATACAATGTAGTTTGTTGTGGTTGTGGGTGAGACTTGTTGTCTCACCCTAAAATAAGTGGATTTGTGTTGCTTTGATGTTAATTTTTGCTTTCTCTTGTTAAATAAAATGTGAGCAAGGTTTCGCATATATGATCAAAATATCTTCAAATTGATTTTGTTGCTTCTTTGCTTAATCTTGTTGTTGGTATTTTTTAGTAAATTGTTGAGGGTTTGGCTCTATGATTCCTACTAGTGCCAAGTGCACTTTGATCTTAGTAGTGAAGAGAGCTAAAAATGACTCTATTTAATATATTAGTTTATGTATTCATTAGTTCTTGTGTTTTAATTTACTTGTTGTTATTTGTTGATGATCTTGTAAAAGGATTCTCACTAAATGCCTAGTGCATTTGATTTAAGTGGTGAAGATTACAAGAAAGGATTCAAGCTTATTCTATAGTTAATTTATGTGTTCTTGTGATTTAGCCATATTGTTGTTATTTGTTGATGATCTTGTAAAAGGATTCTCACTAAATGCCTAGTGCATTTGATTTAAGTGGTGAAGATTACAAGAAAGGATTCAAGCTTATTCTATAGTTTATGTGTTCTTGTGATTTAGCCATATTGTTGTTATTTGTTGATGATCTTGCAAAGTGAATCCCACTAAATGCCTAGTGCATTTTATTCAAGTGGTGAGGATGGCAAGAAGGGATTCAACCTTGTACAAATTGTCATTTCATTCTCTACTTTATCTCTTAGTAGTTCTTGTAAGGTAATCATAGATTCTTGCTTAAGGTTCAAAGTTTTCTTTGCGTGCTTGGTTTTGGCCGTGGGCCTATCTCATTGAATAAAATTCTCTATTGTATGTTCCATAATATGGGGGTTTGATTTTTGGGTTTGGTTCCCATGTGTGTTTTTGAGTTAGGATTTAGGTTTTGAGGTTTAAGATGCTAGTTTGTTTTCTTGAACTTTTAGGTTGAATAAAAACATGCCTTGCTTGATACCTATTTTGCAATTTCCCATGTTAGCTTAGATTTATGCCTCATGATGCTCTTGAACCTTCCCCATGTGCAACCGACCCCCGAACCTACATCTCTATGTTTTCCTAAAAATAAATATTGGTGGCGGCTCTACTATTTTCAACGTTGTCAAACTGAAAAGTCCCAAACCGGATTTTTCGGGGCGCAACACTGCACCCACACCAGCGCCAAAATGCCTAGCATTTGCGCCCCTGTGCAAAACACACACCAAAGAAATTAATAGAGTGCCCTCTGGCGCCATTTTGCTAGGCAAATGGCCCCCTCCTTGCCACCCTAGCCAAACCGAACTGGACCACAAAAAGCAAAGAACCCAAGGCGCCACTTTCCTTAGGATTTGGCGCCTCACCTTAAAACACCTAACCAAAACACCAAAACACATTTTCAGCCCACAATTAAATTTTCAACTCATTAACACCCAATTAAACAATTACTCAACACCCTTTAATTCACTCAATCTCATAAATCCTCATATTGGGACATTTAAACAAACACTTGACATGCATAAACAACAACACATTCATTTCCAACATTAAGCATCATGGTACATCACATTCAACATCAAATACAACTACAACAACAATCTCATATTAACACACAATCCACACAATCAAATCAGGCTAGCTATTTCCTACACAACACCTATCATACCAATTATTATAGACATAATGAGAGTCCCCTAACCTTGTTTAAGTTAGAACTTCCAAGCCAACACCAAGAACCACAAGAATGGAGTATTTCTACCCTCCTAGCTCTTTGGAAAACGTAACCCTCCTACTCCTCTTGGGGTAAAAGCGCAACAATCAACAAAATGGAAGGAATGAGACAATAGAATTTAAGAGAATGGAACAAGGAGGAGAAATGAGGAAGATTGGGACTAGAAACCCACTTACCAAACCACACCCAAGCAAGCTTCCTTCTTCCTCTTCCTCCTCCTCACGCTGCCTTCTCTCCCCCTCCCTTCTCCCCTTCGTTTTCCTTACCCCCTCTCTCTGCCGGTATGTTTCTTTCTCTCAATCCCATTCCTCTTAATCTCATTTAACCCTAGGCCCAATCAATTTGGGCCTTATTACTTACACCCCTTTTTACTACCACCACTCCTAATACTAACACACCTCCTAACTAATATAAAACTCCAAATTAATTAATCTTCTTAAATAAATGTTGTAACCCTTAAATAACTTAATTAAATAAATAATCAAATGAATAGTTAAATAAATAATTAAATTATTTTGGGGCGTTACAACTCTCCCCCACTTAGAATATTTTCGTCCTCGAAAATCTAACTATCATGGATATGCAAACTTAAACACTCACATCAACAAGTATTAAACTCTAGCAAAACACCCTAATGGAACTCGTACCTCTAAATGTAACCATCACTCCTCCGTAGGCTCCGAACACTTGGTACTAATGTATCCCATTTCCCCACAGTTGTAACAGACCACATCCTCCTTCTCTCACCTAGCAGCTACATAACCTTCCTTACCACACTTGAAACACTTATCGACCATACAAACTGGACTCTTTGCCTCGGCTTACCACACACTAGTGACACACAATCCCCGCAGAGCGTCCTCCCCACTTAGCTTTTGCCCGAACTCTCCTCTCTCTTGCCCTCACCACCGACACATCATAGGCTTCCTACTAAACCGAGGACTCCTCTTCTCCTTCACTATCTTGTACGAACGATTGCTATCCTCCTCGAAGATCTACGCTAAACTCATGAATCAACATCCACTCTTCTTATCCCTCTAACCGTCCTCTTCCAAGTCCTATCGTATACACAACAGATTAAACACTCTTTCCTATATTCTTACTCCCCAATTTGGTATTCTAATCTATAGGTTGTCAAAATCCTACCCGACTACCCAACACAAGGGACAACGACAATTATGGCCAGAGGCCCAACAACCTAACAACCGTAATCAACACAACAATACCAGTCTCAACAATTATCATATATCCAATATTATTCACATCAACAATTAACACAATCATAACAACAAAATTCAAGCTCCACCACTTCCACAATTAATCACTTCACTCAATGTTCAAATTAGTCCACTTAACTCGGGTGCGCAGAAAATCAGAACTATACGCCTACTTTGGCGAATTAATTAAAATAGTAAACGACCTCAGATTTCGACAAATAAATACTCGTTGGAAAGCCACAGATGTGTAGTTTCTAAATATATCCTTAAAGTTTTAAAGCAATGAGCCAATTAGTACAGTGTTTTAGAAACCACCCAAACAGTTTTCAGACTTGACAGATTCTGTCCTCCTATTTCATTTCACGCTAAACTGACTTAAACTTGACCAAATAATACCAGTTTCTAAAAGTCTGTAACAACATCTAGTAACGCACCGAAATCATACGCAAATAAACTCACCATTATAAATCACCAAAACCGATTATAGTTATCACACACTCATGCATTTCATTCAAACACCAAATAAGCATAACCAATCATGCAAATAAATTTAAACACACAATTCGAAAAGATTAAACATTTAGGCATCTTCTTCGGTTTTCTCTATGCCTAGGGATTGGCTAGCATGTAATTTTTACATCTTCCCTAGAAAATATTATGGGTGCATAATTCCACCAAATTGAATTGACTTTATATCACAAATAATACAACCAACATATGTTTCATAATACAATTGTTTTGGTTCAAGATTTGATATTAGTTTAAACAAATGAAGTTACATACTCGTCAATTCTTAGCAAGGAAAAACTAATCAAATACTAGAAGTGCACAAAAGTCTCATTGCACGCTTTTTCATCGTTAGATTTATGAGCCACGTAAAACAATTTCAAGAAGTGACAAATCATAATAGTATTAGCAACAACAAGGACCACGGTTAAACCATAAATCGAACAAAATTTTCATCATTGTAGTTCACAGTTAGAAGATACTCAAAATTGTATATATTTGTTTCTAAAACTTGACACTTGAAATTGGACTCACATTCTCATAACATAAGGACTTTAACTCACCTAATCATGCAATTAGTGTAATATCCCATAATCTCAAACAACACCTAACCACAACCTAATTGGTGCAAAAGTCGAAATCATGTCTCATTTTGAAATAAAATCTTAGAATAATTTGGAAACAAAATTTCAACACTAATTTGACATCCCCTTCATTTTCCAATATAAATTTTCCAAGTACCATTTTTCGAAAACCTTGGAACTCACATTTTGTTCAAAAAGGAAAACCATATGCAACCCTAAAGCTTACTATCACACAATTATGCAACCACATAAACAACTACTTATTAGTTCAAAATTCTAGTTTCCGACATACACTCGGAAGGTAAGGAAAGTTAATCATTTCATTTTTGACAATTCATATCATGCTCACAAACAAGCCGAAGTGAAACATTGAAAATGTCAAAACTTCAAGTCAGGCAACTTCGATTGAGAAAGTGAAAATATAGCATTACACATCATTTTCTTTTTGGCATACTATCTTCAAAACAATTAAACACAAGTCAAATCAAATTTAACTCACATGCATCACAAAACAATCAACCTATGGCAAGGACGTCAATTAAGTGCACCAATTTTCACACGCAATCTTCAAATATTGTTCATTGTATACTTACCACGGTTAGGTCATATAAAAATTAATTTCTATATCCTAACAAACTAATCAGACAACCAATCAAATTAAAATTAGTGCATGCATCTAAAGTTAATAATAACTATGAGTTATTGTCGCCTCTTTCAGTGGTGATGAGTGATTGGGGTGATCAGTCCCTCCTACTCATGCAACCAACTAATTAAGGTCACAAAACTATTTCCTTTCAAATTTATAACTACCACATTAAAAGACTTTTAACGCTGTCCGGAGTGCGAAGGCGTCGTCACGACTTTCACCCCTCTGACGTCGTTAGAACTCTTTTAATCACACATATCTTAATGATAAAAACAACAGTCACGAACAGACAAAATCAATGCTACAACCATCAGTTACACATTTTCATTTACACATACCTCAATAAATCGATATAACTTTCACTCGCTATTCAAAGAAATAAATTACAAGGCATATCAATGAAAGGACAAACCAACAAAGATCACAAGAATAAACAACAACATGGTTATGATTCAGCCAGTACCAAGACTCGAGGGTTAACAGACTCGACAACTTGGCGGACGGACCGAATCGCTCACGATACCACTAATGTAACACCCTTCTATTTAATACTAATTCAATTAATAAAAATCGAGTTTTTCAAAACTTTTCCACGCACCTCAAAGAGAGTGCTACATTTAATAAAACGTTGTCAAAACATAATTAAAAAGTCAAACGCATCTAGTACGTGAAATATAAGTCATATCCAAATGGGACGAACCCTCAAACCTGCTTTTAAGAATTACAATAATCCGTAAAGTGGTTTACAAAGACAAACAGAAATAAACCGAGTTCGACATACTCAAAACATAGCCCAAATCGATTCAATACATAACATAAATTAATGACACTAAAACCCCACCCCGGGTGTTACTAAATCAGAGCAGACAATAATAATCCAAGAAGGCATGGCACCTTCACTCAGAATCACCGCATGTCGCCACGAGAGCAGCAACATAAAAATGCTAGGGTGAGTCTCTTTACATAAATAATAACAAGTAAGATAAGCATTATAATAGGAAAGCATCTAGCAACATCAACCTCCACAATTAAGACATTTACCATTCAATTATAATGCCAAGAAACAACAATCACAAATTAATTAAGCATCAACAAGCATTTCTACGAATGTATGGGTATATGCATGTATGCAATATGCATGTGGATCCATCACCTTCATTTGTAAGCCCAATGGGCACCGCCGCTTTGGTCAAGCCCCCTTCACTTTTGGCCGAAGCCCTTCGCTTTATGCAAATGCTTTATGCGACACTATGACAATGCACCATACACAATACATTACCACCACATTCATTGTCACATCACTTAAAACATCTCCAAACACAACCCGTCGCTTTGGCCGAAGCCCCCTTCGCTTATTAACCCACCGCTTTGGCCGAAGCCCACATCATTTATTAACCCACCACTTTGGCCGAAGCCCACATCATTTATTAACCCACCACTTTATCAATTATTAACCACCACTTTATCAATTATTAACCACCACTTTATCAATTATTAACTAAATCTCACTTAAGGACCAAACCACTTCATAAGGACCTTTTCTACACCTAAGTACCATTTTGACACACCAAAGATTAATTTAGGTACTTAGGAAATTATTTGACATATTAGGACTAATTAGACGCTAAGGGATTATTTTGTCACGCCAAGGATTAATTTAATTCTTAGGGACTATTTTCTCACGCCAAGGATTAAACTAATTCTTAGGGACTAAACCATCACTTAGACATATTTTGGGCACCAAGGCGCCGAGGCAGCCAAAATGGCGCCCAAAGCCTTGACACCAATAGCCCCCACACACGCACACAAAAGTGAGACACACCCACACTAGCACTGTGGCGCCAAGTTTCTAGCAACCGGCGCCTCTTGCCGTGCCACTGATCGCAAAGACACACACACCGGGCGCCGAAGTTCCCAGCCGAATCGCACCCTTCCTCGCACACATCACGCGCATGACACCACACGGGGCGCAGCAGATTATCAGTTTCTGGGCGCCGCATTCTGTGGAATTGGCGCCCCCGCATAGACCGAACCATCACACGCCAGACCACACCAGCGCCAAAATGCCTAGCATTTGGCGCCCCTGCAAAAAACACAAAGAAATTAAATTAAGGTGCCCCTGGCGCCATTTTGCTAGGCAAATGGTGCCCTCCTTGCCACCTAGCCAAACCGAACCAAGAACACAAAAACAAAGAACCCAAGGCGCCACTTTCCTTAGGATTTGGCGCCTCACCTTAAAACACCTAACCAAAACACCAAAACACATTTTCAGCCCACAATTAAATTTTCAACTCATTAACACCCAATTAAACAATTACTCAACACCCTTTAATTCACTCAATCTCATAAATCCTCATATTGGGACATTTAAACAAACACTTGACATGCATAAACAACAACACATTCATTTCCAACATTAAGCATCATGGTACATCACATTCAACATCAAATACAACTACAACAACAATCTCATATTAACACACAATCCACACAATCAAATCAGGCTAGCTATTTCCTACACAACACCTATCATACCAATTATTATAGACATAATGAGAGTCCCCTAACCTTGTTTAAGTTAGAACTTCCAAGCCAACACCAAGAACCACAAGGATGGAGTATTTCTACCCTCCCTAGCTGCTGGAAAAACGTAACCCTCCTACTCCTTGGGGGTAAAACGCAACAATCAACAAAATGGAAGGAATGAGACAATAGAACTTAAGAGAATGGAACAAGGAGGAGAAATGAGGAAGATTGGGACTAGAAACCCACTTACCAAACCACACCCAAGCAAGCTTCCTTCTTCCCTCTTCCTCCCTCACGCTGTCAGCTTCTCACCCTCCCTTCTCCCCATCGTTTTCCTTACCCCCTCTCTCTGCCGTATGTTTCTTTCTCTCAATCCCATTCCTCTTAATCTCATTTAACCCTAGGCCCAATCAATTTGGGCCTTATTACTTACACCCCTTTTTTACTACCACCACTCCTAATACTAACACACCTCCTAACTAATATAAAACTCCAAATTAATTAATCTTCTTAAATAAATGTTGTAACCCTTAAATAACTTAATTAAATAAATAATCAAATGAATAGTTAAATAAATAATTAAATTATTTTGGGGCGTTACACTCTCCCTCCCCAACTTAAAGATGAGCAGTGTCCTCACTGCTCTAAGTTGAGTATACAAAACACAGAGTTCCAAAAGTGGGGAGATTGATTACACAAAAGTATTTAAAACTTGAAACTTAAACACATAAGTCTTAAAACACATAGTAAACACTTAGGCATATAATAGTACTGAAAACAACATTAAAAGTTTCCTTTTACTCTTTCTTTGGATTCTTCAAACGAGCACTGGCCCTCACAGCAAGGGCGTGCTTGGCCTTCATCTTCTTTGGCTTTGGTTTGGTAGCCGACATAGTAGTTGCAGGTACACCAGGGTCTTCAACAGTAGCTTCAGGCATTTCTTCATTCTCAGGCGTAGCCTGTGCAGGTACTTCTGGTGCAGCTTCTTGTGCAGGTACTTGGCCATCATCTTCATTTTCACTCTCCTCCAATTGATTCAGATTCATCTTCATCCACATTCTTATCTATATCTTTCACTGTCTGCCTTGCCTCTTCATCCTCCTCAGTATCTTCCTCACTAATTAACTCAGGCTCCTCTTGCCCCTTTGGTTACTTCTGTTGCACTCCGAAAAATCCAGTTTGGGTTTCTCAATGTACAACGTTGAAAAATTTTGAAGCCGCCACCAATATTTTAATTTTAAGACCAAAACATTGAAAAAAGGTCTTTTGAACAAGGCGGATGGTCTTTCGAAAACTAGAGATATGGTTCGGGGGTCGATTACGCGCGGGGAAGGTGTTAGCGCCCCACGCGTCATCTCTACTGAGAGGGAGCCTTTAATTAAGTGTGTGATTTTAACGTTTGATTTGAAAAATACCTAGATTTGCCTATTTATTTCTTATTTGAAGATAAATGGGAAAACTTAATGAAAATTTTTATTTTTGGCGCTTGACGAGAATTCGCTTCTCGCTCCTACGTATCTCCTAGTGCGATGGAGAATTCAAAGCTACGTAGTTCTTGGTTGTCATGAAAAGATATTTGTTTTTATCTTTTTAGTTAGTTTTCGAAATATGACGAGTATTCTGCGAATGATTAAACTAACAGAGGTTATGTGTAATCACCGCTAAGTACTCTTGAAAATGAGAGTCACTACCACCGGTCAGACGAACGAAGGTTCTGATGGACCGTTAGTAGCAACTCGTTTTTTATTTGATCTTTTGAAAATGTTTTTCGAAAGAGATTAATTGGCACGAATGATCAAACTAACCAAGGTTATGGGTGATCATCGTTTATTGTTCTTTGGCAAAAGACATTGCCGCTAATGGCTAGATTTAACAAAGGTTACGATTAGCCACTAGCAACAATGGGTTTAAAAATGATTTTTTGTTATGAAAAATACTAATGTTTATGGTTGCGAAAAGGATTTTATTTGTTGCGCTTGACGAGAACGTGGCTCGCTCCTATGTATCCCAAATGGGAATCAAAGCGACGTAGTTCTATTTTGAAAATGTTTCTTTTTGAAAGGGTTTTGGAGTGGGGGAAGAGCTTTCATAATGACCAAGTAAGCAAAAGCTTTGAGTGACCATTACTAATAACTCTTGATAGAGAAATAGTAGCAACTAACCAAGATCCATTACTAGACGGTGTGAAGGGATCAGCTGTAGTAGCTGTGCTGGAGGCGGATGATTGCTGTTCAGGGGTTCAGAGAATAGAGGATGGTAGCAACGCTGAAATGGAGGTTAATGGGCATGCCAAGAGTAAATCCAATAGTGGGGGTTTAGCTGATGGCTTTGCGGGGCCGTCTCTCAGCAATTCTTTTGGGCCCTTACTGAGAAACAAGAAGAAGGATTCAAGCAGGCAAGCCAAGTCCAGCAGTTGTATCAAGGGTGGTGAGGAGGAAGTAAACCAAGGTATCATAGTCGGAATTGTGAATGAGGAGGCACGAAGCTTAATCCCATCCGTCAGTCTTTCTAGGGGGTCAAAGGGAGAAACACAGTTGCACGTTGTCACTAGAAAGCCTCCAGGCACTAATTTATCTATGTCTATTAATAGTAAAACGAACAGTGAGGGTATTGGTGAAGTATCGGTAGGAGATTCAGGTATTCAAAAGTGCAATGAAAGATTCTTAATTGATCATGAGGTGTTTGTGGCCAACAATATGTGGAGTTTTGTTAAAGATAAGTTAGGAGTTAGTGGCAAAGGGAGTGATGAGGAATATGCAGGTAAAATAAAATCAATGGAGGCCAGGGATCAATTGGCCACAGGAAGGAAGGGGAAAAGAAACGGTTCTCAATGAAGATCGCAACATTCAATATGAGAGGGTGGGGCGCTACTAAAAGAAAGCGCCTTAAGAGGTTAATAGCAAAGGAGAAGTTCGACGTTTGCATGATTCAAGAAACTAAAAATAATGACTTATCAAAACGAATGGTTGGTAGTATTTGGGGCGATTCTGATTATGACTGGATTAGTAAAAATGCAAATGGGCTATCAGGAGGGCTACTGAGCATTTGGAGATCACAAGTAATGGAGATTATGTTTTCCTTCTCCGGGAGCACTTTTTGGGTTTTGTGCGAAAGTGCGGTGGTAACTATGTTTACATAGTGAACGTGTATTCCGAGTGCAATATGGTAGGGAAAAAGGAGAATGTGGGATAATCTGAGGAACCTTAAGGAGGGTTTTGAGCAAGGAGAATGGTGTATTGCTGGGGATTTCAATGCCGTCACATCTAGAGCCGAGAGAAGTTGTTGCTCAACAAGGTTCAATAGCTTGGAGGCTAGGGAATTCTTATCTTTTATGGAGGATATGGAACTCGTGGATGTACCTACCTTGGGTAAGAAGTTTACATGCTTTGGTAATGTACGGATGGGAGGCTAGTAGACTAGACAGGATCTTATTGACGGAGGGGCTAGTATCTAGATGGGACATTAAGGCACAGTGGATAGGCGAAAGAGACATCTCCGATCACTGTCCGGTATGGCTCGTATGCTCGACACAGAATTGGGGGCCTAAGCCATTTAGGTTCAATAATTCTTTGGATTGAACACGAGAACTTTAAGGAGTTTGTCAAAAGTCGTTGGGCATCATTTCGAGTGTAGCAGGAGTGCCTCTTTTGTGGTAAAGGAAAAATTGAAAAGCATTGAAGGAGAAGTTGAAAGTCCGGAACCGAAGTGTTTGGATATAAAGATCTCAAGATTGAAAACATTATTCGGGAACTGAATGAGGTGGAAAAAATGGCAATCTGAAGGGGCGAGGTAGATGACGAGAGAAGCGGTCACGCTCAATGACGAGTTTCGGAAGGCGCATGCGAAAGAGAGTCTCATCGCACAAAAAGCAAGAGTAAAATGGCTAGTCAAGGTGACTCGAATAGCCAGGTTCTTTCATGCATGCATAAAAGGAAATAGGAGAAGAACTCAAATAGTGAAGCTAAAGGTGGATGGGAATGGGTAGAAGATGTAGATGCCGTGAAGAACGCGGTCAAAGTTCATTTTGAAGAGAAATTCAAAGAGGAGGATCATCATAGGCCTACTTTAGACGGGGTTAATTTCAATCAAATATCTGGGCTTGAAAACGAGATGCTAATTGAACCCTTTAGCCCGGAGGAAATTAAAGAAGTGGTATGGGAGTGCGATGGAAATAAGAGTCCAGGACCGGATGGGTTCAATTTTAAATTTATAAAGAAAAGCTGGGATGTCATTGGAGTAGAGGTGGTAAAATTCTTCGAAGAATTCCATAGGTGTGCACGTCTTCCCAAGGCGGTAAGTGCGGCCTTTATTGCACTTATCCCAAAAAATAGCAATCCACAAGAGCTTGGGGAGTATAGACCTATTTCCCTCATTGGGTGCTTATACAAGATGCTGGCAAAAGTGTTAGCGGGACGGTTGAAGAAGGTCTTGAAAGGAGTGATCTCGGATAATCAAAGCGCCTTCCTAGCTGGCAGAAATATTCGGATGGAGTGGTAGTGGTTAATGAGATTGTGGACATGGCAAAGAGAAGAAAAAAGAAATGTGTGGTTATGAAAGCGGATTTCGAGAAGGCATACGACTCGGTCCAGCTGGATGTACTTGGAATATATCTTTGAGTAGAATGGGATTTGGTGAGAAATGGATGAAATGGATGAAGGCGTGCATAGCATCAAACTCCATCTCGGTCTTAGTCAATGGGAGTCCAACGGGGGAGTTTACGGCACAGAAAGGATTGAGACAAGGGGATCCGTTAGCACCTTTCTTGTTCTTGATTGCGGCAGAAGGCCTAGCCGGGCTGGTGAGGAAAGCTGTGGAATCAAATCAACTTAATGGGTTTAGCGTAAGTAATTATATAAAAGGTGGAATCGTTGCAATTTGCCGACGATACCATCCTTTTTTTGTGATGGGGATAAGAGCATCCGGTCTTTGGAAGGCGATTTTGAGAAGTTTCAATTGGTATCGGGGCTAAGGGTGAATTTGCGAAAAGTAGCGTTTCTGACTGAATATAGATGAAAGAATGATGGAACGCTTTTCTCAATTCTCGCTTGCAAAGAGGGACTTTGCCATTCAAATTTTTGAAGTGCTTAGGTTGGTGCAAACCCACGAGATTTTGCACACAGCAACCAGTTATAGACTCACCGAGAGCAAGACCGAGCAGTTGGAAGAGTAGGCAATTATCCATAGGGGTAGAGTATCGCTCATAAACTCGGTGACTAGCATCCTCCTCTATATCTATTCTCCTTTATAAAGCTCCCAAAAATGTTATCGCGGAAATCACAAAGCTTCAGAGAAGATTTTTATGGGGGGGGGGGGGGATGAAGAGAATAGGAAACTGGCCTGGGTGAAGTGGGAGACAGTTTGCTTACCCAAAGAAAACGGGGGCTTGGGCATAAAGAACTTAGAATTGTTTAATATAGCATTACTAACTAAATGGAGATGGAGATTCTTGGGAGAAGAGAAGAACTGATTCTGCTGATATGGAAGGAAGTTGTAAAAGAGAAGTATGGGTGGAGGGGAGGTGGCCCGATATGACCGAGAATAGAAGAGGGTGGGAGAGGAAGTCAACGGTGGAGGGATTTGTGTTTGTTAGGTTCTGGACAAAGAATTTACAAGAAGGGTGGTTTCATCAAATAGTAAAAATTAAAGTGGGAAACGGTAATTTGGCGAGATTCTGGAAGGATGATTGGCTAGGGAGGGACATCTTGGAGGATTTATTCCCAGCATTGTATAATGCTTGCAGGTCCAAGGAGGAAACGATTGACAAATTTGGCGGATGGGAGAACGACGGGTGGAGGTGGAGGTCGCTCCAGTCCGACGGTCTGCTTGACTTTCTCGCAGAGCGGTTCGGTGCAGCAGATAATTACGGGAATGTAAAACAGCGATTGCAGCAATTGCTGCTGCCTGTTGTGCTGTCCCGGAGCGCGGATAGATGGTCATGGGTACCAGACGCTTTCGGAGGGTTCTCGGTGAGGAAATGCTATGATTTTATGTTGAATTTTTTTGCAGGTAGGAGCAATTTGCAGCAGCCCGATACAATTTCTGCGTGCAGGAAAATATGGAGATGTGACGTCCCGTCTAAAATACAAGTATTCGCTTGGAGGGTGTTATTGAAGCGGATAGCCACTAGAGTTGCGTTGCACAGAAGGGGAATTATTCAGTCTAACCTTGAGCTCAGCTGCGTGTTGTGTTTTAGGGATGGGGAAACGGTGGATCATTTGTTTGTCTCTTGTGGGGTGGCAAAGCGCATTTGGGAAAATATTCTCACTTGGATGGAGTCTTCAGTTGATGATGCAGATGACATAGTTTCTCATTTTATGGAATTTGGGAGGGTGATAAAAGGTAAAAGACAAAAAGGGGTTAAACATCTCATATGGATGGCGGTAATTTGGAGCATTTGGATGGCACGAAATAAGGTAATATTCAATGGCGAGGTTGCTTCTGTTTCAAACATAGTGTTGGGGGCTAAGGTACTGGCTTGGAGTTGGTTCAAGGCTAGGAGGGGGAGGAAATGTAAGGCGTCTTGGGCAGAGTGGTATAACTGCCCGGTTGGGTGCTTATCTATGTTGTAATTAAATGTATGGTTGTAATAATAATGTTGTCTATGTCTTAGAAAGGGGAGAAGCAATGGGTTAGGACGGTTTTGTCCCATTGTTGCACAGATTTGTGTGAGGTACTCTTTTTCCTACCAGGGTCTTTTTCCCAAGGGGGTTTTGGCTCTGGGAGGTTTTGAGGAGGCCCTCCCCTTACCATTGTAATTTGTGGGCACGTTTTGTGCTCGGTTGCAATATATATCTTGCTTATCTAAAAAAAAAAAAAAAAAAAAAAAAACTCTTGATAGCTTTCATGACAATCAAACAAGCCAAGGCTTTGGGTGATAGTCACTAATAACTTGTATTAATTAGAAAAGAGTTTGAAAGATTTTTGGGAAAAGGGTGTGAGATAATAAAAAGGGGTGTAACTAATTACAGGAGGTTGTATTATTAACGGAGGGGGTGTTATTAGCAATCAGTTGTTAAAGAACTTAAAAAAAGAAAAAAAAGGGAAGCCCATAACACAAACCTTATCCAAATTTAAACAAAAAAACCCTAGACCTGTTTTCCCCCTCATGCGCCGCTCTATTTTCAGAATGAGAGAGAGAGAGAGTTTTCAAGAGAGAGAAAGAGGAGGGTGTGTCGGTTCACGAAGGTGAGAGGCGGAGGTAGTGGCGGCACGACGGAGAGAGAGAAGTGACGGCGTGGTGGTGAGAGAGGGGAACGAAGATGAGGAAAAGGAAAAGGAGGAAGTCGCGGTGGTGGAGAGAGATGAGTGAGTTGTGGTGGTTTACGGTGGTGGTTACAGCGGAGATGGTGGTTCACCGGCGACGGCAGAGGCGTGGTGGTGGTCGTGGCCTTCTCCTTTAACTTTGGTAAGGTTCCCCTAATTTCTCACCTTCCTCCCTTTCATCTCACGTTCAAACGCACACACACACCCTCACAAATTCTTCCTTTTTCCCACTATCACAATATCAGTTCTCCTCCCTCTTTTTTGCTTCTGATTTTCTCTCCTTCTGTCTGTGTGTGTTTGTGTTTTTGCTGTGTGTTTTCTATATTTTTTTGTTTGTTGTGTATATCTATTGTGTGTTTATATGTGTATGTATGTGTATCTGTTTTTTCCCTCCCTCCTGCTTCTCTTTTCTTTTTCCTCCTCTTTCGTGGCTACCTCCTCTTAAAGAGGATTTAAAATTTGTTTTTTGTTGTTGTTATTACCAATTGGGAGCACTTGAAATGTCTCTGTCAAGTTTCCAAACCATGATTCTACATATTCTGATTTTTCACTGATTTCCCCTTGTTTGCTATTTTGATGTTTGCAGGGCTAAACATATGGCAGCAGTGTAGTCAAGAGCTGAAAATGGGATAAACTAGAAATATGTAGAAAGTGGTTTTGGTTTAATTCTCTAAATGTTGCATCCGTTGCAACAACAACAACTTGACTATGTATTTGGTTTTGGTTTAATTTTGTACATTTTGCTTCTAATCTTTTTGTCTATATATGTAATGTAAATTGATTATGTATTTGTACTAAAAACCGCTTATAATAATAATAAGTATCAAACAAATACGCTGCATACATGACAAGACGCATAACGCGCGCAACAAGAATCAAAACACGCACACTAATATAAGTAATACGCAAGAACGAGATTATACGAGTGCACGATTCAAAATGATACGTGCGCACGAGGAGAATAAGAAAAACCAGATTACTAATGAACGCAACTTGAACACATTTGTGCAATTGAAAAACGAGACACATATTTTGGGGTTTTTTGAAGACGAGAAAAATACTTATTAAAATTGGGTATTTACCAAAAATACAATTTTATTTAATTTTCGACTAGTCGGACAAAATTGGGGTATGACAGCTGCCCCTCTTTATTTGAATTTTATCAAGAAATATGAATTGGCCGAGATATATTTCGAAGATAAAATAGAAATAAAGAATTCAGAAATTATACCAATTTTGTCCACTTGGGGAAATCCGAATTTTCTTTTTCTCTTTTTTTTTGTTTTTTTCTTTTTTCTCGGAAAGATAGACACTTTCGTGTCGCTGCGAAAACAGTAAATGAACACGGACGTGCAAACAGAAAAAGTAAAATGGGCACTTTCGTGCAGGAAGCGGTAAATTGCCTAGGCTGCCTAAAACCTGTAATCCTTAAACGAACTCTTGACGAATCCAAGTTTGCACGTGGCTTTGAGGAGCACGCATCTTGAGAATCTCTGGTCTTTCGAGCGGATCGGGGATCGTTATCGCCCGAATCGATATACAGATCAATGCACGCGGCGCCCATCGTATCTTAGGCTGATACAACTATTCCGTTGAACCTCACATGGGGCTGCGGTCCATCACGTTGCTCGTACACGATGTGAGACCTGGGCATAAGGGAGCGATGATCTTCCTGGGCTCCAATCCGCAATGCGCGCCTGAGCGCTCTCTTTTCTTTTCTTTTTTGTTTCTCTCTTTTCTTTTTTTTTTTTCTGAACTCCCAACTTGGGGGAACGCTTTCTGGAATCTGAAGGCGAGCATTAACACCGAAGTGTTTATCCTCTCTTACTTGTCTGCACCTGAAAAATGAACCATTGCATGCAAGGGAAATGCCATGATTGCTGTTTTCTTTTTCTTTTTCTTATGATGAATATAATGCAAATGTCTGAATTTCTCTTTTCTTTACTTTATTATTATTATTATTATTATTATTATTATTATTATTATTTTCTATGTCTGATGAGTGCATGATTTTATGCTTTGTGAATGTAATGCATGAGTTTCTTTTTCTGTTTTGCTCTTTTTCTCTTTCTTCTAGCTTCTATTCTTTCTCTTCTTTTGCTAGTTGTTGCTCTTTTGCTCTTTTGGCTTTCCTCCTCTTCTTCTCTTTTGCTCTTTTTATGAAATGCAGGTATGCGAATGCAAAGTTTTGGTGTTTGATGATATGTAATGCTCTTGTGTTTTGATGAAATGGCAGATGACATGCAATGGAAAACTTTTTCTTCCTTGCATTTTTTCTATGAAATGTGAATATAGCTATTATGCGAAATAAAATGATGAATAACATGAAATGATGAATGACATGGGATGTTTTAGCTTTCTTTTCTTCTATGAGATGCAAGTATTGATGTGATGCAACTGTATTGCTTTGATGTTTGATGGGATGATGAATCTTTGGTTCTTTTTGTTTTATGGAATGCAAACATTACTATGATGTAGACGACACTGAATGTTTTTGTTTGTTTGTTTGTTTGTTTTTTTGGCATAGGGACTTCAGGATTCTTGAGTGATCAATTCAAGTGTCCTATCGTGATGACTATTTCGAATGTACATTCGACTTAGTCTCCTATTTATTGAAAATGATTTTGTATTTTGAAAATTGATTTGATATCTGATGCAATGATGATGAATGCTTGGTTTTCTAGAAAGAAAACAGTAAATGAACACTTGGCGTGCTGATGCGAAAATAATAAATGAACACTTGGCGTGCTGATTGGAAAACGGTAAATGAACACTTGGCGTGCTGAGAAAACGGTAAATGAACACTTGGCGTGCTGAGAAAACGGTAAATGAACACTTGGCGTGATGAGAAAAGCGGTAAATGAACACTTGGCGTCTTTGAGAAAACGGTAAATGAACACTTGACGTGCTGAGAAAACGGTAAATGAACACTTGGCGTGCTGAGAATACAGTAAATGAACACTTGGTGTGCTTTTAATGACCCACTTGGGATCCGAGGGCCTTTGAACTCCGAACTGAAGGAGTGACCGAACTCTAAACTGAAAGAGCATTTGAACTCCGAACTGAATGAGGGACTGGGAATGAGATTTTGAGACCGACAAGTACTGGGATTACCGACTTGAGAATTAGATTGAAGATCGACATTTGAAGTCTTGATTCTTGGAACTAGGCATGAGGATTAACATCTTGTGTTCGTCCACATTTTGCTTAGCAATGCAATGAATGACACATGTAATGCAAACATATGCCATGATGATGTCTTGAATATTATGGAATGCTTTTGTTCTTTTGTATTTGCTTCTTCTTTGTAGTTTATGAAATGCAAATATCAACACAATGCTTTGATGTTTGAATGCAAGTGTGTGCGGTGATTGATGCTTTGATGAATGGAATGCTCCTGTTCTAACTTCTGTTTGTTTCTTTTTGCTTCTTCTATGAAATGCAAACATTAATATGATGCAATGCTCTGATGTTTGATGCAATGATTTTTATTCTTTTTCTTTTATGGAAATTCTAACATTAATATGATGCCAATGCAATGAAAAGATTTCTGCTTTTTCTTCTTTACTATTTTCCTCTATGAAATGCAAGTATTAATATGGTGCAACTGACGTGGAACGTTTTTTTTTTTTGCTATGTGATGAATGCACAAAATGTGAAGATGCAAATGTAATGCTTTGATGCATATGCCATAATGAATAGATTGAAATGCCTAGATGCATGAGGTAAACATTTTTGTGATGATGAGATGCGAGACTTTGGATGCAAGGAATTGAGATGATTATTGACCATTCTCGTTGAAAAAATTGAATTTGATTCAAACTCCGATGTTCTCAAGGTTTTTATTTACAAACAAGCTCACTTGTTTTCTCTTCCTTCCAATGACGACTAAATCTTAGATATCGCATGACTAACCTGTGTTCTCTCTCTTTGAAGCATTGTCTAGTAAGCATGCATAGGAGTGCAAATGTGAATGAGTGAGTCAGTTAATTTGGAATTGGTTTAGGGCATGGACATTTATGGCAAGTGAAGGAATGACAGACATGGTTATGGCCGAAGCTCCTGAGGGATGAAGAGATATAAGATTGCCCCAATTCAAGTCTTTGATGAGTGAATAGCTTGCCCCTGTCTAGTGATGACAACAACTAGGGGTGTAGAAGATGATGAATTGGGAACACTTCGGCTCTTGGGATGAAAGGTGGAATGAAAGGGGTTTTGTCTCAACCCACAGAGTTTGGTGTTACCCCAGTCATGACGAGACAAAGTTGCCCCCATTAGAATGACGAGGCCTCGTTTAGGATAGTGAGTTGAGAGATTGCCCCGGTAAGATTTTATGGGAATGAATGAGGTGAAGGAATGAGAATACACTTGCCCCACTTTGGAATGACATTTCAAACGGTTTCTTTGAGTGAGGTTGTGAAAGGTGACAGAGTTATGGTGACGGTTATGAACGGAGGGTGGTATGTGAATGGGATAGACGATGAACAAATCTCCCCATGGTTGAGTGGAGTGAGAGGTGAAGGAAATGCCCCCTAGTACACATCTTTGGTTCTCTTTAAGAAAAACTCAAATGCTATGAAAGTTTTGACTTTTAGTATGAAAGAAGCCTCACTTGGTGATCACCAAACTTTGTTTTAATGCAACTTGAATGCATTTTAGAGTGCAAGTCTTTATTGTTTTGTCAGCTTTCTTTTTTTTGACTGTTTCTTTTTTCTGAGGATTTTTCTTGATCGGCTTTCTTTTTTTCCGATCATTTTTTTTTTTTTGAGCAAACCCATCGTAAATAGATAAACTTATTTGTCCTAGGGTTAAAATTTGAGAAAACAAAAGCAATCGGTTATTGATCGGGATGGACTTTTTAGGATTGTGATGTTTTGTGTAGAAGGGATGATTGAGCTTAATGAAGTGTTTGAGGTGATGGGCTGTTGGGTCTTATTCGGCGTCGCCAATGGTCAATGATTTATGAAGGAAATGGTTATTAGGTTTGATGAGGTGCTTGGGGTTTTATTAGGACAAGTTTGTGTTTCATGGTAGAATGGTTGGGGTTTATGGAGGGGTAAGACGTTGAGGCCAAAGAAAATGTTTGCGGTCTTTATGAAAGGAGAGATGATTATACACAACTGAGTGTTGAAAAGTTTATGGAGACAAGGATCTCGGTGTTTCATGGTGAAATATATCAGCTCACAATTTGTATTTCTTTTGTTTCTCTTTTTTTTTTGAGATTTTCATTTTTTGAACCTTTTTGTTTGATTGCGTTCTTTTCCTTTTGACCTCTTTCTTTTCTTTGGACTTGGGTGAGCTAATAAAGATGATATACCATTTTCAATGTGGAATTGATCATTGTCTAGAGTGATGGAGATATCCTGGGACTTTCTTGACTTAAGGTGGATAGGAGGGGGATTTTTCCTTCTCTTTGGGATTTTCTTGGCTTAAGGTGGGCAGGAAAGGGAATTTTTGGATTTTGGATTTTCTTGAGGTTGTGGGGAGGCGGCCAAACTTCATTTCAAATTCCAATTGCTTATTTTTCGTAAAACCCGACAACAATTTATCTATCTATATGTGTTTGCTCTTTTCTTTGCATTTTCCTTTATGCCCTAATTTTTGCTCGACCGCTTCATGCGAGTTTTCAATCCAGGGCTAACTTTTTTTGCTTGCAGCTGCCTTTGCGGGTTTTCAACCTAGCGAGCTTGTTCTTCTCATTTATCTCTTTTTTTTTTCGAAAGACTTGCACTAAAGGGATATAATGTCGATAAAGAAAGTTAGTGATCAAAGGATTGCCCCAGCATGGAGGACTCAGAGTGTTAGTGAGAATGAACCAAAAAGTCAAGTATGCACTGATGGGAGAGAAGTTGCGCTTTATGGGTGGACGGGGCGGGATTAGACTTGGATGGTGATGATGACAAGGGAAGAAACTGACTGACTCAAACGAGAGAAACTGCGCGTGTCGGGCACGTTCACTATAGGAATGCTTCACAGAGAGTCAACATTAGTTAGAACAATGAATTTTTTTTTTGAGCTGCTTCAGTCTTTTGTCATGGAATGGATGGGATGCAGTGCTTTTGAAAGAAATGCAAACGAGCTATTGATTTGAAAAAAAACTGAGTGCCTTGGAACACCTTGAGTTTGCAACCAAGTAAGGATAAACTTTTTCAAAAAGGATGATTGTTTTGCAAGAACGTCTCGCTTCTCATCACAACTTTTATTTTATGCAATGAATGAATGAACAAATTATGATATGCAAGTACGATGCAGATGCGTGGAGAATGACCACCCGAAAAGTGTGGCCTATTCTAAATAATTTTGTTGTTTTTAATGCAAGACAAAATATGGAATGCCAATGTGAATGATGCAAGAATGATGCCCCCTTTTTTTTCAAAAATGATTTTTTTTTTGATTTTTTAGTTTTTTAGAGGCGAGACAAGATACGAAATGCCAATGCCCCTTTTTTGAATGATGAGAGATGCAAGAATGGTGATATGAGGCAACTGATTGTCGTTACCCTGAGTAACCTGCATGAAACATTGAGTGGATCCTGACTCAATACTTCACACAATATACTGAAACGTTTCGACAATTAGTTGACTCAATTTAATTTCCTACTTGAAAATAAAACACGTGTGACTGGGTCAAAGTGCCCTGACCTCGTAGAGTAACATCTCAAATTTGTAGTCGACAAACAAATTTGAGATATTACCCTTCGTCGCTCAAAGGTGCACTTCTATCCATTAAGCCATCACATGAGGAAATTTTTTTGTTTCGAAAGGATGCATGCAGGGAGAAATGATGTATTCGAACAAAGTGATGAGGTTAATGAAATGATGCATGAGTGTCACATTGACGCGATGTCTGCATTATTTGATGATGATTTGTTGTAGATGCACCCGGATGAATGTGATGCTTATGCAATGCGGATAATAATTACTTCTGGCTTTATTTTGTTTTTATGCAATGAAATGAAATGCATGATACTCACAATTATTTTTAACGCGTGGAAATGCATGCAAAATGAAACGTTCAAGTGCTTATTTTTTATGCCATGAAAAAGGGAAAAGGGGTACATGCGATGCATTTTCTAAAATCTAGTAGAAAACATACAGTTTTGGATTTTTGTTTATTTGTTATGATATGAAAGAGAAAAATAATAATGCATGCAGAAAATGGCGCGTTTGAGCTAAGGCTATATGAATAGCGGAATGATATATGCATGCAATATTGATGTGATGCCCACCTTTATTTGATGACAGTTTTTTTGCATAATTAAGGATGAATGAAATGCGATATGGATGATAACTGCTTCTGGTTTTCATTTTTCTTATGCAATGAAATGAAATGTGTGATGCTTACAATTACTTTCCTAATGCAGGAGAGATATTGAATGGAGATGCATGTGAAATGAGACGTTAATGTTTTATTTTTGATTTGCGACACAGAAAAGTATTAATGCGATGATGTGATATGAATGGACGACGGAATGAGTGGGTGAATGAATGAACGAATGTGCATTTTTGATCGTACCTTGACCAATGAAGTGTTGAAGTAGTTGTTGCTTCGTCGAATGGGCCGGTCGTTGAATGAGTGAAAGGACCGGTCCTGGCTTCACGCAGCGTTGAGCACCTCGGGTGGTACCGCAAAGACACCGACGATCTAGTGAGAGGTCGCTCGGGCAGATAGCACAAGGTTAGAGAACGTACCTGATACCATATGCGAATGGCGTATATATACTGCGAGGTCCGACCGTTTTGCGGAGATTTCGGCCGGCGAGAATTGCGCTCCAAGCAGCGTATTGGGCCGCTCGAGTTGGGCTGGGCCGCAGTCGATTCTTGTTGGCGCTTCGTATTTGCTGATACACCCAGGAACAGTTGCCCCTCAAGCCTAGGTCGCTTAAGAGCGGGCTGAGGCTTGAATCGATGCCCCCAGGAGTGAAGTTATTTTGGCGAAACGGACGCGGCCGTTTGCTTTCTCGATCAGACGGTGTCGACCGCTCGCCAACTATCGATCTGTCGTGACGGTTGGCCTTCACTGATATTTAAGACGTGACGTTTGGTGTTTCCGAGGTTGTCTGGAGACAACCATTGGCGAGAAGATGAAACGTTGCGACGCTTCGCCTCCCGGTCCCCTTCGCGCCATGGGTCCGTACTATAAATAGCCCTTCAGCTGAGTTCATTTCTCACGCTTTCAAGAATTGCTTTACCAACGACCGACTCATCTGCCACCGACTTGCATCCGTAGCGATTCTCGTTTCACTCGACCGATCCACAACATCTGCTCTAGGTATGGATCGATCCCTACTTTTACTTTCCAAACTTGAGTCTTTTTCTTTTGAAAGTATTTCGTACTTTTCCACGCCTTGTGATAGGGGGTGTCAGGTCGGGGGATGGCCAAGTCGCCCCCTCTCATGAGTAATCTGCTCGATCGACCGACTCGATCCCTTTATCATGTGTTTTTGCATGCCACGGACGAAGTTGACCGCCCGTATCCACGTAAATCGTCCCAATCTTTTGCTACATACATGTCGAGGCGGGCGAGTCCAACCCCATGAGGAGGAGCCTAGGTCGTCTTCGGGCGACAAAGATTCTAGCTCTTCAAGCAGTCCCTCGAGCAGTACGAGCTCGAGTTCCCATTCTTCTGGCCGAGGATCGGCTAGCTCCAAGAGCTCTGGTTCAAGGTCCGTCCAATCTGAAGAGCGGTCGTGCAACACTCCACCGCCGGAGAACATCGTTTCTCGAGCGGGTGGAGAGGAAGAAGACGTCGATGTGGTGATCATTGATGATGATGAGGAGCAGAGTGCCGTCCCAGTCGCGGACGAAGAGATGGTGGAGGCCGAAGGTGGCCGAGCTGAAGAGGTCCATGAGGAGGAAGTGGTTCAACCCGCAGCCAGTAGCTCTTGTGCGGAGGTAAACATCGGAGGTCGAACGGCGGTCGGCCGAGGTAGCAGCACGAGGCCGAGATGTATCCGACATGTCTTGGGTATCGGAAACTCTTCGCCTCATAGGAGCATCATTCATCGTCGCCACGTTGCTTTGCCCGATCTGCGGAGCCGCCTCGACGATTCGCCGGGCTGGAGGGTGAGAGGTATGAAGGACGGCGAAGATATCGCAACTTATTCTCCCAACTTCAAGTTCACGATGTATCGGCTCGTGTTCGAGAGGATGAATATTACCCCTCCTTTTACTGAATTTCAACGTGACGTCCTGCGTCACATCGGGGTCGCCCCTTCTCAACTTCACCCTAACGCGTGGGCGTTTCTGAAAACTTTCGAAGTCCTCTTGACTAAGCTGGGTCGGCCGGTGTCGATCATGTTGTTCTTTACTCTCTTTGAGCTGAGCTGGCTCAGGGAGAAGGCTAACAAGGAGAAGAGGGAGCAGGTCTCCTTTAAGATGCAGAAGACTCATCACCGGTTCTTCAAAGCATACCAAGAATCCTTGGGAGCGGCCTGGAGAAGTCAGTACTTTTGGATCGTTCCCACTGAGGAGGCTGGTAAGGCCGTATCGGAGGTCCAATCGGACGGAATGCTCGGTCCCCCTTACTTCCCCATCATGTGGAACGAGGCTCACTCGCAGCGGCCCGGGATTACATTTACACCATCGAGGACTTGGCGAGGCCGACCTGGAATCCCTGGAAATGATCAAGTCGTTAGCGAGCATGATGCGCCCAGACCCCAAAGGCGACATACCTTGTCGTCCCTTTGTCTTGCTCGAGGGCCGGGAACTGGAGGCCGAAATCGGTTTGCTTTTGAACTTTGCCTTTATATTTTTGTTGTCAATCTTTTCTTATAACTCATAACTCGTTATTTTGCGAGAAAGAATGGCCGCAAGAAGCTGGAAGTGCTCGAGTCGGTTTTGAAGCTCGCTTCCATTCCGGGGCCAAGAAATATGACGGATCTCGCCGAGGATGTTCTGAATCATCCTCCAAGGTGCCCCCACTCCCCGAGGCCAAAAGAAAAAGCGGTGTTGCTCGGTCGCCCCCACCATCGACGACGATCGCTCCGCCAAGCGGATAAGGCTCGACGACCGGAACATGGATTCCGCCAAGGCCGACCTCCTATTTTCTCGCTCGAGGGTTTAGGACGAAGTTGAGCTCGAGTGGTTCAGAAGAGAGCCGATGGAGGTGCAGGCTTCTCTGCTTGGGGATAGATAAAATCATGACCGAGGGGCCAAGCCGAGGTACTTGACTTTTTCAAATCCGTTATTTCTTTTGTCTTAGATCGACCGACTAATAGCCGGACGATCTCTGTTTCTGAGGGCTCGTGGCCGCTAAGGAGGCTTTGACTGAGGCGCAGGTGAAGTACGACAAGCTTGCCAAGGCCAAGAAAGAAGCTCTTCAGCGGGGCGAGGAGGACCGGGCCAAACTCGCCAAGAGGAATAAGGAGCTCGGTGGGCAAGTGACGAGTCTGAAGAACGACGTTGAAGCCTTGAGAAGGATAAGGCGCCGTGTGGAGGCCGAGAATGCCGAAGCGCGGCGCGAAGATCCAAATGGTGGCCTGTGCCGGTAGGGAGGCGCAATCGAGCGCTTCTAACGCTCTTGCTCAGCGCGGGCCCACGAATGCAGATCTGAAGATTAACTTCGATGAGAAGATGATTAAGCCGCCCATTACGTGGTGGACAACAAGATCATGCTGCCCGAGCAAGTTGACGAACAGGGAAATGTTGTCCGACCGGCCACCGTTCTTTTTTGAAGCCCGCCTGCGAGCGGAGTTTATCTTTGTAATAGTCTAGCTTGCCTTCGGGCGTGACAATTTAAATGCTGCCTTCGAGCAGTCGAATATTTGGGCGCTCGGTTTCGACCGGGCGTCTCTATTTTGTAATGACATTTTTTACTTGTCTTTCATTACGTCTATTCAAATTTACATTGTTATGTGTGCGTGTTTCGTACATTTATTTGTCTAAGTTCCTTTCGAACGTATAGGCCGCTCGGCCACCGTTTCGCGCTACTTCGAAGTGCTCGTTCATGGCTCTTTCGCGCTACTTCGAAGTGCTCGTTCGTGGTTGGGCCATTTCGATGGCACTCGATTGGGCCATTTCGATGGCACCTGTTGGGATCATTTAGATGATCTCTCGAGGTAGGTCGTTTCGACGGCCTATCGCGATGGGTTATAACGTAACCCTTGGGCCATTTTCGATGGCGCTCGTTCGATGCCGGCTCGGTGGCACACGCTAAAGATCGATTCGACGACCTGAAGTTTGGGGGTTATCTAACCCTTGGGCCATTTCGATGGCTCTCGAGGTAGATCGTTTCGACGATCTGATCAAGTTGATAAATCTTCGATCGCTCCTTTGCCACGGGCAATCTTGAGCGACCGGTCATACATTCTTGCGAGAAAGTAAAGAACACATCATATTTCTAAAGGTCAGGCCTCTGTAAAAAACCCAGTGGGAAAAAGAGCACCTGCCTGCTTTTCATTTATAGGTCGGTCGTTTATTACATTCAAATCGTTCATTACATTCAAACGTAATATTTTCTGAGTTTCTCTGCATTCCATGTTCTGGGGATAGTCGCCCCATCCATGGTTTCCAGCTCGTAAGCCCCCTTTCCAGTCTTGTTGATGACCCTGTATGGACCTTCCCAATTTGGTGCGAGTTTCCCTTGGCGTGTGCATTCTTGTTTTTCCTACGTCGGCCCGTCTTAGGACGAAATGACCGACCGTGAAGTCTCTTTTTGCACGCGAGTATTGTATCTCGGTTGCGACCTTCTCGTTTGATCAATCGCTCTCTCGGTGACGCGGCAGGTGCGCGACTCTTCAATTAGGTCCAATTCTTCTCGAATGGCTCGGTCGTTGTCAACCACCGTAGGGGATTTGAAGTTCTCCAATTCGGGTTCACCCATTTCTATGGGTATGACAAAGACGGCCCCATATACCACCTGAAGGGGACTCCTGCCGTTGAATGAGGGGTCGTCCTGTAGGCCCAAAGGACGGACTGCAGCTCTTCGACCCAGTTCCCTTTCGCTTCATCGAGCCTTCGCTTCAACCCACGCAGTATAACTCGTTGCCGCTTGGCTTGGCCGTTTGTGCGAGGGTGCTCGACCGAGGTGAAACGCTGCTTTACCCTAAGTCGCCAACATTTCTCTCGAATCTTTTGTCGTAGGAACTGGTGCCGTTGTCGGTTATTAGCCGAGGATCCCAAAACGGGCCAACACACACCGGCCGAAAAATTTGCTCACTTTTGCCGAGGTGATGGTTGCAAGGGGCTCGGCCTCGATCCACTTAGTGAAATAATCGACCGCCACGATCAAGAACTTGAACTGGCCTAGAGCAGGTGGAAATGGGCCTAGCAAATCCATGCCCCACAAAGCGAACGGCCAAGGTGAGACAAGACTTTGTAATTCTGAGGATGGTGCAATGTGGACATCAGCATGTACTTGACATTTCTTGCACTTCTGAACGAGCTTCTTAGCGTCCTCGTCCATGGTCGGCCAGTAATAGCCGGCCCTGAGAGCCTTCTTAGCTATGGAACGTGCACCTTGGTGACTTCCGCAAACACCTTCATGAATATCCCTCAACACATGGTGGTCGGCGCCGGCCGACGTAAGACACCTTAACAATGGAGAGGAGAATCCTCTTCTGTACAACTTTCCTTCTATCACCGAATACTTGGTCGCTCTGAGCCTGACCAACTTAGCTTGCTTCGGATCGCTCGGTTCTTCCCCTTCAACAATGTATCTCAGGATAGGGGCAATCCAATCTGAATCCGTATTGACACACGAAACGCCAACGACTGGCTTGGCTTGGTTGACACGCCACGGTTTAGCGTCTCCGAATCGGACTTACGTGATTTCCGGAGTCTTGGTACTTGCCGGCTTCGATAGTATATCCGCCGAACATTTTCGGTCCGAGGCACGTGAGTCACTTCACCTGGCCGAATCGCTGAGAAGCTCTCTTACTCTGGCTAGGTAATTCTTCAGCACGTCGTCCTTAGCATCATATAGTTCTTTGATCTGCGAGACAACAAGCAAGGAGTCTGATCGAAGTTCAACCCGGTCGACATTGAAGTCCCTGGCGAGCTGCAGGCCAGCTATGCACGCCTCATATTCGGCCTGATTGTTCGATGTATGGAAAGCGAAAGTCAGAGACACCTCCACAGCCAGGCCTTCAGAATTTTCTAGTATTAGGCCGGCTCCACTTCCTTTGCTATTAGACGACCCATCTACGTGCAAGATCCAGGTCGTTTCAGCTTGATCTTCTGGGGTAGGAGTCATTTCAGCTATAAAGTCGGCCAACACCTGCGCTTTTTGCGGCCGATCCGGATTCAAATTTAATGCCAAACTCACCGAGCTCCACCGCCCACTTTATCATTCGTCCCGCGTGTCCGGCCGATGAAGGACTTGCTCGATTGGTGATCGGTCCTTACCACGACACGGTGGGCCACAAAGTAAGGTCTCAACCTTCGAGCAAAGAATCGAGTGCAAGAGCAAACTTTCTATTTTTGGTACCTCACTCGGGCCGCGCAAAGACTTTACTAATAAAGTAGACCGGATTTTGTTTGAGATCGCATTCTCGACCAACACACTTCAGGGGACTTCTTCCGTTATAGCCAAGTATAGGTACAGTGTCTCGCCCGGCAGCGGCTTGGTCATAATTGGCGGATTGGTCGAGCTTGTTTCAATTCATCCAATGCACGCTGGCATTGGTCGGTCCATTCAAAATCCACCTCTTTTCTTCAATCAGGCCTAAACAATGGAAGCAACTTGCAGGCCGCTTTGGGAATGAACCTGGATAGGGCAGCTACCATGCCGTTCAGCTGTTGTATTTCTTTTTTAGTTGTGGGCGGCCTCATATCGGCGACCGCCCTGCATTTCTCAGGGTTTGCTTCTATCCCTCTTTCATCGGTGGAAGCCCAAAATCTGCCTACCACCCCAAAGGTACACTTCTCGTGATTCACTCGAGTGAGTTCTTCCTAGCTTCTTCAAATATTTCCCCGAGGTCGTTCACATGATCCGGGTCGGCCACGCTTTTGTTGATCATGTCGCCCAAGTACACCTCTCGAGATTCGACCGACCGCTCTTGAAAATTTTGTTCATCATCATTGGTAGGTCGCCTCCAGCGTTCTTTAAGCCGAAAGGCATCACCTTATCTTGAAAAATTCCCGATCCGTCATGAAGGCCGTTTTTGTGTCGATCGGGTGGATACATCGTGATCGATTGTATCCGAGTAAGCGCCCAAAAAGGACAATAATTTGTAGCCCGAGGCCCCATCGACTAATTTGTCAATGTTGGGCGCGGGAAGGCATCCTTCGGGCATGCCTTATTTAGGTCGGTGTAGTCTACACACATCCTCCATTTGCCATTCTTCTTTTTAACCAGACGACGAGGACACCGGTGGTGTGTGAAATAAGCATGTGCAAGTATATACCTGATCACAAACAAGTAATAAAGAGTAAGTAAAGATCGTTCCCACGAGGATTGACTAATTTTTAATGTGTTTGTTTAGCATAGGTAAACTAGTGTGTCTACAACTATTCAGAGATTTGTGGTTGGTTTTTGGAATATAGAAAAACAGAATTTAAATACCTGTAGAGGATGTAATTTAAGAGAGAGTTGAGATGCTTTTACCATATGAGTTCCTTGTGAGAATGTTGTGCTGTCTTTCGGTGCTTGAGCACCTGGTGCTTGATCACTTAGTGTAGATACATCAGATTAAGGGTGACTGTACAAGCTCAATAAACCCTTGTTTTTTTGCAGTAAAGGGCAAGTGTGTCAAACTCCCCTCGCCTCCTTTCAAGTGGTTCAAGTTGCTAAATACTTTCCCTTAGTAAAAACCCCACACATGAACAAAGACTATGCTAATTACTTTTGAATTAGCATGGAATTACCAAGCTGACTTTGTGGAAAACAAATTTCTCATCAAAGACTTAAATAAACACTTGCCTTTGCTTCTAGTTCTTGAGATCTAGTTGTAAGTCAATCTCTTGTAAATACAACCCCCTTGTTCTAAGTTAACCTTAAAACAAGTTTAATTCAAGTACAAGAACTAGTAAGTGAGGCACCCTTTTGGACAACACAATAGTTCTCACGAGTTCATCATATGACTAGAGCATCCCAACTAAGGAATTTAGCTCATCATCGTCCACATAAAGTAATTAAACAAAGCAAGTAAAGAAAGCATTGTAAATAACTTGGAAATGTAAATTGCTTAAAAGTAAATTGCTTGAATGGACAAGTCTTGCAAGAAAGTAAATTGCTTGATTGGACAAGTCTTGCAAGAAATTAAATAACAAGAAAATAAATAAAGAGTAAGATGAAGAACATGAAATAAGAACTTAATATTAATGAAGAACACTTGATTCTCAACTAGGAAGAAGTGAAGAATAGAGATGTCAATTCCTTCTTACCTTCCTCTTAAGTTTAGAGTAATCAAAGTGAAGTAAAAAGACTTGGAAATAAAATGAAGAACAAGATGAACTTTAATCTAAAACTACTATTGTATCTATATGGTATTGGTCGTATATCTATATTCTTTACAAGAGATGAAAGAGTCCTATATATAGATGTAGGAGATTTCCTTCCATGGAGGGTTTTCTTTGTCTTCAAGTATTTGATTTCTTGCTTGCTTGTGAAGTATTCTTTGACCATCATGTGACTTATCCTAGTTATTTTGCAGGTGTCAATTGTTGTCACTTTGAATGGGAAACATTCCTTTGAGTGGGAAACATTCCTTTTGAAGGGGTCCAATTAGTTGATGACATTTGGCTTGGTGTAATGATGATGTTTGTTGTTTTCATCCTATAGATGACTTCTTTGGTAACTTGATAATTGATTCTATGTGATCACTGAGCTAGTAGGAGGCCAGCAAGGCTCTTTAGAACGAAATCAAATTGAGGTGCTTCCAATGTGGGGTCTTGTGCTACTTGCTTCAGCTGCATGCTTTGGTGCTTAAACACTCGATGCTTAAGCACTTAATGCAAAATCACAAAATCTGCAAAAGTACTCAACAAACATATCAAACATACCAATTTGTATATAAATTGAACTTCTATCTCCTTGATAATGTATTTTATGATTTTCATCTCTTTTTATTGTATTTACAAGTTTATTGCATTGGTTTCAAACATTTATCTAAGTAAAGACTATGAATAACTCTATATAAAATAGAGTTATCACACCCCAAACTTAACTTGTTGCTTGTCCTCAAGCAATAACAAAATAACAAGTAGGATTCTTTTGATGAAGAAGATCGGATCACTCAACTCCTTTCAATCTTTCAAAATGTGATGTTCTCTTAAAAGAACCTTTCTTTCCTCAAATCTCTATGTCTTTGTGCCTTTGAAATTCATCACAACCAAAGCTATTAAAACTCTTTTATGTGCGTGTGTGATCCATTGAAATTTGATTGGCTCCAAACTAAGCAAAAAGGTTTTCTTAAACTTTTGAAACTTTAGAAAAACTTTTGGTCAACACAAAGGTGTTTCAAAACATAGAGTAGACTCACAAGATCCTTAAGCTCGGGGGCTTTAAGTATATCAAAGGGCTTGACATGAGTAGTTTAAAACTTTTTGACTTGACTCAATTTTTTTTTTTTTTTTTTTTTTTTTTTTTGAATAAGCATCTACTAGATAAGCACTAGATGCTTCTTAAAACTTATGTTACCCTCTTCACCGACCTCCATGTGCATACTTTTTTCTTGATTTGTTTTGTTTTCTTTTTCAAACCAAATGCACTTTGGAACAGGATTCATTGTCCTCCTTATGCATACTTTTTTTTTTTTCTTGGTTTGCAAATCAAATGCACTCTGCTTTTGAACAGTTTGGTTTAGATATTAAGCAAACATAGTTTTGACACCTTTTGATTTTCTTTTTGAAACTTTATGTGCATTGAGTACTAAGCTCCTCATTTTGCCTTTGTTTTCATAAAATCTCCCCAAACTTATTTCTCAACACTCTTCTAAGTTTTTAATAAAACTTTGTTTTTGACCTTGGTTTTCTTAAATTCTGTTTGTTTCGGAAAAACTTTTCACTCGGTTTGATCCCTTTCAAAAATCAACTTTAAAGTGTAAAAGTGATAATAACAATGGTTGTTTTTGAAGTAAAAAGGACTCTTTTTCTTTTCTTTTTCATTGAGGATTTTGGTCTAAAGAGATGCATCAAAATCATTTGTGAACTAGCAAGCTGATCATGCTTCAAAATCTGTACATTCCTACTATTGATTTACTTAAAAACTGTTCAAAAACAGAATTTGATTTTTTTGAAAATGCTTTGTTAAGTAAATCTAAAACAAAATGAAAATAAACTCTATTTACAAAAGACTTAACTACTTATCTAACATACTAATGAGATATTTAATGAGATATTAAATAAAACAAGCATTAGTAGGTTTAAAATACTATATATATACCACATGCATCGAATTTGAAGTGCTTCCCCCAACTTAAAATTGAGCGGTGTCCTCACTAGCTCTTAAGTTGAGATGAAAACAGGGAATAGTGTGCAAAATGGGGTGGGGGGTTAACATTACATGTGGGATTTATCCATAGTAGCATTAGTTTATAAGTAGCAAAATATATAACAAAATACTGCATAGTTAATATAGGAAAGCATGTAAAAAGTTTACTGTGGTTTTGCACCACTCCTCGATCCATTCTTTGCTCCTTGTTGGTGTTGCTTTGGCTTCACGCTTCAGTGCTTTTGGAGTTGTAGAAGCACCGCCGAAGGCCTTCACATCCGGTGTCTTTGAAGGTTGTGCGGGAGTTAGTGCTTGAGCATCGATGGTTGAGCTCCAATGTACTACGGTTCCTTTGAAATTTCAGCAGATGGCTCCATAACTTGATCCGTAAGTCCTTCAAGGTCTCAAAGCAATGTCCTTCAAGATCGTCTCTCTTCTTCTTCAGCTGTTTTCTTTTCTGGTTCTTTCTCCTTGGGTTCTTTTGATCCTTCCCCTTGCGCTATTGTTTGTTGAATAGTTGCTGTAGGTGGTGACTTGAAAAATTTTTGGGTGTTTCCCAATTCTTGCCTTTTCTTGATAGCAAGCTCCGTAGCAACTAATCCTAGAATATCCTCAAGATCCTCAGTGATTCTGATTACAGTTGGTTCCTTTGTTGGTTCTGAAGCACTTGGTGCTGAAGCACCAGTGGTTGCAGGAACACTCTGCTCTTTAGCAATCTCCTGAGTAGGGACTTCATTGAAGTTGAGACATTGGGGCTTTTGTTAGTGCTTAAGCACGTGGTGCTTGAACACTAAATTCTCGCATTTCTGAAAAACACTGAAAACATCAAACTGTACAAACATAGTTAATATTTATCAAAAAATTGATGGGTTGCCTCCCACAAGCGCTTGTTTTAATGTCTTAACAGCCTGACTATCCTTTTTAGATCAAGGATTTTCAAAATGAATGGTGCTTTCAGATTGCACCATTTGCTCACCATAATACATTTTAACTCTTTGTCCATTTACTTTGAAAGTATTACCTGAGTTTGCATCAAATATGTCAACTGCACCATGAGAATATATCTTGACTAATTTGAATGGTCCTGTCCATCTGGATTTCAATTTTCCAGGGAATAATTTTAGCCTTGAATTATACAATAGGACCAATCCTCCTTCTTTAAGATCTCTTTGTTGGATTCTTTTATCATGCCACACATTGGTTTTATCTTTGTAAATTCTAGCATTCTCATAAGAGAAGTGCACGAATTCTTCTAATTCATTTAGTTCTAAAAACCTCTGTTTACTGCTTGGTCTAGATCAAAATTCAGCTTTTTGATTGCCCAATAGGATTTATTTTCTAGCTCAATTGGCAGGTGACATGCTTTGCCATAAACTATTCTATAGGGGGACATACCTAATGGAGTTTTATATGCAGTTCTATATGCCCATAATGCTTCATCTAAATGCAATGACCAATCTTTCCTTGTTGGTCCAACCATTTTTTCTAGCATTCTTTTTATTTCCTATTTGATAGTTCAACTTGGCCACTAGTTTGGGGATGCAAAGAGAAATTTTGTGTTTAATCCCATATTTTGCAAGAAGATTTTCAATAATTTTATTACAAAAATGAGATCCTTCATCATTTATGATTGCCCTAGGGTGCCAAATCTAGTAAATATGTTCTTTTGAAGAAATTTACTCATCGATCTAGCATCAAAGACTAGGTAGTGCTCTTTGCTTCAACCCATTTAGACACATAATCTACAAAGAACTAAGATGTATTCTTTACCAAAAGAAGTAGGAAAAGGACCCATGAAATCCATGCCCCATACATCAAAAAGTTCAAGTTCAAGAATGTTGGTTCTTGGCATTTCATGTTTTTCAGATATATTACCACTTCTTTGGCATCTATCATGAGTTTTTACTATATAGAATGCATCTTTAAATAAAGAGGGCCAAAAATAACCTTGTTTGTAGTACCTTCTTTGCTGCTTGCGTGTCCTCCAAAATGACCTCCATATGGTCTTTGCATGGCGTTGCTCAAGCAACGCTTGTTGTTCTTGTTCAGTGGACACACTTTCTCATGACTTGGTCTGGACACATCTTGTATAGGTAAGGTTCATCCCAACAGTATTGTTTTACTATATGGAAAAACCTTCTTCTCTGCTGATAATCCATCTGTGCAGGTACAACATTACTTACGGATAGTTAGCAATGTCAAGATACCATGGTGCGAGAATCCGTGTGCTTGAGCACTAAGTGCAAAAGCACTATATTCTATTACAGATATTGCTAACAAATCTTCATCTAGGAATCTCTCCTTGATTTCTTGAGTACCTGTATCATCACCTTCAAGCCTAGATAGGTGATCAGCAACTTGATTTTCTACTCCCTTCTTATCCCTAATCTCAAGATCAAACTCTTGAAGGAGTAGAATCCACCTTATTAGCCTAGGTTTTGCATCTTTCTTTGCAAGAGATACTTAATGGCAGAGTGGTCAAGTATATACAATCACTTTTGTGCCTACTAAGTAAGATCCGAATTTGTCAAAAGCAAACACCACGACTAATAGCTCTTTCTCGATCCACAGTGTAGTTCACTTGAGCTTCAATTAATGTTTTGCTAGCATAATAAATTGAATGAAACACTTTGTCATACCTTTGCCCTAGGACGGCTCCTACAAAGAAAGTCACTAGCATCACACATTAGTTCAAAAGGTTTGGTCGGTCGGTGTTACAATGACAGTGCAAAGTGACCAAAGCCTTCTTGATTTCTGAAATGCTTTTATACAAGATTCATCAAAGTTAAATTGTGTATCTAATTGCAAAAGATTACACAGAGGTTTTGAAATTTTTGAAAAGTCTTTGATGAATCTTCTATAGAAACTCTGCATGTCCTAGAAAACTTCTAATCCCCTTGTGGTTGTTGGTGGTGGCAGTTTTTCAATGACCTCAATTTTAGCTTTATCAACCTCAAGACCTTTCTTTGAAACCCTATGTCCTAGTACAATGCCTTCTTGTACCATGAAGTGACACTTTTCCCAATTAAGAACAAGATTTGTATCTTCACATCTTTGGAGAATTTGTTCTAAATTTGATAAACATAAAGGAAATGTTTCTCCAAAGACAGAAAAATCATCCATAAAGATTTCCATGGATTGTTCAATAAAATCAGAAAACAAGGACATCATACATCTTTGAAATGTAGCAGGTGCATTACATAATCCAAAGGGCATTCTCCTAAAAGCAAATGTACCATATGGACATGTAAAAGTAGTTTTATCTTTGGTCCTTGTGGTCAATGGCAATTTGATTATAACCTGAGTAGCCATCTAAGAAACAGTAAAACTCCTTTCCTGCTAGTCTATCTAACATCTGATCAATAAAGGGCAATGGAAAGTGATCTTTCTTGGTTGATTTATTAAGTTTTCTGTAATCCATACAGATTCTCCACCCAGTTACTGTTCTTGTGGGAATTAGTTCATTTTTTTGGTTGGCTATTACTGTGACTCCCCCTTTCTTGGGAACACATTGTACAGGGCTAACCCATGTACTATCTTCAATTGGGTAAATAATCCCAGCATCTAGCCATTTAATTATTTCCTTTTTAACAACCTCTTTCATGATTGGATTTAGCCTTCTCTGTGCCTCAATGCTGTTTTTAGCATTGTCTTCTAGATTTATTCTATGCATACAAATAGAGGGGCTAATCCCTTTAATGTCTGCCATTTGCCATCCTATTGCTTTTTTATGTTTTTTAAGGGTTTCAATTAAATCATGCTCTGCTCTAATGATAGATCGGATGCAATGATAAGCGGAAGTGAATCATTATCCCCTAAGAAAACATACTTTAAGTGTTTTGGCAATTCCTTGATTCTAGTTTGGGAGGTTGTTCAATTGAAGGTAAGTTTTTCTTAAGGTTAGGGTCTTCTAAATTTAAAGATTCAAAAGTTCTAGACCATACCTTAGGTTTAACTTCCTCTGTTGTCGGTATGCCTTGTTCTTGCATTTCAGCCCTCGGGAAGTGCATAAGCACTTGATGCTAAAGCACTAGTCGGATGGTCATACTGTTTGTTGAATTGCTTCGCACGGATGATCAAGTGAGATAGCGAGAACATTCTTCTTGCTCCTCTGCTTTGGATACTTCATTGCTTTCATCACATTGAATTTCACTTCTTGATCATTCACCCTCATGGTTAGTTCTCCTTTTTGAACATCAATAAGTGTCTTACCAGTTGCAAGAAATGGTCTTCCAAGGATTATCGCACATTTTCATACGCAACAAAATCAAGAATAACAAAATCTGCAGGAAACACGAATTTGTCAACCTTGACGAATATCTTCAACTATCCCTTCGGATATCTTTGTTGATCTATCCGCAAGGGATAATGTTACTGAGGTAGGCTTTGCATTACCAATTCCTAACTTCTCAAAGATAGATTTAGGCATCAAGTTGATGCTTGCACCTAAATCACATAGAGCTCTCCCTGTATAGTTGTTGCCTATAGAGAAAGGAATTGTAAAGCTACCAGGATCTTTCAATTTTCTTGGAATTTTATTCTGTAAAATTGAACTAACTTCCTTTGACATTGCAATAGTTTGAAATTCACCTAATCTCTTTCTTCTACAAATGATATCTTTCATAAATTTAGCATAATTAGGCATTTGTTGTAAAGCTTCAATCAAAGGAATATTAATGTGCAATTGTTTTAAAACATCTAAAAACTTACTGAATTGCTTCTCCTCATGCACTTTTTTTAATCTTTGAGGGAATGGAGGAGGTGGGTGTTCAGATAACTAACCTGGGATTTGGTTCTTTTGAGAAGTGGAAGCTTCGGTGCTTCGTGATTCGAGTTTCTTTTTCTTTTTGAGTTTTTCTCCTTATCTACACCTTCATTCTCATAGGGCTCTGTGAGATCCTTACCACTTCTCGGTGATATGGCCTTTACTTGTTCTTTTCCTTGCCTTTGAGATGTGGATGTACAGTATTGGATGGTAGAACACTGCAGGTCTTTGATACATAGCATTTGCTAATTGACCTACTTGAGTTTCTAAGTTTTTATGGAAGCATCTTGAGTTTGCCTTCTTTGTTCTTGTTTCACTTATGAATGATTTAAGCGGGCTTTCTATTGAATTATCATTGGCGTTTGTTGTTGCCTTTGATAATTTTGATATCTGGGTTGTGGGGTGGTGCTTGAGCTCCTGGTGCTTGAACACACAGTGCTTGAGCACTTTGTTATTACTTGGTCCCCACTTAAGATTTGGGTGATTTTTCCGGCCGGGATTATAGGTGTTAGAGTAAGGGTTGTTATTCCTATTATTATTATATCTATTTTGATCCACATAGTTAAGCGACACAGGATTACTTGAGCACTCTTCATAGAGGTGGGCTCCTCCACGAGAAACACAACTAGGTGCTCCTTGAGGTGCTTGTTCTATGGTCGCAATGTGAAGTTTCGCTTTGGTTTAGGTGTATTTGAACTAGGTGTAGTGAAAGTTTTAATCATGTTAGCCAATGTGGCAACTTGAGCGATTAGGGATGAAATTTCACTAAGTTCATGTACTCCGACTTTCTTTTGGGCACTTGCCCTTTCAAAAGAGGCCAGCTAGAACTATTCGTTGCTACCCTATCAATTAATTCACAAGCTTCATTATAAAGATGATTCAATAAAACACCCACGATGATGCATCAAGCATAATTCGGTTTGGGGCTCTAATCCATTGTAAAATGTTTCCATCTCGTATAATGAGCGGACCATGATGAGGACATTTTCTAAGCAATTCCTTCCATCTTTCCCATGCCTCAAACAATGATTCAAAGATCTCTTTGTTTAAAAGATGTAATGTCATTTCTCATCCTAGCATTTTTGATTGGTGGGAAGTATTTTGATGAAATTTTTCAACTAATTCATTCCATGAATGAATTGAATTAGGCTCTAAAGAATTTAACCATGATTTAGCTTTATCTTTTAATGAATATGGAAATAACTTTAGCCTAAATGCATCCTCACTTACACCAGGTATGATGAAATTGCTACATACTTCTAAAAACTGTTTTAAATGCTCATGGGGTCATCATGTGAAAATCCCCAAACCGACCAATTGTTTGCGACATTTGAAACATCATTGGTTTAAATTCAAAATGGACAAACATCAATATGAGGCCTAGCAATGCTAGTCTGCATATTTTGATGATCAAACATGGCATAATCCCTCATGGACCTATCTCTATCATTAATCATGCCTATAGGGTCCATGTATATGAATTGATGTCTATGATTTACTCCTACATCAGGAATTGAATTACCTCTGACAGTGTTATGCCTTGATCCTTCATCTTCTGGCTGTGTTTGGTGCACAGGTTCTTTATGCATGTGTATCATGCATGGTATTTGTCTTGCTTTGTGGCATCCCCTAGTGGTATTCTTGGTTCACCATATTCTTTGTGTTGTTGGATTTCCCTCTGAAGTCTTAATTGTCTCCTGAATCTTCTTTCAATCTCTGGATCAAAATCAAAATTTGGTGGTGGTCTTCTTGGCATAGGCTAGTGCTTAAGCACTTGTTCTGCACAGAATAACACTACCAAAAAGCAGTAAAAAAAATAAAAACACTCTTTTACTAACTAAACAAACTAAAAATTATTGGCAATCCCCGGCAACGGCGCCAAAAACTTGGTGTGTGAAATAAGCATGTGCAAGTATACACGATCCACAAACAAGTAATAAAGAGTAAGTAAAGATCGTTCCCACGAGGATTGACTAATTTTTAATGTGTTTGTTTAGCATAGGTAAACTAGTGTGTCTACAACTATTCAGAGATTTGTGGTTGGTTTTGGAATATAGAAAACAGAATTTAAATACTGTAGAGGATGTAATTTAAGAGAGAGTTGAGATGCTTTTACCATATGAGTTCCTTGTGAGAATGTTGTCTTTGTCTTTGGTGCTTGATCACTTAGTGTAGATACATCAGTTAACAAGTGGTGATTGTGCAAGCTCAATAAACCCTTGTTTTTTTGCAGTAAAGGGCAAGTGTGTCAAACTCCCTCGCCTCCTTTCAAGTGGTTCAAGTTGCTAAATACTTTCCCTTAGTAAAAACCCCACACATGAACAAAGACTATGCTAATTACTTTTGAATTAGCATGGAATTACTAAGTGACTTTGTGGAAAACAAATTTCTCATCAAAGACTTAAATAAACACTTGCCTTTGCTTCTAGTTCTTGAGATCTAGTTGTAAGTCAATCTCTTGTAAATACAACTCCCCCTTGTTCTAAGTTAACCTTAAAACAAGTTTAATTCAAGTACAAGAACTAGTAAGTGAGGCACCCTTTTGGACAACACAATAGTTCTCACGAGTTCATCATATGACTAGAGCATCCCAACTAAGGAATTTAGCTCATCATCGTCCACATAAAGTAATTAAACAAAGCAAGTAAAGAAAGCATTGTAAATAACTTGGAAATGTAAATTGCTTAAAAGTAAATTGCTTGAATGGACAAGTCTTGCAAGAAAGTAAATTGCTTGATTGGACAAGTCTTGCAAGAAATTAAATAACAAGAAAATAAATAAAGAGTAAGATGAAGAACATGAAATAAGAACTTAATATTAATGAAGAACACTTGATTCTCAACTAGGAAGAAGTGAAGAATAGAGATGTCAATTCCTTCTTACCTTCCTCTTAAGTTTAGAGTAATCAAAGTGAAGTAAAAAGACTTGGAAATAAAATGAAGAACAAGATGAACTTTAATCTAAAACTACTATTGTATCTATATGGTATTGGTCGTATATCTATATTCTTTACAAGAGATGAAAGAGTCCTATTTATAGATGTAGGAGATTTCCTTCCATGGAGTTTTTTCTTTGTCTTCAAGTATTTGATTTCTTGCTTGCTTGTGAAGTATTCTTTGACCATCATGTGACTTATCCTAGTTATTTTGCAGGTGTCAATTGTTGTCACTTTGAATGGGAAACATTCCTTTGAGTGGGAAACATTCCTTTTGAAGGGGTCCAATTAGTTGATGACATTTGGCTTGGTGTAATGATGATGTTTGTTGTTTTCATCCTATAGATGACTTCTTTGGTAACTTGATAATTGATTCCATGTGATCACTGAGCTAGTAGGAGGCCAGCAAGGCTCTTTAGAACGAAATCAAATTGAGGTGCTTCCAATGTGGGTCTTGTGCTACTTGCTTGTTTGCATGCTTTGGTGCTTAAACACTCGATGCTTAAGCACTTAATGCAAAATCACAAAATCTGCAAAAGTACTCAACAAACATATCAAACATACCAATTTGTATATAAATTGAACTTCTATCTCCTTGATAATGTATTTTATGATTTTCATCTCTTTTTATTGTATTTACAAGTTTATTGCATTGGTTTCAAACATTTATCTAAGTAAAAGACTATGAATAACTCTATATAAAATAGAGTTATCAACAGCCAGGTCGTGTATTTGATCTCTTCTATGAAATTGGCCTTTATGAGGTCCTCGACGGCCTTTGCAGCGGCTTGAGATTTTTCCTCGTTCTGAGTACGTCTTCTTTGAGCGACCGGCTTGATTTCTTCATCGATCGAAAGTTGATGGCAAAGCTACTTCGATAGGAATGCCGGGCATGTCTGATGCCTGCCATGCGAACAGGTCAGCATAGTCTCTCAAACATTGCACAAGGTCTTGCTTCACTTGCTCTGGTAGGTCGCTATCGAGCTTAACTATCTTTGTTGGGTCGTCTCCCAACTGCACATCTATTAGCTCTCCATGAGGCTCTGGCCTTTTCAACCTGTTTTTCAGCTCTCGGGCTAAGTCATCATCGTTATCCTCGGGTCATTTATGCGGATCATACCGAGCATCCGGATCGGTGACATTGACTTGATGGCCTTCACGATTGCTTGAACATTTGGGCCAAGGTCTACCTCATCTCAAATTTGTTGATACAGATCGTGGCACCGCTCTTGCCGCTTTCTAGGTCGGCCGCCGTGGTAATTGCTCAGTCGTCTTTCTTTGTAGAATTTCATCTTGGATGTATTGTTGACGCCACGCCTCTAGCTTGCCCAGTTGGCCTACCAATGATACATCGATAGCATGATTTGAGGGGGAGTACGAGGAACGCGTCGTGTGGACCGTCTGCACAAAGTGCTATCCCAAAGTGTCGTCACCAAATGTGACCATGAGTTCGATTGTTCCCAGCGGGTAGGTGATCGCTCCATTGAAGCCCGTTAGGGAGTAGGCTCGGCACGGGAATTATCTCGCTCCGATCGACCTTGATCTTGTCAATCAAACCTTCAAACATGATGTCGGCCGAGCTACCCCAGTCGACTAGAATTCTTTGAACTTCGATTGGCCATAATCGCCACGATTACAAGCGAACATAAGCGTTTGGCTCGCCATCGTAGTCGCTATCTCCAAAGCGAGATGGAAGTGTTTCGAGACCGTGGGTCTGTTGATGTTGAACCGACCATCGGGAGCTCGCCCCACTTTCTTTTGGTGGCTTTATTTGATTCTCTACGGTCCAACGGGTTGCCACCGTGAATGACCATAGCAAGCGTTGCGACCTGCGGATCGTGGGGCTTCTCGATCTTGAGACCGGTCTTTGTCTTGGGCGCTTGAAACAACTAGAGCGCCATTTCCTCTGTCGGGATCGGTTTCTTTACGCTTCTCAGAGGTCGGTCGCCTTCCTCCGACCTCACATACTTTCCCAACTTGCCTTTCTGAATGAGCTCTTCAATATCATCCTTGAGGGCCATACAGTCGTTAGTATCATGACCCTTGCTCTTGTGGTAACGGCAGTATCTTTTAGTCGGTCGTGCCCCCTTCTTGAGCACGAGTGGATCGGGCCGCTTTACTCCCACAAATTCATTATTTTGGCACTCGCTATAGATCTGTGCAATAGAGGTGTTTAGCCGAGTGCGATGATCGAACTTCTTATCTCGAAAGTCAGACCGATTGTCGCGGCGACCTTCATGCCCTTTGGCTGGCTTACTGTTTTCTTCTTTAGGTCGTGCACGGACGGCCTTTCTTGCTGCCAGAGTTTCTTCATACGCCATGTGGACGTTAGCCCTCGTTAAGAAGTAGCTGAGATCTTGGTAATGATTCAATGTAAACTCTTCGACGAACCGGTGGTCCGGTCGAATACCACGCTTCAGATATTTTAACTTGTCCTTGTCTGACAAATCACGAACAGACTCGGCCTCAGTGTTAAACCGGTCGATATACTGCCTCAGCGTCTCGTTATCTCCTTGAACAACAGAGTCCAAGTATTCTTCATATCGAAATTGGCAGCGGTTGGCAGTATAGTGGGACAAGAACATTCTGACCAGGTCGTCCCACGAGGAGATGGAATTTGGTCGCAGAGACTCCCACCATTCCAATGCTCGGTCGTCCAACGATTGGGGAAACAGCCTGCATTTCATGGTCGGTCCCAATTCCCTATAACAACAGTAATTATTGAAGTAACGGAGATGTTTGTGCGGATCCCCGTAGTCAAACTTGTTGAGATTGGGCGCTTGCGTAGATCTCTCGGAATTTTTTGTAACGCCCGATCTCCCGGAGAAGCGGGCGTGCTCGCTCGCGAATGCCGTTCGACCCAAAGGGTTGCATTGCGAGGCACGCCTCGTTCCCCGGCATTCCATAAAATCCTCGGATGGGCCGGTTGGTGGGGCGAGGAGGCCTACAGGTCCTTCGCTTTGGCCTCTCCTGGCCGATGCGAAAGGTCCCCGATTCTTCCATCTCTGTAATCTTCCAGCTCTTCTCGAGAATCCCAAGATCTGCTTCTCGACCGACGTGACCCGGACGACTCATTGGAGGAGTATCTCGTGGGTGAGTGGCCGGTGTCGGGACGGCAGCTAGAATCTTCATAATCGTAGGAGATCGAACGACGTCTACGCTCGTTCCTACTTGGGGGCGAACGGTGTGTGCCGCCTCTTCTGCTTGGGAGAACGATGAGTGGTGCTCTCTCGGCGAGAAATGCTCCTCCGAGGAGGGGAGCGGTGTCTTCGCGCCGGTCGGCGGCGAGCAGAAGGTTCTCCGTCTTCCGCACGCGGGCGGCCCGGAATTGACCCTCTTTCATACTGAGAGATGAGCGCGTCTCTGTCTGCGATCACCTGATTTTTGTTTTGCAGGATTTGCAAAACGGCTTGAGTGACATGGTCCGGCAGAGGTTCCTGAATGCCCGCTTCAATTAGCTCGGGCGGCAAGTCTTCAGGAACGGGCGGTTGAATCTGTTGGAGGATAGGTCCGCGACCGTTGTGCACCGAAGGTTCTTGTCGTGGAAGTCCTTGAGACTCGTGGACTGTGACGGCCACGCCCTCCAGAGTCTGCTGCTGATTCTGCCCGGAGGGATTGAGTCGAGAAGTGGCCCGCGTCTGGGGACGGTCGCGTGGAGCCATGAATGAGATAGGATAGCGCACGGGCCTCCCACTGTGGTCGCCAATTGATCGTACCTTGACCAATGAAGTGTTGAAGTAGTTGTTGCTTCGTCGAATGGGCCGGTCGTTGAATGAGTGAAAGGACCGGTCCTGGCTTCACGCGTTGAGCACCTCGGGTGGTACCTGTCATACCCCAATTTTGTCCGGCTTAGGTCAAAACCCTAATTTTCCCCAAAAATAAATAAATAAAAGAAAAAGCATCATGCATTGCATTTAGGGTCCTAAAAGTCATTTCAAAGTTTCTAAAATCATTTTTGGAATTGAAATGCACTTTTTGGACAAATTAGGATTTTTTAGGGTAAGGGGCATTTTGGTCATTTTTCGCAACAGGATGATTTTCTCGTCAAAAATATGCACACACCAAAAGTACATTTTTCTCTTATCCAAGATAATTTTTGTACGATTTTTAGAGAAAACATCCTAGCCCAAAATAATTAAAATGCATTTTCCCTATTTTTATTGCATAAAAAATACTAAAAGATCATTAAAAATTCCCCAATTTTTAAATGACAATTTTTGCTTGTCTAGAATAATTGGGGAGGTTACTTTATGATGTCTAAAAACATGTAACATACTTCTAATAGGTGCATTTCCATTTTGCATGCCCAAAAATTCAAAATTCAAAATGCAAAAATGGGAAGTGTCAAAATACCAAAAAACAAGCATTTTTTTTATTTTTTCTCCCACATTTCAGCTGTTATGCGCAGCCCCCCCTCTCTCTCTCTCTCTCTCTAGAAGCTTCTACACACCTCATTTCTTACTCACCAAGTTTTGATTTGATCATATCCTCAATTTTGCCCATTTTGGTAATTTATTCCACACACTTACACTAACCTCTCCACCAAAAAACACCATTTTACCTTTTTGAGAACATTCCCTCACCATAATACCCCTAACCCTATCTTACAAGAGACACCATTCCAAAATTAGATTTTTGTTCACAAAATTCCCTTTCTTTTTTTGTTCATGCATGCGCCACCTTCACTCATTTCTCTCACACACTTGTGTTTTCTAAATACCCTTAATCCATGTGACTAATAATCCTAGCCATCCATTCAAAAATAAAATCAAATCCTAGAGCCCATCAAAGATGAGAAGACTAAAATACCCTTAAACCTAAAAACCCCTATAAATACTTCCCATTTCCCCACCTCATGGATCTTTTGGCTATCACTCTCACATTCAAGAAAAACCCTAGCTAGCAACTCTCCTCTCCTCTTCCTCCTCAAAACCGTAGCCTCTCCCCCATTTTCCTCCATTCATTTTTCAACTTTCATTCACCCAAATACCTTCAATCTACCTCTCACACTCAAGGAATTCATCACACCATTTTCATTTCCTTCTTCTCCTTGCTAGGCCGAAGCTTCATCTTGTTGTTCTCTCCTCTATTTCTTCAATTTTCTTTCCCATCTTAGAGAGAAGGTAAATTTATAGTCCCTTTGCATCATCTCCAAATACTTTGCATTAAAACTCATTTTCCTTCCTTCATTCCCTTTGCATATCATCATTTTTCATACAATGTAGTTTATTGTGGTTGAGGGTGAGGTTTGTTATCTCACCCTAAAATAAGTGGATTCATGTTGTTCTTATGTTAGTTTTTGTGTTCTCTTGTTAAATAAAATGTGATTTAAGTTTCGCATATATGTGGTTAAAAACATCTTCAAATTGATTTTGTTATTTCTTTGTTTGATTTTGTTGTTAACATTTTATCTAGTATTAGATGTTATGCTTATTGTAAATTGTTGAGGATTTGGCTCCATGATTCCTACTAGTGCAAAATGCACTTTGATCTTAGTAGTGAAGAGAGCTAGAAATGACTCTATTTAGTGTTTGGGTTTATGCATTCATTAGTTCATGTGTTTTAATTACTATATTGTTTAGTTGTTGATGATCTTGTAAAGGGATTCCCACTAAGTACCTAGTACTTTTGATTTAAAGTGGTGAAGATTGCAAGAAGGGATTCAAATTCATTTTATAGTTTAATATCATGTTCATTTCGCATTGTGTGGGATAAATTAGGTTTTGCTTGATTTTGATTTATTTTTTGTTGATGATCTTGCAAAAGGATTCCCACTAAGTACCTAGTACTTTTGATTTAAAGTGGTGAAGATTGCAAGAAGGGATTCAAATTCATTTTATAGTTTAATATCATGTTCATTTCGCATTGTGTGGGATAAATTAGGTTTTGCTTGATTTTGATTTATTTTTTTGTTGATGATCTTGCAAAAGGATTCCCACTAAGTACCTAGTACTTTTGATTTAAAGTGGTGAAGATTGCAAGAAGGGATTCAAATTCATTTTATAGTTTAACATCATGTTCATTTCGCATGTTTTGAATAAATTAGGTCTTGCTTGATTTGGATGTATTTCTTGGTTTAGTTATTGATGATCTTGCAAGAGGATTCACACTAAGTACCTAGTTGCTTTTGATTTAAAGTGGTGAAGATTGCAAGAAAGGATTCAAATCTATCTCATAGTTTAAATGTTTAGTGTTCTTGTGACTTAATTATGTTGTTGTTGGTTGTTGATGATCTTGCTAAATGACTCCCACAAAGTGCTTAGAGTATTTAATCCAAGTGGTGAGGATGGCTAGAAAGGATTCAATTGATTTAATTTTGTACAAATTGTCCTTTCATTCTTTGCTTTATCTCTTAATAGTTCTTGTAAGATAATCATAGATTTTTGCTTAATGCTCAAAGTTTTCCTTGCATGCTTAGTTTTGGCCGTGGGCCTATTCCATTGAATAATATCTTCTATTGCTTGGTCCATAATTAGGATTTGATTTTAGGGTTTTGGTTCCACCATGTGTGTCCTTGGGTTAGGGCTTAGGTTTGAGGTTTATGTTGCTAGATTGTTTTTTTGAACTTTTAGGTTGAATAAATACATGCCCTGCTTGATACTTATCTTGCACTCTCACATGTTAGCTTGGATTTATGCCTCATGGCGCTCTTGTGTATTAATTGTTGACTACTTTCGCTTGCAAATTTATAAGTGTTGCTTCTCGGTTTTGAATAAAAAAGATTTGTTATGTTCTACTTTCTTTTCAAGTCCAAAATCAAATGTTTTCAAATAAAAACCTAAGGCATTTTTCATAAACAAATCATTAGCCATCACTCGAAGCCATTGCTTGTTTGATCGTTAATGATGGAGTTACTAGTGGTAGTCACTCGAAGCTTTTGCTTGTTTGACTATCATGAAAGCTCCCACACCTTAATCAAATACAAATTAATTCAAAATTCAAAAACAATATGAGTCATTAGTGGTAATCATCACTATGATTCATCCTTTTCCAAAATCATTTCAAAAAAAGATAATAAAACGTTGCAACTAGTGATCACTGAGTAATTGCTCGATTGATTCTAGGTTCCAACACTTTTCTTTCAAGTTAATAATGAACGCCACTCGAAAAACTATTGGATTTGGCAGCATCTTTCCTGTCTCCTGCTTTCTGAGTCTCCTTAGAAAAACTATTGGATATTTTGCTCTTACGGGTCATTTGTGTTTCACAAAGATGATGTTGTAATTCTACATCAACTAACTTTCACTTTCTATTTCACCTTAAGTTATTATCTTTGTTCTATTATGTGGAAGCAAATTTATTGGAGAGATGATAGTTCTCCGGTCTGTAAACATGATTATATTTGAAAGAAGACATGTAATCGCTTTGTAGACTTATTCCTTTGAAAACTTTTAGGATGATCCAGAGAATCCACATCACTAATACTTGGCATGTGGCACTACCAGAAAAGCGTATTTTAGCCACGGTGGATTAGCCACGGTTGATTTGTCCGTGGTCAATTAAATAAGAGGTCGACTTATTAGCTACCCTTAAACCGTGGCAAACAAACTGGAAAATTTCCAATAAAAAAAATATTCACTGTTAGCTGCCCTTTAACCGTGGCAAAAAACCGGAAATTTCATAAATAAAAATTTTCACGGTTAGCTACCCTTTAACCGTGGCAAACCAACCGGGAAATTCAGAAGTGAAAAAGTTCAGTCTCCCTCGAAAATTTTATTGGTTCCCACGTTTTCCCCCTTTGTTTCTTTACGCCTCTAACCTAGGGTTCGGATTCTTCAAATCAATTCTTTCACCTCTTTCATTCCAACACTCCTAAGGCAACAAAGGGGTTACGCCTCCAATTTTTTGCTTAATGATGATGATGATGATTTCATCATTTTATTGAATATGAATTTATATATTTTGTATAAATATTTATGATAACAACTATGACCCCACTTCTTCAAATTTCCAGATTCGTCTCTGCGTGGACTTGTGGTATTTATATATACTAACTTCGCTACCAATCATAATTACATACTTAAAATTGCATCTTCATTATTATTCAGCATTAAAAAATAATTAGACCAGATTTAATACGACTTTTCCTTTAATTGATCATTAGCTTTTAAAAAGTAATGTCAAATATTCAATATTTTATTTCCACAATTAATTTTTTTTTTTGAAAAATGTAACTTCAACACTGCAATAAAAAATTAAAGTTGGAGATTTTGATACTACCACATGATATTCTCTTTTGCAGTAGGTAACTTTTTATAAGAAAAAATTGTATTAAACAGGAAGAAGTGTAGGGGGTACTCTAACCCAGTACAAGCAACAATTTACATACTCTTCAGACACATAAGTGGTTGACACCACCAAAACTGTTGTTCCTAATCGCCTACCAAATTTACACTAAAACTAGGTAATCAATTTATATTTTATTTTGGTTGACTAGATATTTTAAAGTATATATTCCCTCCTTCATTTATTTTGTTGACTCAAAAAGAAAAATAAATAAAAACTTAACATATCAATAAAAGAACTTAGAACATTTCAAAATATAATAGTACACACAAATTATAACAATTAAATTGAAATTAGATGTTAAAATAATGTAATTAATTACAAGACTGTATGATTATCTATTTTTTAATTAGAGGTCACAAGAGATATTGTGACTAATGATATAATGTTAACCATTAATTTTTTTTATTTAAAATTTTAACCATTAATTTTAATCTAACAGTTATAATTAAATATTCTAGTTTTTCATAATGATCAAGTATTCTCACCTAAGTCGTGATTAATTAATTAAAATATATTTTTTGAATTTTTCTTTTTTAATTAAAAATCATGTGAGAATTTGTAATTAATTATCATAATAACCAAAAATTCTCACTTGATACGCTTAGTGTTTGTGTATATATACTAGTCTTAGACCAGTACGATTCACGGATTGCGCATGGATTGTACGCTATATTGAAATAAAGAAGACAACACAAAATCCATATTTAACAAAAGAATAAAGGGACGTCTTACTACCTCTAAATGACGTTACATGCTGTTCAAAAAAGTCGGTACAAGATAAAATATGATAGTTCAATATCCCAAAAACAAGGATTAATTCAGAATGAAAGCAGTATGGTTTATTTTCATTCCCACAAATATATGATCTATATAAAGGTACAAAAGCATCACAAAAGATCCATAAATATAATAAGTACGCATAAATGCATAAACTTAACATATCAATAAATGAAATTAGAACATTTCAAAATATAATAAGTACGCATAAATTATAACAGTTACATTAAAATTAACTGTTAAAATCACGTAATTAATTACAAGGTTGTATGATTATTTCTTTTTTAATTAATCATCACAAGAGATATTGCAACTAATGATGTAATTTTAACCATTAAATGTTTTTGATTGGACATTTGAACCTTTAATCTTAATCTAACAGTTATAATTAAATATTCTAGTTTTTCTTAATAATCAAGTACTCTAAACTAAGTCATGATTAATTAATTAAAAAATCTTGTTTGAATGTTTCTTTTTTAATTAAAAATCATGTGAGAATTTGTAATTAATTACATAATCTGTGTCATTGATTTTAATTTAATAGCTATAATTTTATTTTTCTGGCAAAATTTTAATAGTTATAATTAAAAGTTCTTATTTATCATAATAATCAATAATTCTCACTTGATACGCTTAGTGTGTGTGTGTGTATATATATATATATATATATATATATACTAGTATTTTACCCGTGCATACGCACAGGTGATACTGTATTTGTTATAATTTTCTATGAAATTATTAATACGTTAAAAGTTGTAAAATATAATAAAAGAAAAAGGAAAAACTCCATATATAGAAGGTGACATTTCAAATTTATTAAAATAGTTGCGTTGCAAAAAGTTTTAAAAAAAGTCGGTACCTTCTTATAATAATGGCGCTCCCGTTGGTGCTCTCGTTTGCGCTCTCGTTGGCGCTTCCGTTGGCGCTTCCGTTGCTGCTCCCGTGCGGCTTACGAAAAAAGTGGATAGATTTAATTATTGATTTTTTTAGGTAAAATAATTTTGGAGTTTTTTTAAAAAAATTGACTTCGTGCGGTTGTGTGGCAGGCAGTAGGGAGCTTATGCTTCTTTTTTGCGCTCCTGTTGGCACTCACGCTGCTCCCGTTGCGCTTTCGTTGGCGCTCCTATTGGCGTTTTCGTTGGAGCTCCCGTTGGCATTGTCGTTACTGCTCTCGTGTGGCTCACGAAAAAAGTTGATGAGATTAATTATTGATTTTCTTAGGAAAAATAGTTTTGGAATATTTTGCCAGCAGTATCGCTTTTTTTGACCAATAGTAGTGGTTAAATTAATTGGGTTTAGTAGTTTAAGTAGATTATAGTAAATAGTAAATTCTACATAATTTAATATTAGTTTAATTAATTTTATGAAATTACTGATTTTTTACAAAATATTAATTAAAGAAAAAAGATTTTTGGTAGTGGATTGTTTGATTATGTTGATAGTAGAAAGAAGTGAAAAGAGTGAGAGAGAGTAAAGAGAAAAGTAGGTTTTAAAGTATAATAAAAAAAATTAAAAGATGATGTGAGAGTGGGACCCACCAATGATAAAAGTGAGTAAGAGAAAAAAAAGTAAATGAAAATAATTTGAAATGACATTTTTATCCTTAGAATTGAGATAAAAGTAAGGGATAATTTGATATTTTTGGTAGTGGGTTGATGGTATATATTTATAGTAGATAGTAGATAGATATATATACACTAGTCTTATGACCAGTGTGATGCACAGATTGCGCATGGATTGTGCGTTATATTAAAATAAAGAAGACAACTCAAAATCCATATTTAACAAAAAGACTAATACTCGCTTGTGATAAAAGGGCGTCTTACTAATTACTCCTCTAAATGACGTTACACTGTTCAAAAAAGATGTTACAAGATGAAATATGATAGTTCGATATCCAAAAACAATGATTAATTCGGAATGAAAGCGATCTGATTTATTTTCATTCCCATAAATATATGATCTATATATAAAGGTACAAAAAGTGTAACAAAAGATGCATAAATATAAATACTCTATTTATCATCTTTTTTTTATGATCAACTTTTGATTTGGCATCATACGTATTAAATATCCATAATATTACATCAATAATGTAACGCAGAAGAGTTCAAGTTCAAAGGACCAATGGCTTTTGTAACATTGTAGCTAGTAATATGAATGTTTTGACTTTGTAGTATAGCAGCGAGAGTAAGCTCATAAGCTCTGTGAAGGATGTGCGCGTCCCGAGAAAAAAATACGACGTTGGATTTATACAAGTCAAACTGAACATGTTACAGAATGGTCCCATTTCCATTGTCCCAGTTGCGCAACACCCCGTCACCACATTTACAAATCCTGAAAATTATTAATCATTAATTACAAATCAATTAGAATGCTTCAAAGTTAAATAAGTAGATAGATCGATTGATGAACTAATTAAGACGTGTACAATTGAAATAAATAAATTGATTACCATTTGCCAAAGGATTGTATATGAGGCGAAGCATAGGAGTATAGACATCAATGAATTTAATGTCATAATTGGGTAGAGTAGTTCTAAGACTATTAACACTCGATGCTAACATGTTATTGAATGTTTGTGCTTCTACATTCACAAACTCTGCACAAAACCTTAAAGGTCCTCCTGTTTGTTCTACCTCGAGGCAAGCACCTAATGGAAGTGCACTCAAAGCCCACACGTGTCGTGCTCCTAGTTGATATAGTTTCTTCACATTCAAATTAATAAAAAAATTAGATATACTCTCTTCAGTAGCAAAATATGAACAAAAGAAATATATGAAAGAATTATTCTTGTGAAGAAACTTTCAGCTCCTCTAACTAATTGACGGCATAAAGCAGAGAAAAGTTGAGAATGCCTTCTTTGGGTTGAAAGAATAAGATATAGCAATGTCATTGTTCACGATGAGAATAAGAACAAAGCGTTGGCTATGATAGAATTCGCTTTTTCTTCTCCAACAAGCGCTTTCACTTTACTAAGTAACTTTGAAATTACTCAATTGAGCGGATAATGTTAAAACTCCACGATACATATAAATCGATATGGTTAATAATAAATTTATTAAAATCAATAATTTGCATGAGAAGGAATAATGTATTTATTTATTTATTGGTACCTGCAGGTTTGCAGTAGCATCATCAATCCCCGAGCCACCTGAGGCAAAGCATACACCAGTGGGCAGATCTGAAGTCTGTAATCTTCCACCTAGATATCTTTGGCAAGCGTTTCTTTAACTCCTAAAGCCGAAGCTAAAAAACATGATAGATTGACAATGTGATGAGTAATACACATTTAAAGATATTATATAAAAAATATTAATAATATTACAAAAAATAATAAAAACAGTTTTCTTAATTTGTATAAAAAATATTAATGCATGTTACAGTTACTACTTACTTATCAAATCGGATAGAACTCTGCCATCACCAAATCTCCCGGTGGCTACACCACCATAGAAATCCTTTCCATAAGGAGGAAAATTGCATTTAGTAGAAGTTGAAAGGAAATTGTTATTTCCTGTGTCAAGTATGGAATCACCAAATGCAAACACTGCTGAATATTTTGGAGCATTACTAGGAGCACCTGTTGCTATAGATAATCTATTAGCAAACAAAACCAAAACAACTGTCACAACTGATTTGATCTTGATCATAATTAAATGACTCATTTTAGCTTGATCTCTATGATTTTCTTGTATATTATTCTTGGACCTCGTGGCATTTATAGATACTAACTTTGATACCAATTTGACCAAAATAATTTGACCAAAATAATTTGACCAAACTTAATACGATTTTTCCTTTAATTGATCATTTCCTTTTAAAGGGTAATGTCATTTTTTCAATATTTTATTTCCGCTATTAATTTTTTATCAATACAATTAAGTTTTGAAAATTACCAAAATTGAAAGTTTGAAATATTTGTTTTTTACATACTTTTTGTTGGTGTTTCTTTATTTTATATTTGACTTTTACCTCAGTATATATCATTATACGAATTTTGCATTTAATATTCGAATCTTATGTTAAATATTTTTGACATACTTTTCCTCAACTAGTAAAAATAATTAGACCAAATCTATACATTTTCCCTTTAATTTTTTTAGACTAAATTTAATACATTTTTTCCTTTAGTTGATTATTACCGTTTAAAGGTAGGTCATGTATTCAATATTTTCTTTCTGCAATTAATTTTTGATGTGACTATTAATATTGTTATCAACACAATTAAGTTTTGAAAATTTAATATTTAGTTGAACGTGTTTTATATTAGTTTACTATATATATATATATATATATATGAGGCAGGATCCGTTGACCTAGGTGTAAGTCATTTCACTTACACCAAATCTAAACCATCGAAACTAATACATCTAACGGTTATGATAAATTTCAAAATAAATTTAAAAAGAATTGAAAAAGGATCACGTGAGCTTGTTTTAATGCGTCATTCTCGCGCGTCAGGCTGCACAGTGTTTGTTCCCAGAGGTCTTTACCCCTGTCTCGTTTTGCGAAACAAGGAAGAAACAACACAATCAGACGCTGCCTCCTGTCTTCTCTACTGCAGCTCTCGCAGCAACATCGTGACCTGCAACGCCACTGACTGACCAATCAGATGATTCAGGCCCTGTCTCTTTGCAGGGGGAAAAAGCAGATTCAGGCTTTGTCCAATCGCCTGGTAAAGCTGCCAGCCAATTAGTCCAATCGCTGACCCACGCATCCCATCTGCACACGCTTTGTCAGAAGCCCCAATCACAGGTTGTTCCTTGCAAAGTGACGCCTGTAACACCCTCATATTTCTATCTAGTAGAAATACTAAAGTGTACCTATTTAGCATACATCAGAGATACATTTCCTGCTTAGATTTACAATCTTTACAAGAATAGCGGAAACGATACATAACTTAGAATAAATTCAAGTTATATACATCGAATACAAAGATAACAAGGGTAAACATAAGTAAAACTAGAAGAACTACATCTTCAATTTCCTTCTCGAGCTCTCCATCCACTCGAGCCATAAAGGATCTTCTTTCCCGGTTTCTCTGAAAAACAACAACATTGGTGAGACAACTTGTCTCAGTGAGTCTTACCGTGACCCCTTACCTATCACTCGGTCCATTTATAAAACCATAATTAGTAATTCAAAAAGAATTACAATATATAATCAATCATGTGTAATCCGATAAATGAATTACATATGAGTCCATAGTCCGATTCTTGATGACTATGTACTATCCTCTTTATTAATCACTTGTGACATGTCACCAACAACCTAAAGAAGCTTGAGTGACAAAATCACAATATACGCATTTTAAAGTTTTATCAATTCTAGTACATCACCAACAACCTAAAGAAGCATGGGTGAACCCCAACATAGCCAATAAGTGTACAACTCTTAAAGGCGGATAGCTTTAATTTTAATATGGGGGCCTAGGACGGGCGCATGACTTCCTCTCCTAGTATACTAAGCGTATGGAGGTCGTCACCTCGACTCGATATATTTATATATCGTAACATAACGGATTGCACAAAGCATTTCTGTGAGCGTTGTTATTACAATTTTATGTAATTTGCATAAATCAAGACCATGGTTAGGTTTAGATGATTTATATCATCCCTAGCCAATCATATAAGAAATGGAACATTTTGTTCAATTACTTTCCATATATACAACCATAACTCATTCTATGATAAGTTATAATATCAATGAATTCATGAAATCAATCCAATCAACATTTAAGTTATAAAACATTTGGTTCCCACACGTACTCTAGGTTTTACGGTTTTTCGAAATATTCATAACATTAACCGTTATTTCAAAACCACTTTGAATTTGCATAAAATTGCCAACAAAATTTGTGAGTTTCCTCTCGAAATATGGACATCCCAAAATACAATAATCACTGTAAAACCAGTCAGGACATCAATTTGTTCAAAAATCATTAATTCCCGCACATATACAACAAAATTTACGGTTTTCCAAAAGATTTGAGAATTCAACCGAATTACACCAAACAACTTTAAAACCACAGACAAAACAAACATTATCATCCATATATGCTACGGATGGTTAGAAAAAGGATTTAAAAGAAGTTTGAAGCGAGCGGAGCGTCGAAAGCGAAACATCGGGAATTGGGAACATATGAACTTTTCAACTTAGTGCCCAATTCCGTTCGTTTCGTTCTCCGTCGATCCCGAAGCGTATTTCAATCCAATTCAACCACACGCACTACTAAACACACATATATTCAGTTTAAACATAACAATTCAATAATCAAAATAATATGATTTCTTTTTAAATCTCCACTACGCATAATTTCCGTAAAATATCGTTTTGACTCGAAAATTCTGAAACTCCAAATTCGGAAACCGTTTAAACATAACACATAAACACATTTTAAAATTCCCTAACGTGAGTAAAACTCACCTCGTGTGATGAAAATCACACATTAGAAAACTCTCCAAGCTCAATCGATCCAGTAACACGAACCCGCTCGAAACCGTTCCCAAAAGCTCCAAAACCGAATTCTCAACTCCTCAAACCAGACCCAACAGCCCCAAATTCTTACGTGGCTTCAATCGACTCGAATCCACCATAAAACTCGTACCCAACACTCCCAAGCAAGTAGTTGATCTTCCCACGATCAATACGAAGCTTTCAAGTCACCCAATTTCGATTTTTCTCCACTTTGAGCTCTAAGGTTCAACAATGGTGATTTGAGTTAGAGAAGAAATTAGGGTGTGAAATTGGTATCAATAGATAGAGGAAGAAAAATGGAAGAAAATGAGACAAAGATCACTTACAACCGTTGAGAGAATCGTGGAGATCTCTCCTTTCTTCTCCTTCTCTTCCTCACGTCCCTTCTCCCTCTCTCTCGATTTCACGTTTCTCTCTCTCTCTCTATTCTTTTCTTTCTTTTTCCTTCTCTGTTCTTTCTTTCTCTTTATTTCTTTCTTTCCTTTTCTTTATTCACTTAAGTGAGGAATGAGAGATTGTTTGGATATTTTTGGGTCTTTGGATCTCATTTAGTGTGAGTGGTATAAAGACTAAAATACCCCTAGTGTTCTAATTTCCACTCAATTATGTATTTAAATTATATACTCAAGCAATTATAAATTGCTTCCGTGACAACTTCACATCCGTGACTTGATTTATTACCTACTCGACTAATAAATCACTCGTTAATTTCTTAATTTGAAATTAACGAAATTAGGGATGTTACAACGCCTGACACGCGTGTCAATTCTGTTGTGGCGTCAGTCTTTGTTGATGCGCCTGTAGCTGTTGCGTGTAACATATTTGCACCAGCGTCAGACATGTCAAATATGGTACCAGCATGCGTCAGTTCTACAGTAATTCCTGCCACTGCACTGGCGGAATTGCAGTATCTATTCCCCGAATTGATGCATGCCTCTGCGACGACTGCCATAGATGCGCCAGTGGAACCCAACGGTCCCTCTCCTGTTGCTACCAACCAAAAAATCTCCTCCAAAAAGCCGACTAATGTCAAATCTTTTGCACAAGCTTTAATAGGGACTCAATACAACATTTGTGATACTCCTATTAGCCAACTCCCTCGATCGTGTCTCAAAGGAGATGTTTTATCGATCTCAATTGCTGAGGAGGAGTATAAGACAGGTTTGGAAGAATGCAAAACACCTCTTCATGGTAGATTTTTACTTTCAAAGGGAGACATTCTAATCAAGTTAGACGCTTTGAAATCCAAACTTCAAGCTCTCTTAAAACCATCCGGTAAGTGGGGATTGATCTCTCTAGGGAAAGGATATTATGAATTTTCCTTTTCTTGTGTTGATGATTTACGAAGAATCCAGATGCAATCCTCTTGGCAGTGCAAGACATGTTTGCTTCGTTTGTTTGCTTGGCAGCCTGACTTTAATCCTTCCAAAGTTAAGAATACAAATGCTCAATGTTGGGTCAAGATTACAGGACTGGCTCAAGAATATTGGAGACCCAAAATTATTTTTGCAATTGCCACCTGTGTTGGAACTCCACTTAGACTGAATGATACAACAAGCAAAAGCTTGTTTGATAGATCTTTTGGTCACTTTGCTCACGTCTTGGTTGATATAGTCCTGAAATCAAAACTTCGGGATCACATTCTAGTTGAGAGGCCGGGCTATGTTTTCTCAGTTGGCATTGAATATGAAAACTTGTCTTCTTATTGTTCAAATTGCAGTACGGTTGGTCACACCAATGGTGCTTGTAGAGGAATGACTCATAAGGTAAACAAAGTGTACATGCCCAAGTATAAGGCTCTCGATAATGAACAATCTCAGCAGCAAGGGGATCAGGTAAACCAACAGGAAGGGGACTTCCAGCTGCAAGGGGATTCCTCTACTCAGGTACAACAACAAGAGAACTCTTACGTGCAACCATCCCAGACTAATGAGCAGCAAGGGAATCCCTCGCTGATTGAGCCTCAAGTAAATGTCACACATTCTACCACTCAACATTTTATGGATACAAAATCCATCCCGCGCGGTTAAAAGTATACAACTTTAAAATTTATTTGATGAAAACATTAATATTTCACTCGATTGCAGTGAAGCTATGTTGCTGTTGTAATGTATGTCATCGTTTGTTGGGAAGAGAAATTCTTAAAAGATTACTTATTGTCGAAGAGAAGAGGTGGGGTTTCTGCTAATTTTTTTTTAAAGATAGGAAACATTGTTAGAACCAGATTACCGGATCATAAATTGTAGAAGAAAATTGTTAATTTTTTGTTTGGGAAAGAAAATAATGATAGCATCATATAGTATCAATTAAAACCGTAAATGGGAATGGCGCATTAAAACAAGCTCACGTGATCCTTTTTCAATTCTTTATTAATTTATTTTGTAATTTATCGTAACTTGTACGTCTATTAGTTTCGATGGTTTAGATTTGGTGTAAGTTAAATGACTTACACTTGGTGTCAATAGATCCTGTCTCTCTCTCTCTCTCTCTCTCTCTCTATATATATATATATATATGGTTAACGTGTTATTGATGCACAGTATTCACGGCTTTGTCGATGACTAATCTATGCTAGGAGTCTGACTGATCACGTATAAACCTGATTTTGCCGATCTCTGTGGTTCTTCCCTCTCAACAGAATTTTTGCCACACCCAATATTCAAATTTGAGACCTTGAGGTGAAATTCAAACACAGTACTCAGACCAATAATTGTTGGTACTAACTAAGATATATTGAAAAGGATCAACACATATTTTAAGACTTATTATAATATAAATAATACTATAATTAGTAAACAACAATAATTTATTAGTCAAAAAACATAACAATACTTTATGGAAATTCTATCTTAATTTCAAACGTATAAAATTAACTTCAAATTTAGGCAAAATTGTCCGGGTCTCTTAACTTATTTTTAGGTTTTGAATAAATTCCTTATGTTTTTTTTTAACAAATAGGTACCTTAATTTTTCATAATGAATGGTTTCCTTATGTATTAAAATTATTGCGCCGTTGCCCTTTTTTCAGGTTTCGAATTGGTCCCTTATTTTTTTTATAACGAATAGGTCCCTTATATTTTAAAATCATTGCATTGTTGCCATTTTTTGTTACAAAGTTCGACGACAAACATCAAAAAAGGGCAACCGTGCAACGATTTTAAAACATAAGAGACATATTCGAAACTTGAAATTAAGTTAAGGGATCCCGGGTGCTTTTTTGCCTCAAATTTAACTAGAAAATATTACAAACACGTACAAGTATTAACAATATTGGGGCGGTTTTCTGTTTTGAAATTTTCGAAAACCAAAACCAGTTTCTGATTTGAGTTTTAAAAATTTCCGAAATTAAAACCAGATTCAGTTTAGAAGTAAGAAGTTTTCAAGAATCAAAACTATAGTTTAAAACACGAACAAAAAAGTAGTATCAAAGAGGTAGTTGACGGTGGTCGGAGTGGTGGTCGTTGGCTGGAGCGATGGTTGGAGGGGCTGGAGTGGTGGTCGGTGGTGGTCAAAGTGGTAGTTGATAGAATTTGGAGTGGTGGTTGTAGGGGAGGTCGGAGGTGGCGGAGCGGTGGTCGATGGTGGCTAGAGTGGTGGTCGGTGGTGGTCAGAGTAGTGATCGATGGTCGAAATGGTGGTCAGTGGTGGTCGTGATGGCTGGAGCGGTGGTTGGCGGTGGCAGGAGTGGTGGTCAGTGGTGGTTAGATTGGTGATCGATGGTCAAAGTGGTAGTTGACGGTGGTCGAAGTGGTGGTCGGAGTGGTGGTCGGTGGTGATCAGAGTGGTGGTCAGCAGTGGTCAGAGTGGTGGTCAATGGTTGTTGAAGTGATGGTTGGTGATGACGTGTTAGTGTTAAAACAAAAATTGAAATTAGAAAACCTATTTTTTTGATTTTGTGTTTTGATGGAAAACTATTTCGAAAATAAGAAAAAAAAACCAATTCAAAACCATTTTACCCAATGTTTTGGTTTTGAAATTGACTTTCAAAACAAAAACCCAAAAACTCACAACCACCCCACATAGATCCTAATCTTTTGGGCTTGTTGCTTTTCACCATTTGGAATTCCCTCAACAGCCTTGGGTAATTTTTTTGGACGCCCACCTTCAGCTCATATACCTCCACCAGATTTGTTTTTCCAAAGTTACCCCTATCATAAATTACCAAAATCAAAATTATGTTATTAAAAACATAAATTCGTTGTTTAAAATCTTTCAGGACGAAATTATGTACTTCCGGGCGAATTATAATTTTGCCAAATAGATTTTTATCATAAAAAGATAAATTCGTAGTTGTAATTTAACAAAACAAATTTATCTTTTTATGAGATAAATCTGTTGGCCAAAAACATAATAACAGATTTATCTCTCAAAAAAATAAATTAGTTTTGTTAAATTACAACAACGAATTTATCTTTTTGTGAGATAAATCTGTTACTTAGAGGTGTCAATTTATTCCATTTATCCATTGGATATCCATCCAATCCATACAAAAATCCATCCAATCCATCCATTAAAAAAAAATTAATCGATTGGATTGGATCCATCCATTTGAGTTTGTGGATGGGTGTGATCCATCGATTAAGTTTTTCAAATCCAATGGATTACAATAACTACTAAATCATAATCCATTGGATAATTATAAATATATATTTATATTATATATATATATATATATTATATATATTATTATATATATTATTATATATATATATATTATTATATATATAATATTAATATAAAAAATATATATATATATATAAATAATATATATAATATTCTTGTCGGAGCGCACCACCCACCACGGAGTGTCGCCGAACCACCACACCGACGCTTGAATCGGTATATGAACCACCGACCGCCGGTGCTCATATGGCCACCACCACCTATAAATATTATATATTTATAATTATATTTATATTTATATAAATATATATATATATTTATGATTATACAATTATATATAATTATAGATTATATATATATATATATATATATATATATATATATATTTAATCCAATATAAATATTTATAGTCATAAAAATTATGTTATTTTTGTTTTACTTTTTATTAATATAAATATTTTTTATTTAAGTTATTGTTAGTTAGTTTAAGGCTATATATATAATCCAATATAAATATTTATAGTGTCATGATTATAAATTGTGAAAAATCTAAACACTCGTAAAAAAAAACTACAAATAAATAGATAAATCCACAAATGTTCAAACAGTTAAATACTACAAAAACAATAATCAAGGGGCTGCTAGAGAGATTATTAGTCTTATGGTCTCTAAATGAGCGACTGGAACAAATATCTCATTATAATCGATCAATCCCAACCTTTTGACTATAATCTTTTGCAATTATAGTCCTGCCTTATATTTTTCGATTTCCCCATTGACATTCTTCTTTTCCTTTTACACCCACTTGATACCAATAGCCTTATTCCCTTTTGGAAGAGACACGAGCTCCCAAGTTTTATTCTTCTCGATGGCTTTAATCTCTTCATCCATTACATCTCTCCATCTCTTATCTTCCATGACTCCTTCAAAGTTTGTAGGTTCACGATGCGCTAAGAGGAAGAACAATGTGAGATTCTCTCTTGCCTCGACTTCTTCATAGATATCTTCAAGCCTTGGTGGTGAAAAGGCTTCTGTGCTATCATAAACATCTTGGAGACTTCTTGTATGCGTCACGATGCTTTCACTCCCAATGGCTTTTGATGTTGGTGATGTGGGTCGTTGTTGAACTTCTCCAGAAGTCTCATCTTTAAACTGAGGAACGGAATTGTATTCTTTTTCATGAGGTCCAAAGTCCCATTGTCCTTCTTCATCAAAGAAAACATCTCGGTCGACTACAATATTCTTGTTGTTTGGATTGTATAACTTGTAAGCCTTTGAGTTTGAGTCATAACCGACAAAGATGAATTTCTCATTCTTATCGCCGAGTTTTGCTCTTCTCTCATATGGTATGTGAATATGGGCTATGCTTATGAAGACTCTCAAGTGTGAGATACCTGGATTTCTTCCAGTCCAGGCTTCTTGTGGTGTCTTTCCCCACACACTTCTTGTTGGACATCAATTTGATAGATAGACTGCACACACCATAGCTTCAGCCCAAAATTCTTTTGGCAATTTCTTGATTTTGAGCATGCTCCGAGCCATGTCAAGGACTGTTCTATTTTTCCTTTCTGCCACAACATTCTATTGATGGGATATTGGAACCATCAGGGGACGTCTAGTTCCTTTCTCTACGCAAAAATCCTAGAACTCTTTACAAGTGAATTCTCCACCTCGATCAGATCTCATAACCTTAATCACTCGACCACTTTCTTTCTCCACTGCAACTTTTAACTTCTTGAAAGCATTCAAGACTCCTGACTTATGTTTCAAGAAGTATTCCCACGTCTTTCTTGAAAAATCATCAATAAATAGGAGGAAGTAGTTATTTTTACCGAGTGATCTTGGCTTGATTTGTCCACAAACATCCACATGTATGAGCTCGAGCAGATTTTTGGCTCTTGAGTTTGACTCCTTTGGAAAACTCGTCCTGAACTGATTTCCAAGTAAACATCCTTCACAGAGTTCATCGGGTTTGTTGATAGGCGGCAACCCTCTAACCATATTCATTTCTGACATCAAACTTAAGCCTCCAAAATTTAAGTGCCCGAATCGAAGAAGCCAAACCCATGCTTCATCATTATAGCAAGCTTTGAGACACCTTGCCGCATCATTAGCATATTGAATAATATCATTCTATAGCTTGGCATTGGTACCTTGGTGATGAGATTGTTTTTCTGTTCTCTTATTGAAAAACTAGAGTCTTTGTTGTCTTGTGAAAAGAGTTGTGCAAGTATACACATCGCAACAAGTAATCTGATGAGTGAGTAAAGTTCGTCTCCACAGGGATTGGTATGAATTTTAAAGTTTAAGCGATACTAGCACTTAGCGAACCAAGTAGCAAATGTTTTTAGTAACAGGTTATCAGTGAAAAAGTGATGGTTTTAAGAAAACAGTAAAAGATTGGTTGAGAGAAATGAGAGAAACAAGTCGGATTGCTCTTTCTAAGTAAATTCCCGATTAGTATAGCGCTATAACGTCACACGCTATAGCGTCAAGCGCTGTTGCAAATGTTTTTGGGCTTTTCAGTCACTCACGCCAGGGTTTCATTACAAGATGCCTATGTCTAGGTTCTAAATAAGTTCACCCCTGTATAATAAAGAACCCACAACCTTTGCTCTATGAACTATTGCATTTCTATGTCTAGAGGGAGCAAAATCTATTTAAATGTCTTTAAATAATCTTTCGTTCATATCAAGCTTTGAAGTCTATCCATGGACCATGTCTGAACCCACGGATGTACCCATTTTAGCCGATCAATTCTAAAAAAAGTTTGAAAGAAGTATAACACAAAGATTGAAACGCAAAGCATGCAATATTATAAATACGATACTAATGGTTCATTACAAAGATCCGAGCAATCCAACTCAAAGTGTTTAGCTCATGTTTCGCATCATCAAAGCAATACAAGCTGAAGAACTCATATTACCTAGAACGAAATGAGGAAAAACGGTGGCAAAAGATACACACCGAAGCTTCCACTACCGAGATGACACGATAACATTGAGTTCACACCGAGGAGAAATAAACTAAAAATTACAGTAAAAACGAAAGCTTGAAAGTGTTTTACAATGGAGAAAATCTGTTACAAGTTCTCTCTCCCTCACTCTCTGTATATCTCCGAATGTCTATGCGCAATGCTTTTGTAGAGAAGAAGAAGGAGGAGCAGTTGTAGTTTCCGGAGTTAGCGCAAAAAGGAGGCATGGCCGTCTCACCAACTGAAGCTATCATCCCACTCACACAACGCCATGTGTCCTATAATATCCATTAAAATCCGGTTGCGCCAGCTGCATAGTGTGCACAGAAAATGAGATTTTGAGTGAAGAGCTTGGCGCCAAAAGTACACTCCTGCTTCAAGGACTAAGTCGAGATCAAAGACTTGGCCGACCTTCCGACCTGCCGATCTTCCCTCTTGCCGCTATAGCGTTAGACGCTATAGCGCTTAACACTGCAACACTCACAAAACACGTTAAATTGCTCACAAGGGCACCAGATGTGCTAAATTAATACAAAACAGTTTCTAACCCTTCTTTTCCTACAACTATACTAATTAGAGACATAAGATACTAATATTACTTGAGAACTCACTTGATTTACATGGATAAAGGCATAAATAACTCATATAAATATGAGTTATCACACCCCCAAACTTAAACCATTGCTTGTCCTCAAGTAATGACACTTAACTAAGACACCTAAAAACATATATGTACAACACACATCACATGGTCAATTCGGCATTTCCAATGAACATTTAGTCAAAAACATTCTCAAGGGGCTAACCTTTCCGATTCACACTCACATCTACACACCAATGCATTTCAATAACTTCTAAGCTTATTACTGCTCAATAGTGTGTGTGTGATCTCTGTCTCATCTCAATTCCTAGCTAGATTTGGATTTCTCTTTAGCCTTGGAAAGAGTGGTCTTCTTTTGGTGAAATCAAGAACTTTTTCAAAACAAAGACTAGACTAACATTTTCACACAGAAATGGGGAATCTCAGGCATGACAAAGGGTTTAACTAGGCATTTCAGGTCTATGGTCAGTGTTCCTAATTATTGAGACTAAAAGCGACGCTATAGCGTTTGGCGCTATAGCGCTTAGACTATGGTAACAGATTTATTTACTAGCTGCAGCCCCCTCATTACTCGGCTCCTTAGCAATTATTCTCTCTCTTTTTTTTTTCATTTGAGGCTTTGCCTCTTTGCCTTTGGAACAGCCGAACTTTTGTTTCGGGTAACTACAGCTTTACACGATATATACAACATAGAACATTTACATTGAACTTCTAAGTCACTGACCACCCTAAGACCTTTGCACCTAACCTTTGTATAGCCCGAGCACCCCCAAACTTTGCTTCAAAAACTCTTCAAGTTTTTAGTCAAGCTTTGATCTCACCTCGGTTAACTCAGACTAGCCTAAACATCAGATAGTCCTTGGCTAACTAAGTTTCTCTTTAAGCACAGAGATTTTTATGTGTGGGAGCAACAATAAGCAGAGATATTATTTAAAAGAATGGCTACTCTTTACTCACTCACACAATCATCACTAAGATTAGCCCAAACAGAAGATTTTCAACAAATATAAGCTGGAAACAAAGCATTGATCATGCAATTCAACTAAATTTTATTTTTTTTTATTTTTTATTTTATAAAACCTCTAGGTCCTCCCCCCCCAATTAAAAGGGAGCAGTATCCTCACTGCTGGACTGGACTGGGGCGAGGCCCAGGACTTAACAAAAAACATAATTCGACAATAATTAAACAAGTACTTATCATTTGTGAAGCGCAAGAACAACGCTATAGCGCTTCACAATTTATTTTCGACTACAACTACCTATACTACAAAAGAAGGGTTTGAAAAGACCTTGTTTTGGCGCTGACACGGCTTGGCTAGGCTGGTTTGGTAGCTTTCTTCTTCTTCTTCTTTTCTTCTTTGCCGAGGTGGTTCCTGCACACCCTCTTTATCTTGCCGAGGTGGTTCCTGCACACCCTTTTCATCTTTCGAGGTGGTTCCTGCACAAAACAAAAATTAAACTCAAAACAATTTGGTTAGTTAACCATTGGGTTGCCTCCCAAGAGCGCTTGCTTTAAGAGTCTTCAGCCAGACTTCCTCTTTAATGTTAGAGGTCTTGAAACTCGGTGGAGACTTTGTCCCTCATCACATGTGCTCCACAGTATTTCTTCACCCCTTCATCATTGATCTTAAGTGTGGAACAAGTGGTTTCCTCAAACAGTTTCATACCTTATTAGGATACACCTTCACCAACTTGAAAGGTCTTGATCGCCTAGATTTGAGCTTCTTAGGTAACGATTTAAGCCTTGAGGTGGATGATAAAACTTGTCCCCATTCAATGAGCTTTCTTCTTTGAATTGTTTTGGTGAATTTTGGTGGTGTGGTGGCAATTGACCGAGGTGAAGATTGTGGACTTCGGTTTTTCTTAGCCTTTTGCTTGCGTCTTGGTGAATTACAAACTGCAACTACCTCTTCAGTTGGAGTCAACTGCTCAGAAGACGTTACAACGGCAGACGTTATAACGTCAGCAGTCTCCCTTTCTTTTTGCTGGGGTAGTTGTAGGGTTGGCATCTCGGCACCTTTCTCCTCGGAACTCTCTTCTTCTAATCCATCCTTTTCTACGTCACTCCCCTTAGAGCTCTTGTTAACATCAGCTTCCCCTTGTAACATATCGTCTTCCACAAACTTTTCTTTTTCAGAGTTGGCAAGAACCTTGACCAAGTGGTCACCTTGCTTGTGGAATTGTTGTTGGACCACAGGGTCAAGAGACATTACAAAAGAACACTCCTCAGATCCCGCATTTGAGAATTTGGGATCATTCATCACATTAAATTTAATCTCTTGATCATTGACTCTCATAGTCAGTTCTCCCTTCTGAAGATCAATTCTGATGCAGCAAAGTAGCTAGGAATGGCCTCCCGAGAATGATGGGCACCTCTTCATCTGCATTAAAATCAAGAACAACAAAATCCACAGGAAAAACAAATTTGTCAATTTTAATAAGCACATCCTCTATTATCCTCGGGATAGGCTATGGACATATCGCTAACTTAGAAGGGTATGATGAGTCGGCTTAATAATATCAATTCCCAGCTGTTTAACTATGGATTTGGGCATCAAATTGATGCTTGCTCCCAAATCACATAGTGCATTACCAGAATAAGATTTACCCATAGAACATGGTATGGTGAATTTGCCAGGATCCTTCAATTTGCTTGGGAGTTTCTTTTGCATCATGCTGCACTCTCCCGTCATGGCCACCGTTTCAAATTCTCCTAGCCTTCTTCTCTTGGTGAGGACATCTTTCATAAACTTGGCATAGTTAGGCATTTGTTTCAGAGCTTCAACCAATGGGATATTTATGTGAAGTTGTTTCAGCACCTCTAAGAATTTCCCAAATTGCTTGTTCTCATGAGCCTGGTTCAACCTTTGAGGAAAGGGAGGAGGAGGATATTCAGGCACAAGCTTGGGTACCGTCTTGATTCTGGTTCAAAACTAGGCGTTGTAACGCTGGCTTAGACATCACAATAGCTGGACTATTCTTCTCTGGCACCTCGTTTTCCATAGCTAGTTCAGGATACTCAGTGCCACTTCTTAATGAGATAGCGTTTACGTGCTCTTGGCCTGGTGCTTGAGATGATGAAGCTTTAGTCGTGGAGGGAAGTCCACCCCTTTGCCTTTGAGTGAGAGCAGAAGCAATTTGCCCAACTTGGTTCTCCAAAGTCTTTATAGATGCTTCATGGAGTGCATAGTTGTCTTACAATCACTAATAAAAGACCTCAAACAAAGATTCCATGGAGTTGTCCATAGTGAGCGCATTTTGTCTTTGACTCTGTTGATTTGGAAAACACTGGGGAGAAAATTTGGAGCATTAGTACTTGGGGTTGGCGACATCATTACTCCCACCCCCATCTGAAATTAGGGTGGTTCTTCCAACCAGGGTTGTAGGTGTTAGAATAGGGGTTGTTGCCCTTGTTGTACCCTACATAATTCACAGAAGCAGAATTTGTGGTGCATTCCTCATAAAGATGTCCTCCCCCACAATATACACAACTAATTTCTCCAGGGGGAGCTTGTTCAATAGCAGCTGCAGTTGATTCCTTGGGCGCTATAGCGTCAGATGCTATAGCGTTTGTAGTACTCAGACCCTTGATCATATTTGTGAGATTTGCCACTTGAATCGAGAGAGCAGAAACTTCGCTCACTTCATGGACCCCAGCTACCTTTTTGGCAGAGTTTAATCTTTCAGTAGGCCATGACGAGCTGTTTATGGCAACACGCTCTATAAGATCACAAGCTTCATTGTAGGAGGAGTTCAAAATCACACCTCCAGATGAGGCATCTAACATAGATCTCGTCGGTGCTTCCAACCCATTGTAGAAGGTCTCCATTTGGATCACTATAGGAATTCCATGGTGTGGACATTTCCTCAGTAGTTCTTTCCACCTTTCCCATGCTTCATGGAGTGTTTCACCATCCTTTTGCTTGAAAGATGTAATATCATTCCTCATCCTGGCGTTCTTGTTGGAAGGGAAATATTTTTCTAAAAATTTCTTTGTCATTTCCTCCCAAGTGGTGATGGAATTAGACTCCAAAGAATTTAACCAAGCTTTGGCTCTATCCTTTAAAGAATAAGGAAAAAGTTTGAGTCTAAAGGCATCCTCACTTACGCCAGGGATAATGAAGTTACTACATACTTCCAAGAAATTTCGCAAATGTGCAAAGGGATCCTCTTGAGTAGAACCTCTGAATTGGCCATGGGTTTAGAGCATTTGAGACATCATCGGCTTGAACTAAAAATGAGTAGCAGTTACAGCAGGTCGGGTGATGCTTGTTTCCATAGAGGTCGGATCAAAAGCAGCATAGTCCCTCATCGGCCTGTCTCGGTCATTCACCATTTGATCAGGTCCTTGGTTCAGAAACCTCTCTCGGTACCAATATTCCTCATCTGGTTCAGTAAACGTAAAAGGACCTTGCCTTCCACCTCTTGGAGTCCTTCCTCCTCTTGGAGTTCTGCCTCCGAAGTGAGTAGGAGTTCTTCCCCCAATAGTACCTCTACCTGTAGCAGCAGTATTGTGTTCAGACATGGTTGGTCTGATTTGTTGTTGTAACCTCTGTTGTTGTCTCAACCTTCTGAATCTTCTCTCAGGTTCAGGATCAAGCTCGAATTTAGGTGGTTCTGTTCTGGACATACGCTATAGCGTTTCCTGTTATCACACCAGAAACAGATACCAAAGTAAAACCTCACTAAGATTGCAAGAATTCTTAAACAATAAAAATTAAATGCAATCCCGACATGGCGCCAAAAACTTGTTGTCTTGCGAAAGAGTTGTGCAAGTATACACATCGCAACAAATAATCTGATGAGTGAGTAAAGTTCGTCTCCACGAGGATTGGTATTAATTTTAAAGTTTAAGCGATACTAGCACTTAGCGAACCGAGTAGCAAATGTTTTTAGTAACAGGTTATCAGTGAAAAAGTGATGGTTTTAAGAAGACAGTAAAAGATTGGTTGAGAGAAATGAGAGAAACAAGTCGGATTGCTCTTTCTAAGTAAATTCCCGATTAGTATAGCGCTATAACGTCACACGCTATAGCGTCAAGCGCTGTTGCAAATGTTTGTGTTTTTCAGTCACTCACGCCAGGGTTTCATTACAAGATGCCTATGTCTAGGTTCTAAATAAGTTCACCCCTGTATAATAAATAACCCACAGCCTTTGCTCTATGAACTATTGCATTTCTATGTCTAGAGGGAGCAAAATCAATTTAAATGTCTTTAAATAAACTTTCGTTCATATCAAGCTTTGAAGTCTATCCATGGACCATGTCTGAACCCACGGATGTACCCATTTTAGCTGATCAATTCTAAAACAAGTTTGAAAGAAGTATAACACAAAGATTGAAACGCAAAGCATGCAATATTATAAATACGATACTAATGGTTCTTTACAAAGATCCAAGCAATCCAACTCAAAGTGTTTAGCTCATGTTTCGCATCATCAAAGCAATACAATTTGGAGAACTCATATTACCTAGAACGAAATGAGGAGAAAGCGGTGGCAAAAGATACACACGAAGCTTCCACTCATTCACCGAGATGACACGATAACGTTGAGTTCACACCGAGGAGAAATAAACTAAAAATTACAGTAAAAACGAAAGCTTGAAAGTGTTTTACAATGGAGAAAATCTGTTACAAGTTCTCTCTCCCTCACTCTCTGTATATCTCCGAATGTCTATGCGCAATGCTTTTGTAGAGAAGAAGAAGGAAGAGCAGTTGTAGTTTCTGGAGTTAGCGCAAAAAGGAGGCATGTCCGTCTCACCAACTGAAGCTATCATCCCACTCAGACAATGATATTTTGAGTGAAGAGCTTGGCGCCAAAGTACACTCCTGCTTCAAGGACTAAGCCGAGCTCAAAGACTTGGCCGACCTTCCGACGCGACCGCCTCTTGCCGCTATAGCGCTTAACACTGCAGCACTCACAAAACACGTTAAATTGCTCACAAGGGCACCAGATGTGCCAAATTAATACAAAACAGTTTCTAACCCTTCTTTTCCTACAACTATACTAATTAGAGACATAAGATACTAATATTACTTGAGAACTCACTTGATTTACATGGATAAAGGCATAAATAACTCATATAAATATGAGTTATCAGTCTTTCAAGTGAATATTGTAACGCCCAAAATAATTTAATTATTTATTTATTTAAGTTATTTAAGGCTTGCAACATTTAATTAAGTCAATTAATTAGTTGAGCTTATTTTATCAAAAAGGGGTCTAATTTATTTAAATGGGGTAATTAAGTTGGAATTTATTTTATTGCAGGAGGTGAATTAAATTAAAGGGAGTGGTGTAAATAAGGCCCAAGTCCATTAGTAAGCCCAATTCCTAGTCTTTAACCTAAGGGGTCTTTAGGGTAGTGCCCATTTGAACCAAACAAAGAAAGAAAAAGAAGAAAAATTGAGAGAGAAGAAGAGAGGAGGCCGACGGCAGTGGAGAAGAAAAGGAGGGTAGGTTTTGCTCTCAAGGTTCCACTAGGTAATGATTCTTAGTTCTTTCTTCACCATTTTTCTTCCCTTTTGAGTGTTGTAGCCTCCCTTTCCTAATTCTTGTTCATTTTGGTTCTCCATTTTTACCCAAGGAGGGTGAGGCCACGATTTTTCGACTTAAAGGAGGGTGGGAGTACTTCATTTTGTTGGTTTTGGTGTTGGATTGAAGTTCTAGCTAGCTCATTCAAGGTTAGGGGCTCTACTTTACATATATAATAAGTTGTATGATATGCATTGTGTGTGGAATAGCTCTAGGATGGTTTGATTGTTTGAGTTTTGTGTTAATTCTATGTGTGTTGTTGTATTTGTATTTCATTTGGTGATACCATGATGCTTGATGTTGGAAATAAATGTGTTGTTAAATGTGCATGCCATGTGTTTGATAAAATGCTTCAATGTGAAGAAATATGAGAATATGTTGATTTAATGATGTTGATTAAATGCCTAAGTGAGTGTTGTTAAAGTGAGTGTTGAATTGTTGGATAAAAATGTTGTTGGAGTGTGTGTGGTTGTTGAGAAATTATTGGAGAGTGTTGTGAATAGTGTTTGGGGCGCCACCTTGCTAAGGATTTGGCGCCTGGTCTGTATGTTGTCTCGGTTGGGTGTGCTGGAGAAAGAGGGGGTGCCATTTGCTGGGAAAAGTGGCGCCAGGATCACTGTAGCGTGTTGGGCGTGTGCAGGGGCGCCAATTCCCTGGGAATTTGGCGCCTGGTGTGTGTGGGTGTGTGCCGTGTCTTCTTTGCACAGTGCGTGATCGTGCCTGTGGCGCCAAGTTGCAGGAAAAGCGGCGCTGTGTGTGTGTGCATGATGCGTCTTTGTGTTGTCTTTGTGCAAGGGCGCCATTTTGCTGCCCAATGCGCTGAGTGGCGCTGTGTGTGCTTGGGGCGCCATTTGGCTGCCACTGCGCTGTTTTGGCGCTGGTTGGAGTAAATGTGTCTAGGTGTGAGTCCAAATTAGTCCCTAAGTGTTAAATTGATCCTTTTGCTGCCAAAATAGTCCCTAGGTGTCAAATTAATCCTAATGGTGTCAAAATGGTCCTTAGGTACTAAATTAATCTTTGGTGTGTCAAAATGGTCCCTGGGTGTTGAAAAGGTCCTTATGAGGTGATTTGGTCCTTAGGTGAGGATTTAGTCCTTGGGGTGACATTTAATCCAATAAATGAGGTGTGTGGTGTTGTGGTGATGATAAAGCGGTGATGTAGGCTTCGGCCAAAGCGGTGAGTTAATGAGTATTGTGGTAAATTTATTGTGTTGTGGTGCATTGTCATGGTGTCACATAAATCATATGCATATAAAGCGGTGATGTAGGCTTCGACCAAAGCGGTGATGTAGGCTTCGGCCAAAGCGGTGATGTAGGCTTCGGCCAAAGTGGTGAGTGCCCTCGAGGCTTATTGAGGTGATGATGGATCCACATGCATATTGCATACATACATACACCCATGCATTCGTGGTGAATCTTGGTGATGCTAGTTGATCCGTTAATATTGTTTCTTGATGTTATAATTAAATGATAAATGCTTTATGTGTTGTGGATTGGTGTTACTAGTTGCTTTCCTAATGTAATGCTTATCCTACTTGTTATTATTTATGTAAAGAGACTCACCCTCATCGCTTTTTATGTTGCCTCTCATGTGGGCAACGTGCGAGGTGTGATCTTGAGTGAAGGTATTCATGCCTTCTTTGGTTGGTCGTGTCACTCGATATGTAGCACCGGGGGGGGTGTCGTAGTATTGTTATTTTCTTTTAATGTATTAAAGCGATATGGGTGATGTCTTGAAGGTGTCAAACTTATTATTATTCATTGTGCTCTGAAACTATTTTACGGATTGTTGTAAACTTAAAAGCAGTGTTTGAGGGTTCGCCCCATTTGGATATGCTATATATCACGCACTAGTTGTGTTTGAGTTGTTAAATGCTATTTTATGATGTTTCGATGAAATGTAGCACTCTCTTTGAGGTGCGTGGAAAGTTTTTGAAAATCTGTGATTTTTAGTTGTTAAAATAGTAATTATTATAAGGGGTGTTACAAATATCATAGCCATTTTCTATGAGTTGTCTCGGACTAAAAATATTGCTTTTAATAATTGGGACGTAGTAGGTATTTGAAATAAAATCATGTCTTCCATCCTTTTGGCGAATTAAGATTTTACATTTGCCTTTTACCGGAACTCTAGAATCATCACCAAATTAATGAGACATTGCGACTTTCTGATTCATCAAGGTCCACGAACATGCTTCTTTATGGTTGTTTTCACCGGTGTCAAGGTACTACAAGTTCTCTTGGTTTCCTTAATTACTTATGCATGCTAGAAGCACTGTTTCATCTGTCTGGTTCTTATCCTCCACATAGTTTGTATCCTCTTCTACTCTATTCTTTGAAATGTACATTACAAGTGTAATGGCTAAACTTTCGACAATTATGGCATTGAGTTTGAGATTTATCAAACCTTGTGTTTGGATATCCTCGTCCACGCCTTCTTGTGAGCTTTCTCCCTTCTTGAAATTTTTGTTGGTGAAATGTGCACCTCGTCTGAACTGTCCTCGGCCAAAACCTCGACCTCTGCCTAGTCCTCGATCTTGTAGGCCTCTCTCATTTCCATGACTTCCTTCCTTCTCCTTTAGTTGCATCTTGAAGAGTTGCTTGGTGATCTCCTTCTTTTTCCCGTGCTTCTCCTTATAAGCTTGCAATGATCCTTGGAGTTGTTTGATCTTCATGGTCTCCAAGTCTTTGGTTTCCTCAATCGTCACAACAATATGCTCGAATTTGGTATCCAAAGAGCATAGTATCTTCTCCATAATCCTTACATCTTCTAACTTCTCACCATTTGTTTTTAATGGATTTGAAATGGCGATAGCTCTTGAAAATTTTCAGAAATAAACTCTGACTCTTTCATATACAAGGATTCGAACTCACCTCTTAGTGTTTAGAGACACACCTTCTTTACTTTGTCTTCTCCTTTGCAAGAAATTTGAAGCTTCTCCCATGCCTCCTTAGCAGATGTCGCATTTGAAATTTTTCAAACTCATCTTTATGCAATGCTTGGTAGATGAGGAAGAGAGATTTCTTGTCACTCTTTCTTGAATCCTTCTAAATATTCCTTTGTGCTTTAGTTAAGGAATCCTCATTCTGTGATTCCTAATAGCCTTTCTCAACAATCTCTCAAACATCATGTGCTCCAAGAAGAGCCTTCATTTTGATGCTCCAACTATCATAGGTGCTCCCCTTTAGAAGTGGAACTTGGAAGGATGTTTCTCCATTGCTCGCCATGACTATGGAAGGATTTCTTATCAGAACATTAGCTTTGATGCCCCTTTGTTGGAAAGGAGAATGATTTTTAAGAAGCTTTTGGTAGGATGGGAAAATGAGACTATGATTTCTAAAGTGATGGAATACTTTGCTCTTTAAAACTTCTTGTTTATTTGCTAACTTGCTTGGTTTACAAATGAGAAGCTCTCCCGTATTTATAGGCTCTAAGGGAGAGTTCTACATAATCTAGAGAAGTTTCTACACACTTCAAGTGAGAGAGTTTCTACATACTTCTAGAGAATATTCTAGACACTCGAAGAGAGAGATAGAGTTCTACACACTTCTCTCATCTACTTATTTAATATTACATCTTCCACCTCCTAACTTTATCTAAAAATCTCTAAAATCTTCTGTAGACTTGAATACTAAAAACAAATGGGCTAAACATTTGATTAGTCTAATGGGCCAAATCAAGCTTACTTTTCAACACTTCCTTCGTTTCTACAGATGCACCCTCCCCTCCCTTCAGACTTCTGATTTGTTTTGGGAACACCCTACCTCTTCTCCAGCACCCTATTCCCATTTCCAAACCTTTAACTGCCATATCTATCCCTCCGTGTTCTATGTCACAACGATAGTTATCTACAGGCGATTTTCGTAATACCGTTGATATTAAAGTGTTCTAGTGTGTTGTATGTCATTCTCAAGTGAGCATATATATAACTTTTTTTCAAAAGACAAACATATAATATAAGTAGCTGAGCACAATGGTGTTCAACCCATATACAGTGTGAAAATTCCACCTCCTAGCTCACCAACATCAACTGAGCTACCTACTTGGGATCGATAATATGTAGAGATTTACATTGCATTTTGGCCACTCACTACAACATTTTGACCCTATGGCAACGGTCGAAAACTGTTGCGTAATCCCAAAAAACCGTTGTCTTTTCCTTTGGCAACGGTTTTGAAACCGTTGTACTCGCAGGCGTTGCCTATTCTTAAGGCAACGGTTTTTCACCAGCAAAGACAACGCCATCACAAAACGGTTGCCGTTGAGGGAACAAAGACAACGGTTTTTGAAAAACTCTATAGGAACAGTGCAAAACCGTTGCAATCAATGACAACGGTTCTGGACCGATGTCAAAAACAAAACCGTTGCCTAACCATATCATAGGCCACGCTATGAAACCGTTGCCATATAGCTATCCAGAATTAGGTAGATGCATACAGAAGTCATGGATAACCATATAATTATAAACTTAAATAATAGGATAGTTATACTCAAGAAAAATTGTCTTTGATTTTATTTTATAACAAAAGATGGTAAATAACTTGTTAGTAATATGTAAGAGAATAGGAAACCAGGAGCAAATAACTTGCCTCTTCATGCTCAATAGTGTAAGCCAGTGGAAAAATAATCTGACCCCCAAAACCTCCTCCTGCTTGGTCCCCTGGCAAACTACAGGGACTAGCTTTAATGGCAAGAAATTGAATAGGAATCATTGCTGGTCTTTGCCCATTCTGATCTGTGTTCCCTCAAGAATTTAAGAATAGCTAGAGGGACATTCTGCAAAGACAGAGAGAGAGCATGAGCATGTGACAACTAAATACCTGGATACTATATATATGTATTAGTCAATGGAAAGGAAAAGAAAATCCTATATATGAGCATTATACATTAATAGTCCTATATATGAGCATTATACATTAATAGTACTAAAATTTCCAGTGAAGACATGCACTTGAAAATTATATGCCATGTGTCCATTTACATGCACTACTATTGTCTTTTTGGCATGTGGCAGCTTATACCTGCAGAAACAAAATTTAATAAACAATGAATAACAACATTATGCTTGTGTTATTAGTATATATTGTATTCAAACAATTATGCTGTTGTAAAATCCCTATTAATATAAGCTTAATTCGTAAATCCCATTCCTATTATTCCTATTCCTATTCTTATTCCTATACATTTACAAGTTTAAGTCCTTATTGGCCACATTACCATTTTAGTTCCATCTGGAAGTTCATCATTTTCTTGTCGTCAAACAGAAGTAAAATCTATGGAAAACAGAAGATTTCTGAAATCATTAACTAGTACTTAACTATAACTATTAAATACTTAAAACTGACGTCCACACTGAATGACTTCAAATTCTTGATTTCATTTCTAGAAACTCTTATATACTCCGGTTTACATTTCTATCTTACAAAGTAAAATATATAATCAAGCCAAAAATATGCAGAAGAGTTAGGCTCCACCTGGAAATGCTTCAGTTTTCATATGCAGAACATTGTGTGAAATCAACACAACTTGTATGCATTAAATGTATGCATTAGACGACATAAGCTACAAAAATGAAAAGTAGTACCTATACCTGCACAATATATTATATAGAAACTAATTATTATTTCAACGTTGTTGAATAAATAGTCTCAAGAGTCTTAGAATTACAACTTGAACAGAGCAATAATTACAGCCTTTACACATGATATTCAGATTTATCACTACATATTAATCATCTATCCAAAACAACCTCATTTTAAATTAATCACTCACTGAATAAGCTTAACTTCTATGATATTTTGCATTACTAGTAACAACTTGAGAGCTTATAGAATGGCAATGTTAAGATCATCAATTTAGGCAAAACCAAACCAGTGCACTAGAATTTCATTATGTGTAGGTTTAGTATATTCATGTATAATGGTGTTTCTTCTTAGTTGATAAGCTGATATGGACACAAACGTTCATAATTATTTTTAAGAAATCTGCTCTAAACAGTTCCCTTAGGCTCCTACTTGGTAATAAACATGCCCAGCCAAGCCCAAATCAGCATATGATTCATAGATAAGAAATAACCCAACACGTTCGACTTAACCTATTATACATATTTCACAAACCAATAAACAAAGTAAGAGGATTGCAAGAGGAGAAAAACATATCATAATAAATACGATAAATTATAAGATATATAGGAGGAATTTCTCTTTTACCGTCGTCCATGACGAACAATTTTTGACTGAGAGTGACACTTTTTTTTGGTATCAATGTATCATAAATACAAAGAAATTGACCATAGACTCCATCATTAAAAGGAAGTAGTACAGGAAAATTGATATAAAGTTCCTTTTCTCAAAGCCAGAGTTGAGTCATGTGTAGAACACTGGATTGTATTCATACTTGGATGTCAAATCCATGTTCCACAGAATGAGATGTAGCAGATTTCGGGAGAGCAATTGTCGCAAGTGCTTTTCCACAAAAGAAGTCCAGCACATACAAACTTTAACTATTGATAGGAATATAATTACCATCGCACCAGCAACAAACAAGCAAGGAGTGTGCGCTGAAAGAGGAAGAAGAAGAAGGAGTTCAAACGTTTACACAAAACTTCATTAAAACAAGCTAATTCTAAACATGACAGTCGTAATCGCATTCACAAAACCTAAATCTAATGCAAATAGTATCATGGAACAGCACAAACCTATTTCAAGAAAAAGACGACCTAGATTCAATCAAGTAAACACGAAATGGAAATTACAAAACAACAAACCCTAATATTTCACATTCACTACGGAACGGTGAAGCAATGCACAAAATTAACTATTGATAAATAAATAAATCGTAAATCAAATCTCGTAGAATCTCACTTACTTGTTGAAGAGGAGAGAGAAGTGAGATAATTTCTCGTTCTAGATCCCCAAAGGCATGGTTCGAAAATGAGTGGAGGAGAAAGGAAGAGGAACGAGTGAAGAACAGAGAGCAGTTTGGGTTTCTAAGGGTTTCTAAGTTGGGGTTTCGAAGAAAGGAGAGCATCAGAGAGCAGTGCGGTGAAGCGGTTGGAGAATCTTTTCCAGAAGCAAATGTTGCGGTTCATATCATACAAAATATAAACCCTTGGAAGTCTCCTACTCAGCTTGCGCGCCATTTTTCCCGGTGACCCCCCGACCACCTGCACCAATCGAAGCCGCCGTGTGTGCCACGTTGGATGCCAGCAACTCCTCCTCGTCGTGTTGGTTGTTGTCAGTCCCTTCCTTCCCATGGTGGCATATCTGCGTTTTGGCCTTTGCATTTCTTGAAGTGTTTTCGTTAACTTTCTTCCACGTGTATTCTTTTTGCTGATTTTTTACCCATTCTTTCCTTGGTTTCGTGTGGTTTCTCTGATAAACACTTGATTTTGCCCTAATTCCAATTTCATTTTCTGATTTTCGCCGCCTCCCCTTTGCTTGCTGCTCCAAAATTGTAATAATTTTGAGCCATCTTCAAGGAAACGATTCCCCGCCAATCAATGGGTCTGAATGTTTCGTTTTCCTGAAAAAAAAACAGGTTACACTCCACGCTTGTGCTTCGTTTCTCCCAATGCATCTCTATTTTCCAATTGATTACTTCATTTCTAACAATCTAGCCCTATCTTCTAATTCATTGTCATCATTGCTTTGTATGCTAGAATTTTGTATTTCTGTGGTTACTCTTGCTTTTTGGTTCTATAAATTGCAATAACTCCCCCCTCATGGATCACATCATTCGGGTTTGGCATTGTTACCTGCATTTCGAAGAGGCGCTTGGTATGCATGTTTTTATTCATTTGGTTTACTTTGTGCTTCTTTAGTCAATTGTGTGTTATAATAACTCATTATAGCTGATGAAATGTGGTTGTGTTTTATTAGATGGATTTTGGGACCTTACTTGAGATTGGCTCATTTGTGACGAGTCTTGATATGAGATTTAAGTCTTTCATACTCACTTTCGACCCAGCCTTGGTAGTTTGCACTTTTTCTCTAGAATTAGTTTGTTTTGAGCTTGGCATTTACTTTATGTTGTGTCTTTTTTACCTGGTTTCTTACTGTTGGTTCGTCTCTTTCTGTTTTGAAGGAATGTGGTATCATGCCAACACTTTTTTGTGGCCTTTATTATGATGATCTGAAAATAACTATTTGGCTTATTGATCCCCTGGAAAACAAGATTGAGATATCGTACATACCATTTTGAATATGTTACTGGCTTTGTGAGTACAGCCATTCTTCAAACGTGCTAATATGTTTCTGCTGGTTTTCTTAATTGTTTTCTTTTTATTCATGTTTTTTCCTTTGCATACAGACTAAGCAGAAGTTACCTGTTCTCTTTTACGTTGAGTGTTATGAGAATGTCCCCACTACATTGCATCTTTATGATCCTTCTGGGAATGTTTTCATTGTTGGTATCAAACAGCGTAGGAATAGGTTGTTTCTGCACCAAGGTTGTACTCGAATTGGTGAGGTCTACAATCTGTTTGATGGTGGTTGGATCAGCATAACTTCTATGCGTGGTTCTTCTTATTCTATGAGAGTACGTGATAGGATGTTGAATCAAGTCCCTTATCCAACACCTGTTCGAAGATATGGTCTTGGGGAGCAAGGCATTCCAATTGCTGTTCATAGTGATGAGGATTATGCTTTTTCTTTTGTTGAGCATGTTCATTTTCGTCGTTCTTTTGTTAAAAATATCACCGCAGAAGATGTTAACTCCACTGTTCTGGTAGCTACATACAAATGATCCTTTCATATTGTTGTTTTTTTTCTTCTTTGGTTCTCTTTTGTGTTCTAATTTATGTATGTTTCTTCTTTGTAGTATCTAGATGTTGATTTTCGTCTTGCTGCCTTTGCTCCTACATGCATATCGGTTACTCTCGTTAATTCACGTGGGAGGCAATGGAGGTGTAACTTTCAATGGATTAGTGATAAGCCACTCCCTTTCTTTGCCTTACTAATGGATGGTCTTCCTTTCGTGGGTTGAATGGTCTCATTGAAGGGACTCCAGTGAAATTTGGTGTGGCTGGCAGCAACCAGAAGTATTTATTCGTTAGTGTTCTTTAAGTGGTTGGATTTGAGGGCTTTTTAGTATGTCAGTTCGGTTGGTTGTTTTGTGTTGTCTGGTTTTTGGGTTATCTTTTTTGATTGGGAATGTCCACACCATGTTTCATTGTATTGGCTTTGTAAGTGGGTATCTTTCAGTGGTGTTTTGTTAAATGGTTTGGGACTATTGATCTAACCATGTTCCATTAAAGTTGTTGTATCTCCTTTTGCAATGTCAATGAAATAAACTATTCTCTTCCTATGTTTTTGTTTATTTAATTTTTGATTTTTTTTACTCTATATGCATTGTTGGGCAATGAGCTCCTACATTGATACTCTAAAAAGTCTGGAGCTCTCTTGAGGATCACTTGTGTGGTCTACCCTGTTGGTACTGTCTTCCTGCATTGGTAACCTAAAAGAGGTTTGATGTCTCTTTTTTATCTTGGTGTCTTTTCAGTTTTTTTGCATATTATTTAGCTGAAATTTTCCTACAGTTTAACAGAGATTATAATGTCTACTGATATTGATAGCATGTTGCACACCTCCCTAGAATGAATTCTCAGGTTTTTCTCACACTTCTTGCTTTATTACTTATCAACAGAATAGTCCACTAGTAAAAAAAGAGGATTTAAAGTCGGATATTTTGGACATTCAAAGTCGGATGTGCATCCGACTTCTATTAAGGCGACTTAGAAAGTCTGAAAATTTTAAAGTCGGATAGACATCCGACTTTAAAAGACGATTTTAAAGTCGGATAAATTCAATAATCCGACTTGAAAAGTTTTATTGTAACGTGTTATGATATCTCTGGAACACATTTAAAGTCGGATTAAGAAGGATATCCGACTTTAAAAGTCTTATTTAAAGTCGGATATAAGGCCGTAAAAAAAGAATATCCAACTTTAAAAGTACCTTTTTTTTTTGTTTTAATTATTTTTTTGATGGACCCTTCTTACACAATAATTTCCTGCACATGCTTTAAAGTACTACAATTTCAGCTAGGTAAGAGGGACACATACAAACACGGTAATTAAACTACTTTACTTAAATATATAAAGTTAAACCGATAGATTTCATACCAAAATATACGCTAATACTACACTTCCATCGATTCAAAAAAAACAATTAAATAAATTCTTGATATTCTAATAATATATTCCAAAATGTACGATAATGAACTACACATTCACTTAAGTTTCTTCTTTCTTCTTTCTTCTTTCTTCCTTTTTAATCGGCTTACGCTCCCTCATACAATCTTAGAAAGAATTCAGCCCAAACTTGTCTAATGTCCTTCAATTCTTCAGATGAGAACGGGTCAGTTGAATTGAATACCTAAAACAATAAAAGATAAATAAGAACCATGAGTTAATCTAATACGTACTCAATAATAATTATCAAGTAATAGTCTTAAAAGTTGAAAAGTCAATTACCTTTTTCCAATTGTTGGTGATAGTTCCGGAAACAATAGTCATCATATTTATCATTACATAATAGCCACAAGAAACACTATCATTTTGTTTGGCCACCTATAAATAACAAACCAACAAAATTACAACTCCAGCTACATAAAATACTTCATTGATGAACAAAAATGAATATAAAAAAAATTATACACATATCATCAAGTCAGAAAAATGTTTTAAAACCAAATCTCAGTTTTACATATATAGAGTAGATATTAGCAACACACTATCTTCTATGGTACTTGGCCCAATCAAATTTTACCAGAATAATCTGATCTTAGATGTTCCTTCAGATTTGAAAATTGAAACAACTAAAACTGATTTCATACTCCCAAGTGAAATCAGTTAACTCATTAACAAGGCACTATGACAACATGTAAAATTTGAACAACGACTGACTCAGAATCATACAAAATTAACTCAGAAATATACCAAATCAACTCAGTAAGACCCAGATCATGAAATTTGAGTAATGATTGAAGAAAGCAACAAGTGAATCATGTAAGCAAAGATTAATTTTGAAATGATTGTTCAAGAAATATACTCTTTGAAATTACTAGAATCAACTATAGGTAGAAACAGAACACAACACACTGCAGGAGAAGAGAAACCTCAACTTGGGTTTCTCCAAGTCAAAATCAGAAAAAGATTAAATTATTTTTTGGTAAAATCAAACAACTCAAGTTTGTTATACCTCTTTAAATGTCCTAATTACACAATGAAATAATCAAGACTTCAAAAAATACAACCCCAAGAACTTCACAACCACGTTACTTATTCCAGCCACACCCACTATACTTTCAAATGCCTCAATTTTTAATCCAAACACATCAGGAAGAAAGATTAAAAACTTTTTTTAACTAAGCCAAATGAATATATAAACTATAGAAAAAATAAACTTGAGCAGAACTGAGGCAACCAGACTACTGTCAAAACAACCAAAACCTACTGTGACAGCAAGCAAACTTTAGCACAATAGAAAAATTGTAACTGCTGCAAAAAACTGCTTGAGAGGATAAATGCTATCTTGTTATAGTGTTCGTAAGACTGTTGATTTCAAGAAATGCAGCTATATTAGTTGAGAACATACCTTAAAAATAGCTGAAATCATGCTAATTTAAATCAGTGTGAATTATCAAACCAGATACTATAATAATAAAAAATATGATAAAATTTGCAACCAAGGTTCCAACTTTGATCATAAAAAAAACAAATCTAAACCTAACTGAAATGTATAACAAATAAATTTGGGGAAACCAATCAAGATTCACGATAACACATTTGGGGATAATAACAGACCTAACTTGAGACTTGAGGAAAACCTATATAATTGAAATTAAAGATAGAAGACTCACACACAGCGGAGTAGTAAAGAAGGTGGTCCGGGTGGTGGCTCAGGCCGGCGCGGTGGTTCAAGACGGCGTGGTAGACCAGAGTTACGCTGTGGGCTGTTCTCTACGTTATCGTTTCTGGAAACGGGAAGGAGAAGAAGACTAATCGTGAGTTCTGGAGAAGGAACTGAAAAAGAGAGGGAATCAATCACGAAGGAGAAGGAATCGGGAGTCTGCAGGAATCGTTCCCTCTCGTTCTCTGCAGCAATTGATCAAGATGAAGCAGTGGTTTTCAGGCGCCGCTTGGAAGCTGTAGTTGAAGAGGAAGCTCAGGGTGAAGGACGATTTGCAGAGAGAGTTTCGTTATGGAGAAATCAATTTTTGTTCTGGAGAAATCACGTTTCGATCGTTTGGAGAGAGTTTCATTTTTAGGTTTACGGAGGTGAGTTTTGTTTCAGGAAAAAACGAGTCTCAGTCTTAAAAAAATGGGCTTAAATACGTTTTTTGCTCGCGAATAGGGGTGTTTTGGTTTTCACTATGAAAATTTTTTTGTAAAAAGCGCTTGAAAAATACCAAAATTTTGGCGTTAGTCATTCATTCTTTCAAACGTTAAAAAACATATCGTGTCACAAAATTTTGGTTTTACCTCCGCAAAATTTATTTTTGTAAAAGCCCCATGTTCTTCTTCCTTCTTCTTTCTTCCTTCTTCTTCCTCCTTCTTCTTCTTCCTCTGCTTCTTCCTCTGCTTTTTCTTCTCTTCTTCTTTTATTTTAATTGCCCATGTTCTTCTTCTTCCTTCTTCTTCTTTCTTCCTTCTTCTTCTTCCTTCTTCTTTCTCTCAATGCTTGATCAATTATAAAAGCGTAATGAAATAGAAGGTATTTCAATGAAGCAACTCTGTGTGGCATGAAAGTAAAGCTTGAAAGCGACTTTAATTCTATTCTTCTCATTTCTCCATTTAGCGTAAGCGAAACATCTTCACACATTCACTCACCGAACCAAAACCCACGTTTTGAAGAAGCTCTCCATTGATGATGGTTGTTACAAACAAACAACAACTAAGCCACTAACTTAGAAACACGAATGCAAGTCAACTCGTCAAGACCCATGGTCTTAAACAAAATTTTGATCAAATTATGGTTTGGAGTTTTTTTAAAAAAATACAAACATGTTACTAAACAATGTAAATTTAATCTTTGATGTACTAGTAAATTGAATAACATGTGTAGTTAAAAATAATGATAATAACCAAGAGAACAAAACGTAGAGTAATGTATAGAAAATAAATTTTGTTTTGGCCTTGAAAGGAAAGTTATTGGGTAGCCTATTTTGTGTTTTGTGGACTGCTTTAAGATTTGTTTTAATAAAAATGAGGTAACGAAAATTTCAATCGAGAGAGAAAGAAGAAGGAAGAAGAAGAAGGAAGAAGAAGGAGGAAGAAGAAGAAGGAAGAAGAACATGGGCAATTAAAATAAAAGAAGAAGAGAAGAAAGAAACAGAGGAAGAAACAGAGGAAGAAGAAGGAAGAAGAAGGAGGAAGAAGAAGGAAGAAGAACATGGGGCTTTTTACAAAAAAAAAATTTTGCAGGGGGTAAAACCAAAATTTTGTGTGACACGTATGTTTTTTTTAATGTTTGAGTAACAGAAGGACTAACGCCAAAATTTTGGTATTTTGCAAGGGGCTTTTTACAAAAAAAAATTTTGCAGGGGGTAAAACCAAAACACCCCCTATTTGTAGGGGGCAAAAACGTATTTAAGCCAAAAAAATGAGCCTCAGTGGTTTTACGCAAAAAAAAAAACTCTATTTAAAGTCGGATGTAATATACAATCCGACTTGTAAGTTGAGCGCTTGGAAATTTCTTTCATCTTTATTTCAAAATTGCCACCGCGTCCTTATTTGAAGTCGGATATTCTCCCATCCGACTTAAAAGCTCCCATTCTTTCCCTGTTTTTTTACTCCCATCTGCTTGACCTATATATACCCATCCCCTAAGTTCCATTTGCTCACATCTACTTGACCTCAACAAAATATTCTTCTTTGGACATCATTACTCTCGCAAGGTTGGGTCTTTCTTCCATTTTGCTTCTGGTGTCCCTTTTTGCTTTCTAATATACTTGCAATAAGTTGTTTCCTTGATTCTATTTTCCAATTTATTCTTTTCAACAGATGGCCCTTAATCCAGGTAGCTGTTATTGTGAATTGGAGGTGAAGTTTGACTGATACTATGTGGAATTCCTCCCGAGAATGTTGGTGATAGCTCATGGTTGATTTTCTTTTATATTCTCTTTCGTTTTGTAGCTTGGTGTCCATGTTTTCATGCTCTTCTGACTATTTTTTTTTTGTGTGTTTAGCTACGTGTCAGGCTCCCTGATATGTTCAATCAAGAGCATATTAATGATGTTTCTTTCTGGTCATGTTGTCTGATCCAGTTGGTAATGAGTTCCAAGTTATACTCAGGAAGTTTGATGGAAAGGCATATTTTACTACTGGGTGGCATGAAATGGGTCACTTTTATAGTTTGTATGGGGGTGGCATTATAAGACCGGTATATGTTAGAGCAACCTGCTTTTATCAAAGTAAAAGATAGGTTTGGTGATGAGGTTCAATACCCAACCCCACCAAAGATTTTTAGGTTGGCCCATGAACCAGTTCCAAATGATACATTTGATTTCCTTCTTGGTGAAAGATACTTGCAACGATTGGCTCGGGTTCCTATTCTTTGTCATGCAATTTACAAGACATTAACTAGTATGAGATGTGATCACGGAAAATTGGTGTGTGCATTTAGCTTTGTTATTTATTTTTATTTATATTTTGTTTTTACCTTATTTTTTCTGTTGGTATTGTGCCATTCTTGATGTATTGAATTTTTTTGTTCCCAGTCCATACTTGCTTATTTGTGCGAGCACATAATGCCGATTAGTAGATTTGAAGTCACTTTGGTTGATGAACATGGCATCAAAGTTGCCTTGTATTATGAACAATGACCAGGAAAATCGTTTCATGTGTGGTTTAGAAGATGGTTGGCCTCTGATCTGTCGTGTGAAGATTCTTGGTGAAGGACAGACTGTTAAGCTTAGTATCTCTGCTCAAGATTGTACCCAAATATTCTTCCAAAGGATATTCATTTAATTTCAAGACTTTCAAATAAGTTGGTTGGGTTGGTTTAGTTTGTTTGGGCAGTGGACATCTTTCAATTCTGTGTTGTTTGTGTAGTCTCTGTTATGATCAATTTTGTAGTGGTTATTAGTCTAGGTGTGTTTCCTTAAAGCTGTTGTAATTCTCTTTGCACTATCAATGAAATAATCTATATTCTATTTCTTTGCTTTTAGCTTCTGTTATTTGATTTGGTTCATATTGTTTATGCTGTTGTGGATAGTTGTGTGGTTCTTTGGGACAAGATATCTGTCGACATTAGTGAATATATGTTGATGGAAGCTAACAAGCGAGAGCAATTGTTTTCTACTTTACAGCAGATATGAAGCTATCATATCTGCTTTTTTTTTTATTTCATTTCATGTGGACTTATCTGGGTTGGTGTTTCAACTGTGTGTTACTTCACTCTAATAATCATTTTTTCATGTTAAGTTAGTTGCTTTTGTGTTGCAGTAGTGTATTGCTTTATTCTAAATAATGGCCTGGCCTTTGGTAAATTGTTTTCTACAGATTATGTATTTTTGTTCATTAATGTTGATAGATTGGTTTCTACAAATTGTATCATATCTTACCATAATTATTCATAATTTAATAGTTTCTGAATTCTTTTAATTTCAATGTCTCTATTATGCCATTTGTCTACTTTGTGTTGTTTTTGACCTTTGATTTTCCTGCTAAATATATCACGCTCACTGCTGATACCTACTATCTACTTTTATAATTGCTGATCAATGATCATACACTCTGTGTGCCATATTGATTATGACTACTCCCAAATTGTCTTTAAAGCTCATTGGAAATTAGAAGAATTCAGAAACTATTCAATTATGAATAATTATGGTAAGATCTGCATACAGTAATCATGTTTTGATGGCAAGCTATTTGTTTTGGTATTCTCACACATCATTTTGATGTCCTCCAGCCTATATACTAACATACTAGCTGTTAATACCCATCATAATTGCTGTTAATAAATAACTGTGTGCTGTATTAATCATTCCTATCTCCCAAGATATGTTTTAGCCTCATTGATAACCAACGTCTCGCTTTAATTTAATAGCATATCTCATTCTTTGGTTCCACACTTATCGCGCACACGCTAATTCACGTCTCTGGTGTGTGATGATTATGTTTAAACCTCACTCCTTATCTTGATTTTCCAAACAAATCTTCTGGTGTAATATTTTTTCCTTACAGTTGTTTTTTATTTTTTTTAGAAGTAACTAAATCTTATTGGTCATCCCTTTTTGTTATTTATCCTTCTCTCTTCCTCCTTCCTACCACACTCACCATCAAACATCTATTTAAGTAGCTTCTTCCCATGTTGCTTTCATTCCTGTGCTACACACTCTTGCTGATACTAACTGTGTTGTTTTTCTCAAGTATGTCTTGCATTCTGTGGTTCAGTATATTCAATAAGTAGGTTTTGTCCTTTTTCATGTCTTATTTGTCATACACTCTAATTGCCTTTTCTCTTCTACTTTAGAGTACAGATGGCTGCTCGAATCCACTTGATTTCTAACATTGTTGCTGGGAAGGTTAACTGGAGATTGGAAGTACGTGTGATACGTTTGTGGACACTTCCAGAGTATAACAATCCTCTTGCCGTGAACTCTATTGAGATGATTTTGCTTGATGAAAATGTAATTTTATGTTCCTCACTTACAGTTTTTTTTTGTTCCTACTTTAGAATCTTATCTGAAAATGTGTTTTTGGCTTTCAGCTTGGAAGGATCTACTGTTCTGTGAAAAAATCACTTATTGGCACATTTGAAGCTGTTTTGAAAGAGGGGAAATGCTTAAGGATTGAAAAGCTGAATGTCTCGCAGAATGATCCAAAGTATCAGACTACTGAACACGCATATAAGCTACAATTGATGAATGTCACAAGCTGTTATACAATTGAGTCTGACCGCATCCCCTTGAATCATTTTGTGTTCGTGCCTTTCCCTGAGATACTATCTGCTACAAGGGAGGACCTAATCGTTGGTTTGTATTTCTTTTAATTTGTAGTGATCATCTTTGTTGTCCACCGTAGTTTGTCACTTAATTGTTTTTCTATCCATGCAGATGTCATTGGACACGTGGTTGAGAAGGGTGACCTGAAGGAGAACCAAAAGGATGGGAATGTTACAAAGCTGATTAACATTGTCCTCGAGGATCTTGAGTACTTCTCTTTATATATGTTTCATGTGTCCGTGTTTAATTTTGTATGACAATGTCGCTTGGAATCTTACACTCTTTTATCACCTACGTTGTAGATTCAATAAGGTTGATGTACCTTATGGGGTGAATTTCTTTGAAGAGATGAACACCAACCTCAATGGAGTTGGTACCTCATCTCCACCTGTCATTGTTTTGCAGCTGTGCAAGATGAAAAGATATCATGGTCTAACACAACTTTTAAAATTTATTTCATTAGGATTTTTTTTCCCTATGATGTCTCTTCCTTGAAATGTATCGCTTTTCTTTTTAAAATCCGTGGATCATGGGCATCTCAAATGTTTTTATGGCACTAAGCTTTTTATCAATTCTGATATTGAGGCAATTACTCAATACAAAACCAAGTATGTCTTCTGTGTGATATTAAATTCTAATGATGGTCCATTTATTTGTTCAGTATTTTTTCACTCACTCTTGATTTCCATATTGTCTTAATTAGAATGGAGTCTTCTACTCTTTCTTTGACTCAATCCATAAGCCAAATCAGTGCCCCTCCCACTCTATCTGTTGAGGATGACTTTATGCAGACTCCATATAAGACTATATCCGAGCTTTTGGAGGCCACAGATGTGGGTATTTTGTATATTAAGTTGTTTTTGATGATCAGTGATTAGACCCCACCCATTTTGTTTAAAATTATTCTATTTCTTTATTAGGTGGGACTTGCTGTGATCCTTGCTCAAGTGATTGATATTGATTCTGCTCGTGGCTGGAATTATGAGTCATGTTATAAGTGCTATAGGAAAGTTACCCAAGTTGGCACTAAATTCTTTTGTAGGAATGTAAGAGGAAGGTTATCTGCGGTCCCAAGGTACCTATTCCGAGTTTTTAAAACGATGTCATTATCTTGGTTTATGTGTATGACATCGTGTTTGTCATCTATTTCTATTTGTGTATATAATTAAAACGAACCACTTTTTGTGTACTATCAATCTATCGTAATTTTGTTCATTTCTATTCGTATATTTTTGCTATTCATTGTGTGATTTTCTTATGTAGGTTCAAGTGTGGACCTAATGAGTCATCGACAAGATCTTGGGTCGACAAACTTCATCTTTGTTTGATCGTGTTGTATCTCAATTTTGGGGTGTCTAACACAGGACTTGCTTGCACCCCCCTGCTGAATTGGTGGACCCTACCAAGACTCCTGATGCATTTCGCTCTTTCTTTGAAAAAACTCTACTCTTTAAGGTTGCAATATCTGCCTCTAACATTACTCAGGAATGGAACAATTACACTTTGTTAGGAGGCTATGTCATCGAACTCTTTGTTGTTAAAAATTTAGAGAGGTTCATGGGATCCAGGTTGTTATCTTATCATTCATGTGTTATGTTAGAATGTTTTCAAGTTGTGTGTCTGACTTTCTGAAATTTAGGCTGGCAATCATGAAGAAGAAATTGACTTCAATGAGTTCTCTGACCAACTGGCCAATGATTCTCCACTGGTATATTGTTCGTGTTTTATTAAATTCCACTCATTTTGTTTGTAAAAAATAGATGTCTCACATTTGTCTTTTTTTTTGTGAGTGATTGTCTTTCATTTGTAGATCATTGTGGATGATGTTGGTTCTAACAATACTGTTGGTGGTTCTGTACTGCAACTAACTGGAACACCTACGAGCAAACTTGCTTCCAACTTGGGGCCTGCTTCAACTGCTCCATCTCCTATTGGTGTTGTGGAAGAGGCAAATTGCCCTGCAAATGTTTCTGAGGATGGTGTGATTGAGGTTCCTACCGCATGTGGCTCCAAAAGACCATCATCTTCACTTGATGCCTCCTTGGCTCCTCCTGCTGCTTCTCCTGAGACTTCAGCGAAGAAGGCGTCAAAGGTTCTATTCATCAAGACTGAACCAGACAATGAACTCAAGTAACTGAATGAAGTCGTTCTCTCGCCCTTTTGTTGGATGTCATGTGTGTCCTGTTGGTTTCTGTCCACATTGTTCTCAATGGTGTCTAGAATAAAAGTAATTAGGGTGTATGTTTGGCTACTCTGACTCTGTTTGAGTAGTGTGTCTGTGTTTGTCCACATTGTTCTAAATAGTGGCTTGAATGGAAGTAATTAGGACCTATGTAATGTAATTTTCGTTGAATTCCAGTTGTTTTTCGTGCACTTGCTGATGTAACTGTCTCTTCAATTGCAATGGAACAACTTGATTGTTTTTATATTATTGTTTCACATTATCTTTATTATCTTGAATTCTTTGTTTGCTATGAAAATATAATCATAATCAGCAGCTCACTGTGCCAATTTAATCTCAAAAAATGTGCTATCTGGTGTTTGGTCCATCTGTTTACTGACATAATCTTTGCATGTTGCGCATGTTCTTGAACTAAAGCATTTGCAACTCTGTGTCTTCCCCAAGATGACAACTACATCGAACTTGGCATAAGTAATCATTTTATTTACAATATTTTTTGTTTATCTTTATCTTTATTTTATTTTTAAATCTCTGGCTGCTCTATATTTAGTCTGATCTACTTTCTGAAAATTACTCTTCCATTCTTATTGTTTGTTTTGCTTTAAATCCTGTCTCATTCCTGTTGCCTCTGTTGATTCTGAGTTTATTCATGTTGTTTTAATGGATCCTCTAAAAAAACGAAAAGCTAGCTCTCTTTATATAGTTGATGCTGTCAACACAGAAAGCTCAGTATCATCAATGGTGCAGAAGAGTTGGCTGCCTATCCTTCAAACCAGTAAGATAAATTATCTTTATTCCTTATTTTCTCTCGAGTTTGATTTTTTAAATTTTTAAATAGCTTACTTCAATGTTTTTGATTTGGTACGCATGTATGGTATAGGTTACATTCCATCCAACAATTTGGTGAAGCCCTCATTAGATTCTCTTTCTCCTGGGAAGTTTATCCTTAGATCAAGCAGACTTTTGAATAATACTGCTCTTTTGAATGTAAATCTACATGGTATGTAAATCACTCACTTTCTTAAATCATTATAAAATTTTCTCATTGATTATCTGTTTTAAAATTAGGCTTATTTATTGTTTTATTTGTTTTTTGCTTGCATGGGTCCATATTAACAACCACTAATCAAGATTTTGATAGAATAGATGGAAGAAATGTTGTTTCTAATACTGTCACTCCCACTTTTACTATAGACAGAATCTCTAATCATACAACTGATCCGGTTTTAGCTGCTTGCACAACAGGTAACACAGTTGCACAACTGATCCTCTTTTAACAAGTGCTTTAATTCATTTTCTGTTTTATTTATTTCTTTTCCTACATGGGGACCATATTATCATACACTAATTAGGATTTTGATGGGGTGAAGGAAAGAGATGATTTATTTAATTCTGTAACTAATTTAGAATGCTAGGATTACGTGAAAACCTTTTTGTTTTGCCTATGACTTTGTGAAAACTAAATGGCTATTCTCGAGTTTGGCATATTTGGAGATCGAAACTGAAGATTTATACCTTAAGTGATGGTCTTTAACTGGTGATTTGCTTCGAGTTATACTTGAAGTTGTATTCTTTTATTGCTTCTTTGCTTCTTCAAACCATTTAACCTACTTTTAAACAACTTGAGTTATTTGGTATAGAGACTAACTATTCGTTTTTGTTGATGCATGATTTTTATAGTTAACTTATATTTACTTCAATAATTTGTAGCTTAAAATGTGGTGATATGTTTTACGTGTCTTTAGACTTGATGTGTGACTCAATATTCTCTAGGATGTTTTATAAGTAACTTAGCGTGTGTTCTAAAGACATTGTTTGGATCATGTATCATTTTATTGTACTATTAAGAATACTATGTATGGATTACGAACTTGAATATTTTTCTTATGTATATATTGTCAGCAAATGATTCTGTTTTGAATGCATTGGTTGCTGAAACCACGAACCCTGGTCTTACAGCAGACACTCCTTCAAATTTTTGCACAACAGGTGGGTACTATATTATTAATTAACAATGTGGTTTGCTTATTTTGTCTATTTTGTTTTCGCGTTGATTGAGTAATCTTAAAGTATCTGCTCAATCATTTGTAGCTGTTAATTCTAATTACTGGGATATTGGAGATCCAGAGTGTGTATGCGAGTTTTGTGGTGCTTTTCTATGGTACGAAGAAAAGATTCAAAAGGGATTCAATGCCCGTTTTCCAAAGTTCTCGTTGTGCTGTAGACAAGGAAGAATTGTGTTGCCTCCTTCTCCATGCCCTCCTCAAACATTACATGATTTATTTCATAAAAATGACAGAAGAGGCAATTTTTTTTTATCAAACATCCGATCATTCAATAATATGTTCGCTTTCACTTCAATGGGAGGGAAAACTCACACAAGTATTAACAATGGACATGCACCACCCGTTTTTGTGCTCAATGGTGAGAACTACCATCAAATTGGTAGTTTGCTTCCACTTCCAAATGATGGGCCCAAATTTGCTCAACTATACATATATGACATGAGATAATGAAGTGTCTAATCGAATGGTGTTGTTGGGTATGTTCTCAAATTACCTATTTAATTATGAGTTTTTATTATGAAAAAATACTCTTCTAACTAACATGTTTTTATATAGGATGAAGAATGATGATATGAACTTGAGAGCTCAAATTGTTGCTGATATTAAGGAATGTCTTGATACATGTAATGAATTTGTTAAGACATATAGGATGGTAAAAGAACATTTAGCAGGTCAAGAGGTTCCAACAATGAAACTCCGACTTTTGGGTAAGAGAAATCGCGACGGCAGACGGTATAATTTACCTACTGCTTCAGAAGTTGCAGCTTTGATTGTTGGTGACTTTGATCCAACTGGATTTGATAGGGATGCAATTGTACACACTCATTCTGGTTTCTTGCAGAGAATTCCAATACTCAGTGCTTCTTATTTACCTCTACAGTATCCTCTATTGTTCCCTTTTGGTGAAAATGGCTTTCATGAAGGCATTGAGTTTCGGCCACATAATAGTGCACCAACAATTAAAAGAAATTGTATCACTATTAGAGATTGGCTAGCCTACCGTATTCAACACCGCCAAAGTGATCAAGGCTCGCTGTTGTTTGGTTGTCGATTATTTCAACAATTTGTGGTTGATGGTTACACTATGATAGAATCCAGTAGATTGAAGTGGGTTCGAAATAACCAAAAGGACTTAAGGGCTGAAATGTATAAAGGGCTTCATGAGTCCATACTAAGGGGTGAGACTAACACATCAACAACTGGTAGAAGAATTATTTTGCCATCCACTTTTATTGGAGGACCCAGGTATATGTTCCAAAATTATCAAGATGCCACAACAATTTGTGGTGGGTTGGCTATCCGATTTGTTTGTGACTTTTACTTGCAATCACAAATGGCTCGAACTAACAAGATATTTCACGAAGTTCAATTTTAAGTCGGAAGATCGGCCGATATGATGCGTCGTATTTTCAAAGTCAAACTTGATCGGTTAATTAAAGATATAAAGAAAGGAGACATCTTTGTCGTGTGAAAGCGGTATATTTTGTATATTGCGTTTGATTATTTCTTTCTCTTTTGTTGCCTTTGCTAAAAATATTTACTTGATATTTGCGATTATTTACACCATCGAATTTCAAAAACGTGGTCTACCCCATGCTCATATATTAGTGTTTCTTCATGCCGCTTCTAAGTACAAAACGGCTCATCGATATTGACAAGGTGATATGTCTTTGAAATTCCGACAAATCTTTGGATCCGAATTGTATGAAATTGTTTCTACATCTATGCTTCATGGACCATGCGGGCCCCAAGATCCAAGTTCTACATGCATGCAGAATAATAAATGCACCAAGCATTTTCCAAAAAAATTTAATATTGAGACCTCAATTGATTTAGATGGCTATCCTGTTTATATGAGGAGAGACAATGGTATTTTTGTACAAAAAGGAGAGTGCTTTTTGGACAATGTGATTTGTCGTCCCTTACAATAGATCTTTGCTCCTTAAATACAATGCTCACATAAATGTAGAATGGTGTAACCAGTCTAGGTCCATCAAGTATCTATTCAAGTATGTGAACAAGGGTCATGATAGAGTTACAACCTCCTTTTATGGTTCTAATCAATCCAATCTTGATGTGCCCCCTGATGAAATAAAGATGTATTATGATTGCAGATATCTTTAGCATCAGAAGCAGCATGGAGAATATTTTCTTTTGATATCCACTACAGAGAACCAGCAGTAGAAAGACTTCAATTTCATTTACCAGGTGAGCACTATGTTATTTATGGAGATAATCGACCCATCAATTCAGTGCTCTCCAGACCTACTATTGGGGCTTCTAAATTTTTGGCATGGATGGACGCAAATAAGGAATATCCAGAAGCAAAGAGTCTTACATATGCTGAATTCCCTTTGAAATTTGTTTGGCATGAGGATAAAAGAAAATGGCTTCCCCAGTAAATCGAGATTTTGTATTGGAAGACTTAATTATGTACCTCCCAGGCTGGGAGCTATATTATTTGAGAATGTTGCTTAATCATGTCGAAGTCTTTGAGTCTTATGAAGATATTAGAAAAGTTAATGGGGAGACAGAACTAAATTTCAAAGATGCTTGTGAAACCATGGGATTGCTAGCTGATGATAAGGAATATATAAATGCTATAACTGAGGCAAGTCATTGGGGTACAGGTAACTACCTTCGCAAGTTGTTTGCAACATTATTACTATCTGGTGAAATCTTAAGACCAGGTGTTGTTTGGAATGCCACATGGACCCACCTTAGTGATGATATTTTGCATAGGCAGAGATTAATTATGCAATTCCCAGGTTTGACTATTCATCTAATACAAATAAGTTTGCTTTGTATTTTTTAGTTTATTAATTACTTATACCCATTTTTTCCCATGAATTGTTATAGAATTGGTGCTATCTCAAGATGAGTTGAAGAGTTTTGCTTTGATTGAAATTGAGAAGATATTGCAAAGCAACAATAGCATGTTGTCTGATTTCCCTGAGATGCCTCAACCAGAGTTAGAATTGATTTCAACCAGCCAGAATCGGCTACTTTATGATGAATTAAATTATGATAAAAAGTCTCTTGAAGAAGAACACATACAAATAATGTCAACCATGACAGATGAGCAAAAGGGAATATATGAAACTATTATGTCAAGGGTTGTTGATAAGAAACCTGGTTTCTTTTTTTTGAATGGATATGGAGGAACAGGGAAGACTTATATTTGGAGGGTATGATGCGCAGTTTAAGATCAAAAGGAAAGGTTGTTTTAGCAGTTGCGTCAAGCGGTATTGCCTCTCTTTTAATACCTAGAGGTAGGACCGCTCACTCTCGATTTGCAATTCCAATTAATTTTGATGAGAACTCAACTTGCAACATAAAACAGGGGAGTCCATTAGCAGATTTGATTCGCAGAGCTGATTTGATTATATGGGACGAAGCACCAATGACCCATAAGCATTGTTTTGAAGCTCTTGATCGATCCTTACGAGACATTTTGAGGTTTTCCAATAATGGCAATATGGATATTCCTTTTGGAGGTAAGGTTGTTGTTTTGGGAGGAGATTTTAGGCAAATCCTACCAGTTATTCCAAAGGGGACAAGGCAACAGGTTGTTCATGCTACTATTAATTCTTCTTATCTTTGGGATTATTGTGAGGTATTAACTCTAACAAAAAATATGAGGCTTTTCCATGGGAGTTTAGGTGTTGATGTTGAAGAGATAGCAGACTTTTCTAAATGGGTTTTGGGAATTGGAGATGGGAGTATTGGAGATATCAAAGATTTAGATATCATTGTAGAGATTCCAGATGATTTACTCATTAAAGATTCGGTAGACCCGGTCCAGACTATTGTTGATGCAACATATCCTGCTTTTGTTGAAAAGATTCATGATTATTCTTTCTTTCAAGCTAGGGCTATCCTAGCTCCAAAAAATGAAGACATAGATACCATTAATGAGCATATGATGTCTTTGGTTCCAAGTGATGAGAAAATATATCTTAGCTCAGATACACCGTGTTCCACCGGTTCTAACTCCAATGTTATGGATGATATACACACACCAGAATTTTTAAATACCATTGTTGCATCAGGTCTTCCAGCTCATCAGTTGAAACTCAAGGTTGGTATTCCAATCATGTTATTAAGGAATATTGATCATTCATCTGGATTGTGCAACGGAACTCGACTTATTCTCACAAGAATGGGTAAATATGTTCTTGAAGTTGTTGTGTTGTCTGGAAGTAACAGAGGTTTGAAGGTCTACACTACTAGAAAAAAGGCTTTTTATATCGGTTAAAAACGGCTTTTCATATCGGTTCTGTAACCGATATAGATAAAGGGGATATTAAAAAAAGACGCTTTCTATATCGGTTAAAGAACCGATATGAAAAATGTTTTTAATATCGGTTCCTTTTAGACCCGTTATAGAAACTTAGTTGTTAAGCCAATAGACGCGTTTTTTTATATCGGTTTCTTAGTTAAACCGATATGGAAAATCGTTTTTTATATCAATTTTTAAATGTAACCGATATGAAATGTTTATTATTAATATCAGGTTATATTAGAACCGATATGAAAAGTGGATTTTTTTTTTTAAAGAAAACTAATCAGTAGGCATACAACCTCAATCAACATACCAAAAAATCCTCAATCAGTGAGGCATAATATTCAAAGACATGGTTCTTTCTCTTTTACCTAAAACCCTATAACTTCAAAAACTAAAGGCATAATATCATATTAATCAAGAATTATATTAAAACAAACTAAAGTCCTAGTTAATTAGCCTCTTCAATCTTCTGCTTTTCTTGAAGCTGAGCACCTCCAGATGGTCTATCATAGCATCAAAACTACTTAGCTGGCAGAACAGACAATGATATTAAAAACTACTGGAAACTTTTATGTCCTGCATAACCTTTTGAAAAAAAAAACAAATGGCGTGCATAACATTTATGTCCGCATAACTAAAGATTGAAGTAGATTTAAATAAAGGACAATGTGAAACTAAACTTATACAACTTGAATTCAAACATCTTCTATCCAAAATTAATGGAACTCCAAATCTTTGAGATTCTCTTGACCTTGAGCAGAAAAACCAACTTCTCCAGTGTCTTCTCTAACCTCTAACATATTAATACCAATTGCTATTGAATTTTGATTTCCATGTAAATTTGCCGGAGAAGATATTTTATTTAAGATATTATCAACTTCATTAACTGGACAATTGACATCACCAATTGACAATTGGCATAAACATCATTTCTCCTAACACAAACCTTTTTTACAAAGGGACTCCTATAACAGTTAAAACAAAATAACAGATTAAGGAAATACGACGCACTTGTAAGTTCTAAAGTAGAAATCCCTCCATTCAACACAATCAATCACTTTCACAGCAACAAATATCCCTTTCAGAACAAAACAAAAAAAGAAAGTAACACAATCAATCACTATCACAAGATATTAATAATTGCGAGTCATATTTCAGTAATTCCCACAGCAAAGTAATTGCAATCTACACAAGAAACTAGTAAATTTTACCTATTAACATATTATCACCCAATTGTACGACTTCGGTAAAGTTCAAGAAATAGTTTTGCCCATCGAAATCGAATATCATATAGATCATCATCATTGAATGGTGCGGTAGTGTTGAATCTCTACAATATGAAATGACACAAGACGAAACATTAGTTCATCAACTAAAATACATTTTTAACATAACTTGTTAAAAATTCTATTACAATACTCCAACCATAAATCAACAATATTTGCAGAGACAATATTGAAAATATGTCTCATAACATAAAATCCACACTCGAGAACGCAAGATTGCCTCGGGACTACAAATTATATGCCATAGTGAATATTATATATAGTAATAAACTACAATATTATAAATTGTAATTAAATCTCAAGAATTAAATTAACTACTTACAATGGGACAAATCCATGTAGGTGCCTTCTTTCTAGTCCCCATCAACTTATGATATACTTCCATAGCACTAATAAAAAAGAAGACATCATACAAACTTATAAAGGAAGACAATCTCTAACTTTGTTATAACTTTTCTACACATGATGTATAATAAGTAAGAGCTTACCTATTAAGTTTTTGCTTGAGAGATGGAATCGGCTTTCGATGAAGCGAGCAAAGGAAGACGATTTCATTACTCTTAGGACAAATGATCAACAATTGCCAATGATCACTACATTGGGGAACAATTAGTGACAAGTCACATTGAAATTTAAAATAATTGATGAATATGTACTTACACATTATGGTAAGGCGCTAGGTAAATATCCTTGGAATTAGCTGGATCCAAAAGGTGTTGAGGAATCACCGGAGGCACCAAATCTTGAGGGTCAATCAAACCATACAAATTACTATTGCCCTTCAAGATACATTGGCGATGCATATACCTAAGACGTCATGCATGCTAAATGTTAATTATACAGTTTCATAGTTAATTGGTTAACTAAAGTATAAGTAAACTAACTTACGTCAACCAAAATTGCATAACAGGTGCGTTAAGTTCTTGGTTACCACAACAAAGATCCATGACGTCATTCGGTGGTATATAAGAATCTACAATGGTGGAATGATGTTCCAATCTTAGTTCTATAACATCTTTCATAGATACAACCAATATCATCAACTCTTGAATTGGATTAAGCTGAGGTGCAGAACTTTTGGGTGGATTGTCCTTTCTAGATTTTCCAATTTCCTAAACAAGAAATATAATATATTAGTAACATTGAAAACCTTATTTCAAGTGTGTAAATATAAAGGAATTAGTAACATTGAAAACCTTATTTGAAAAAGGTTTAACAAGTCTTCTCGGCCACTGAATAAAATTTTTTAGGGCTTGTTTCACCGTTTGAACCTCATCAGTGGGTATAGGAACTTGAGCTTCTCCATGCCGAACCTCTTCAACCACCACCCTCACCATATCAATCTCTAAACTCTTGTTATGAATGACTGAGCCCAAGTTGAAAATACGACCAATTGCCACTAAATGGTAAGGATTATCAACATACAACTTACACCTATCTAGGTTATCGTCAGACTGATCCGAGTTATCATCAAATTGATCTTGGATATCATCAAACTGATCCTGAATACCATCAAAGTGATCCTCCTCCATATTTGTTTCCGCAACAGAGCAACTACCCTTATTACTATTTGAGCATTGTTGGGAGTAACCCATAGAAGCCAGCTCCTACATTGAATTTCATAAAACAGATAAAGTGAACCAACAAACTTTAAATGGCTAAGTGCAAGTCTTTTGAACAGATAAAGTGACAAATGAATTTAGAATAAATTGAACAGAAGTCTTTTGAGCAGATACTACGATTAAGTATAAGCATAAAAGCAGAATGCTTCGTTCACATACTCGATCATGTTTTTCGGGTAAAACATTCACAAGTGTTAATTTATATATACCTTCATCGAGATCTGTCTAACTTTTACGAGCAATGTTTTACGAGATGATAGCTAAGTCTTGTTTGGTGACAACTTCTGAGGTGGGTCCACAACGTGAACGTCGTCCAAAGTAATCTACAATACCCACACCTCCTCCAACACCACGAACACGACCGGGGTGTTCGGGACGCCCAATGGCAGCAGATCCTTCATCGAGACTTTAGACCAACTAATTTGAGATCCTTCATCGAGACAAGACTCTTGACATTTGAGGAGTAACCATGTGGTACTTTGACACCCCGTAAACACTGACAAAAACTTGTTTTCTCTTTTTTGGACAATGTATGACATGCCGGGGGAAGATAGGTGGATTTACCTCTTTGTTCCGGAGCTAACTGCTCTCTAATACCCATCACAACCATATCTAATCGAGCATTCACACCATCCTTTGTCTTTCCCTGAATGTTGAGAAGCGTTCCGATAACACTATCACATACATTTTTTTCCACGTGCATGACGTCAATACAATGTCTAACATCAAGTTTGGACCAAGATGGAAGATCAAAGAACAACGACCGCTTCTTCCATTTTTTTTTTTCTCATTTGATTGTTTTTGCGACTTTCCAAATATAACCTTGATGTCCTTAACTCGTTCATAAACTTCTCCAGTTAAGGCTTTTGGAGCAACTTCATTCTCTTGATGTCCATTAAAAGCTTTTTTCAACTTCCGATACTGATGATTATGTCTTAGAAATCTTCGATGTCCAAGGTAAATGATTTTCCTTCCATGTCAGTGGTGATGATAACATGTGTTTTCTTCACAGATAGGGCATGTTGTATGCCCTTAACACTATACCTGACAAGTTCCCATATATTTGGAAAGTCATTGATTGTACAAAATAACATGGCACGCAACTTGAAATACTCATTTCTATATCCGTCAAACACATCAACTCCTTCCTCCCATAGCTTTCCCAAATCTTCAATCAAGGGACTTAGGTAGACATCTATGTCATTCCCTGGCTGTTTTGGGCCGGAAATCATCATAGATAACATCATGTATTTGCGCTTCATGCACAACCAAGGGGATAAATTGTAAATAATCAACAGAACGGGCCATGAACTATGATTACTACTTAAGTTACCGTAAGGATTCATTCCATCTGTAGCAAGTCCAAGTCTAAGGTTTCTTGGCTCATTGCCGAATTCCGGAAACAAACAATCAATTTTCTTCCATTGCAAAGAGTCGGCTGGATGGCGAAGCTGTCCATCACATATTCGTTCATCTGAATGCCACCTAATGTTCTTTGAGTCATTTGCATTAGCAAACAATCGCTTGAATCTTGGAATTATTGGAAGATACCATAACACTTTTGCTGGAGAACCCTTTGAGGTCACATCACAACTAGAATCGTCATCCTTCGCTTTGTAGCGTGATGTCCCACAAGTAGGACATGAGTGCTTATTTTTAAATTCTTTCCTATACAATATGCAATCTTTAGGACATGCATGTATTTTTTTATACTCCATACCCATAGGACACAATATCTTTTTCGCCTCATAGCAACGGTCTGGCAATGTGTTACCTTCTGGAAGCATGTCTTTCAAAGAACTCAAGCAATTTCTGTGAAACTTGTATCAGTCCACCCGTTTCTTGCCTTTAGGTTGACCAATTTTAACACGGCGGACAACCGTGGTGAATTTGGTGCACCGGATACAACGACTCTACATTGTCGCCGCACAAAGAATCATACATACATGTTTGTTGAAAAGTCTCTCGGTCCAAGATCTCGAATCATATCTTCTAGTCGATCATTCATATCGGCATTAACCTCATCTCTGCGGGATGCGCTTGGTATTCTTGAGGATTCACCGTGCCATATCCACCTTGTATAACTCTTGTTAAAGCCATCACAACGAAGATGATCGAGAATGTCCGTAAGAACTAGTTTGTCATTATTCAAACAATTGACACAAGGACAATAAAACTTACAACTAACACAAGGACAAACAAACTTTTTCTTAGTTTTGGACAACTTCTTTTAGCAAATTCTAGAAACTCTTCCACGCCCCTTCTCATACTCATCACTTAGACGGCTAGTATTGATCCAACTACGATCCATAACTACTTAGGCGGCTAGTATTGATCCAGGTAGAGAGAACGCACAACAACAGTGACAACAGATAAAACCAATTGAAGATAGACTATGTGAAGGGTAGAGTATAGGAGAGCGCGAATCCACGTTGTTGATCAATTATTCTTCCATGATCCCGATGGTAACCAATTTAACATGTTGTCACACTTATTTCATTGTATATGCAAATTTCAAAATCAAATTATCTTTTATTCTCCCAGATTTTAGCTATATAACTTAGAAAGGACATGATGCAATCATACTCTCAAATTCTCAAATTATCTTTTATTCTCCCGGTTTTATCCTTGCATTCTTAACAACATCAAGGAGAGAACTCACTTGTTTGAAGACACACATCTTTGTTAGAATTGAAATACAAAGTCAATTCTCTCAGATTAAAACAAGTGGACATGCCATGAAGCTTAAAAACATTGTATAGGAAGACAATACCCACATCAAACAGAACCCCACTTGATCAATGATCAAACCTCTTTGGATTGCTTACCAACAAACACCTTAATCTTCTTTGTTTCATTATGCCATGCCATTGACAAATAACAACAACAAAAAACCAACATATATATGTACCTAAATCATTTCTAATCCACTTTACCTAATTAGATCATTCATTTCTTAACTTAATAATTAATTAATACACACATACAAAAATCAGCCAAAAAAAAAAAAAACCAAATAAAAACTACAAACACCAAAATGCATGCTTCTTTGTTGAGGACCTACCTACATGAACATAATCACGGGGAGGAAGATTTGTCTCAAAATTAATATCAAAAAAAAAAAAAATTGGCTCTAAATTAAATACATACAGCAACATCACTATCTCAGTATGTGTTTGATACTATGTCTATAAATAAATCAAAGCTCAAACAACATATATTCCATATTTAATTAATATGCTAAGTTACTTATGATAGTTGAACTAACTACTAACATTATTTTATATTATTAATTATGTTTTGTAGCACATGGTTTATACCTTGTTCTTCAGATTCACCAAAACTAGATGATTCTCAGTCCCACCAGCAACAAGCTCATAGCCCTTCTCACTCAGAGCCTACAACATATTTAGAATTGAAATACAAAGTCAATTCCTGTGGTTCAACAATAATAATGTGTTACTTCACATATCAATTAACCATTGATAAGCCTAAAGCTTTGACCAAACTATGAAGACACAATAATAATGTGTTACTTCACATATCAATTAACCATTGGAAAACAAAAATTACTTATCCGAGTAGAAAACCAATTGCTGACCAAGAGCAAAGAATTGAACAGGAGATGTATAAAGTTAAATAGACACATTTAATTCATCTTTCAACTAACTCCTACAATGAACCACACTGTGAAGGCTCTATCTACTAACAAAGTTGAGCTTCCTCACATATAGAAACAATGACAATTCCAGAAGACAAATAAACTACTCATTCAAATTTGAAAAACCTCAAGAACGATAGGCTTGAATCCAAATACAACACAGATAAGTGCAAAACAGATACAATGAATCCAAGAAAACCTCAAGAAATCAACAATCTAAAAGAGAAACCTCAAGAAAACCTCACAGAGAAGAAAATGAGAGAAGTTAAATACCTGATATTTAAACCTTCTTGGAAAACTCAAATTCCCACTGGTCCATTACAAAATAAGAACAATCAATCCTACAATTTCTTGTTTCATTACTTAGTTTCAGTCCTACTATTTTTGTTATGTGTTAATTCTGCTTTTTTTATTCTTACATCATGCCATTCTTGTGATATAATAGAAGCCTATTAACTGAAACTAAAATCAGTTAAATCTCATTCATAAGATATAATGCTTACTTACCACAAATCTCTTTTATCTGTGTGGATGACCCTATTGCTACTCCTAAGGAAATGTCCTGCAAGGAATAGAAGCCTTTTGTGAAAACCTGAGCCTTTTGATCAGAAATATTTCTATAAAATCCTTAGTGTTTTGAATTATAATAATTTTTTCCAGGCATACGCATACCTCACAGTAAATTAACTAATCATGTATGAACAACTTTGATCCAAATATTATAAAACATGACCAACAGAATGAAATTACATAGCCAAAAGGAAGATAACGGAATCAGAGAGCAAATCAACTTTACTAGGAAAAGCATAAGAAGCGAAGCAACGTCGCAAGTAGTGAAATTTAACAGGATAAACAAAAAAAAAAGATGAACTCACCCGAACTCAAGTGTGAGCTGCATAATGTTTTCTGAGCAAAGACTATAGCACTGGCATGTTCGTTTCTCAAGTACAAACCGGAAAATGAGAGAAACCTCAAGAAAACCTCAAGAAAACCTCAAGAAAACCTACCAACGACGGCGCAACAACCCAGCGACGGCGCAGCAACGACGTCGACGGTGGCTTCGCGTGGGTTAGGGTTTCTCTTCTTCTCTCTCGCGTCGCATGCGGTGGCTTCAGCGGCGACGGCGGTGGCTTCGCAGCGCGCGGCGCAGCGCAGAGAAGCTCTGTTTCTCTCTTCGCTGCCCTATCTCTCTCTTCGCGTGGGTTGGGTTAGAAGCTCGATCTGTTTCTCTCTTCGCGTGGGTGTTTCTCAAGGGAATTTTTTTTAATGTCCATCCATATCGGTTAGTTAGTCAACCGATATGAAAAATGTAATCAAATGTCCATCCATATCGGTTAGTTACTCAACCGATATGAAAAATGTAATCAAAATTGCAAAAATGCCACCGTCTCCTTTTCCATATCTGTTAGTGTTTTAACAGATATAAATTGCTGATGTAAAATCCGTTTTTTCCACTAGTGCTACATTCCAAGATTGTCACTAACTCCGTCTGATCCACGAATTCCTTTCAAATTTCAAAGAAGACAATTCCCTTTGATGGTTTGTTTTGCAATAACAATTAATAAGAGCCAGGGTCAATCTTTAAAACACGTTGGTGTCTATCTTCCACGTCCTGTTTTCTCACATGGTCAGCTATATGTAGCAATTTCAAGAGTTACTTCAAAAAAGGTTTGAAGGTACTAATCATTGATTCTAATGGAAATTCTACAAATATTACTTCAAATGTTGTGTACAAAGAAGTTTTCCAGCGTTTGCTTTAGGTGAATTTCTCAACTAATACTTTTTACTTTTGTTAGTTTGCTTTATCATTGCAAATATCTTATTAGTGTTATTGTTCTTTCTTCGTTTATTTTTTTCCATTCTATGTTTTTTTGAAGGAATTTACGATACTATATTTGAAAAGCAGTTTTCATATTTTCATAACCCTTTCCAAGAGCCTCTTCCATTACCATAAGCTTAATAATGAGCATAATTTAATGTAGTTACCACTTCAAATGTAGTTTACAGTGAAGTTTTCCAGCGGTTGTAGGTAATTTTCTTTTAAAATTATATCTATGTTTTTTTGCTGGCTGAAATAATGATATGTGTTTATTAAATAGTAATTGTCTCTATTGCACATTTAAATTACGGCCCAACAGCCCATTAACCTCATCTCTTTTTTTCCCTTCCAAAGAAAAGAAGATCGGCATAGCAATCATGTCTATTAACTTCTATGTTTGCTGTGATAAATTAAAACTTTTAGTGTTCACTTTTTGTGTTTTGATGACTATTATCACGCAATTACTTTTGCTTATGACGTGTTCAAATTAAGCTTATGACTTCATGTAGACAAAACTAATTTTAAACAGGTTTCCTTTTATGGTTTACAATTTACTTTTCGATGTATCGCCTTTACGTCTATCTCCTGACCCCCACGATCTTCCATAACAGAGTAGATAGATTTCTTATTAGAAGAGAGGAGCTAATTGGGTACAGTGACAAGAAAAGGATATCTACATAGTACTCATCTTTATTAACTTCTATCTTTGCTTCCTTTTTGGGGTTGTATAACTAAGTTTTGAATATTATTATCGCTTTTTGTAATGACTTAAGACTTCTTCTATTTACTTTTTGGAATATATAACTTTATCTAACGACGATTATCGCGCTATTTCTTTTGCTTATAAGTGTTTTGTTACGCCTAAACTTATACCGTTGGTGTAGACAAAATTATCTTCCAAAATGATTGAAGTGTGCGCCCCGTCCATCGGACGGGTCACCCCACTAGTTGTTTTGATTTTTGAGGCTTGGTAGTGTTTTTCACAAATGGCAATTCACGGGGATAAATGAATTGCGTTAAATGAATTTGGGGAAAATTGAAATTACGACAACGCCTTTTTCTATAACCTTTTATGAATCAAGAGTGATGTGTACACAACAGTTTATTAGTGTTATAGGCGTTGCTGAATGACCCAAATGTTGTAGTGACTTGAATTGAATGAAATATCACAATTGGAAAATAATAATAACCAGAAAATCATAAGATGTATGTAAAGCTTGACATGGGTACAACTTGTACTAAATGTCATTATCATCAATAAAATTGCTTTGCTTACAAATTAAAAAAAGAGAAGAAACATTTTAATGTAGGAAAATCATGGACTGTCCAATATATATAATTGTTCTATATATTAATTCTCCAAATAATGCTTAACAATCACACAAACAACTCGATAAAGGGTAAACTTAATTTGCATGAACAATATAAATAAAACATGGCAACTTCCAATATCCAATCCACAAGCAAATTTAATCAAGCTCATAGCAATTGGTTCAAATATTTCTGTAAGACTGAATTTATGATTATTCTGTATGCTGATTCAGTAGGATGATAACTATCCCAAAACACATATTGTGAAGCATCTGGACACGCGGGAGATAAAGGGTTACACAACACTGCAACTTCTATATTCCCTGTCCCACAACAACCTTTGTCCACAACTTTATAACCTGCAAATTAAACACAAAATATTTTAAGAATAATGATGGAAAATCAATTATTAAAAAATTCTCATATATGATTAAGTTGATAGTAAGAGGAATTAATTAATTACCATATTTTTGGTAGTTGACAATGATATCGAGTAAGGGGTTGTAAACATCAACGTAAACTATCCTGCTATTAGGAGAGTTGCGTTTAAGGGAGGTTAGTGCGTTTGACAGTTTGGAGTTGAATAACTTAGCAGCATCATTGTACTTTTCAGAACACTCTCTTGTTAACCCACCAGCCAGAGTTCTTTGTGATGGCACACATCCAATTGGTGGTGCACTCAATACTGCAATTCTACGACATCCAAGATCATAAAGTTCCTAATTCCCATAAAAAAATTATACATGGTGAGTATAACTTTTTAAAAAATATATAATACGAATCGAAGCGATAAAGACTGAATCTCAGTGAATCGTGGCAGTAAAGCCAGTCTGCCACCGTCAAAAACGTTGTGGTGGTTACCTTTATGAAATTTGAAGCTCCATTGACCATAAGATCGGTGTAAGCAGGAATGTCGTATTGTGGTCTGGCGTGGGTAACAAAATAAGTATTGGCAATATCGTCGCTGCCTGCTACAACTACATGGAGAGCATTGGCTATGATGTAGTTTGCTCTATCATTTCCAACAATGCCTTTCAGCTTTCCTATGTATTCCTTGAACATGTCTATTTGAGAAGATAATGGTATAACTGACTGAAAATTATAGTATACAACCATAAGTTAGAAATTGATATATGATTTAGAAATTATAAATGGAGGTTAAATATTTTAGAATTTTTGCTTCAAAAAAATATTTTAGTATTTATTTACCGCTATAACAGGAGTCAAAGGATCATATCCTGAAGCTCCGGAGGCAAAGCAAACACCCGTAACAAGATCACTTGATTTGAGATTTGAATCCATATATGGTGGCAAATACTCTTTGATACCAAATTCTTCAACTGAAATTTCAAGAGAAAAGTAATTTATTTCAATGAGAAACCCAAGTCCAACGATTTGGAATATCTATGATTTTGAAGAATATACTACAGTTTCACAATGCATGTCATTTTTTAATAGTAATTTTGTTTCATTTTACTTGTCGTTTTTAAAGTTCAATGTAACATTAAATATACCCATAAATATTTATTGCATAGAAAAAATATGTATAGTGAAATAATAAATAGTTAAGGGTAATTTAGGAAAAATGTTAAATACTTCCATCAAAAGTTGCATCTTTAGTCTCCTTGATATGTGTAAACAAATTTAAAACGACAAGTATTGTGAAATGTAGGGAGTATATATTTAGGCCCTATTTGCATGCAAAAAAAATTAGGCATAGTATTTTTATATATATTTTGTTTAGAATGATGTTGATTTTTTTGGGTTGAAATTAGAATGATGGTGATGCATTTATACAATCTATTTACAAAATTACTTTGTGAGTAATATTCCATAATCTTTAGCTTCTATTTATTTTAATAATTTTTAAATTTTTAAATGGATAACTAATTAAAAGATAAAACTATTACAAATTTAATTTACTATCACAACTGAACTCCAAGCTTGGGTGCAAGTGGTTAATGCACTCCATCTAAAGGGGCGGATTCGGCTAGTACCCGAGTTCGATCCCCGGATTGAACAAATTGGAGTCAAGCTTTACTTACCTCCCGGCCGAACTCCGGATTATTCAGGGTCCCTTTCCCCTGGACACCGGAGTGGGGTCAAAGACCCCTAGACCAAAAATTTACTATCACAACTTGTTATTTGTGTGTTTAATATGAAGAAAACATTAAAGAATACAAGGTTACTTCATTAACTTCCACTATAAGGACTGTATGGAATTTTATTTGAAAAAAAAAATTATTTATTTTTTAAAATAAATTTGACATGATTTTTTTTATGTGATTGATAGAAATTAAGTTGTAGTACTTTCAAAAAAACTAAGGAGGGTTATGATTTTTTTTGAAGAGTAGGTGAAGCGCTAGCATTATATGGCCTATGAAGAGTGGGCATTAAAAAAGTGGGAGGACTAAATATTTGAAAATAAAAATTATTAGTATCAAATTCTGAAAAATAAAATTAGAGGACAAATTTCCTGGATTCAAAAAATAAGGGAACTAATTACAATTAAAAATAAATTAAATACTGAAAATTTAAAGTGGGCCAGTAGCATTATTATTGACCGGAGCTTGAAGCATTATTTTTCATTTTGCTAAATTTTTTATTTTAAATTTATTGCTCCTATTGTTTAATGTACATTTTTTTGGTAAGAAAATGTATTTTTATTTTTAATTATGAGATTTTTTTAACAAAATTATATGTGGATTTGTTTAGACTATTTTTTTTTTGCTGTAAATCACTTGATCAAATTTAATCATTTTTTGGTTAGGAACAAATTTTGAACTGATTAACATTAAATTTGTCCAATGCGAAAAAATTGAATTTGAGAGTACTGAGTCGACTCCATATCCCTTGATAGCTTATGCCACTAGCTGATCAAAAATTCAATCTAAAGAATCTCAAACTATTTACTGATTTTCCTGTAACAAAAACTATTTACTGATTTCACTTTTTAGAACTTATTTGGAAAATAAATTATTATAGTGGCTACGAGGGATATTCCAAGCCACTTGACTTACCAGAAATGTGGCCAACAACGAGTGGTTCTAACTCCTAACATACGAAGCCTATTATTGAGACAAAATAGAAGTTTCCAAGTTTGACCACATAGCTGAACAGATATGTGCTTTGAAGTTTAGGATGGGGAGTAAAAAGAAAGAAAGCGTAAAGGAATATTGGACTATATTTTCTATTGTTGACTTTAATAGGAGAGAAAGACAATAATGAGAATGGTATCCTCTAGCTATTTCATTTTCATTACTGCACAAATATAAGCATTTTAAGCAACCTAATCCGAAACTTTATAACTCAAAATCGATATTTGGATGGTTACTCGAGTTTGAACACGAGATCTACATTATACATCTATGAATTTGTTGATGGTGTTTGCTATTCTGTTTATGTGGATAAAGGAAACTTAGGTCCTGCCAATTGCCAGTTCGACCATTAAAACAAAAAAATATGTAATGAGACCCAGATATTAGAAAAAAGTTAAATTAATCATAGAATTAAGTAGGAAAAATAAAATTGAAATATATTTTGGCATCTCTATATAGTTATGAATTTTATTAGAGAGACCACCAAAGCAATAGTTTCCAGATTTAGCTCAGCAGATTTTGTCTGCATTTACATATTTTCTTTTCACCATTAATACATTGTTGAAACTAAGCTGGGAAAACATATCAGAACACAAAGCATTAATGTTGTAAAGAGAAGAGAAATACCTAATATATCCGACGGTATTTTTCCGTTGCAAAATCGACCAGTTGGGACACCACCCTGGAAATCTTTTCCATAAGGAGGGAAGTTGCACTTTACCAACGTTTTCAAATCGTTATTGTTTCCAGAGTCCACTATTGAATCTCCAAATGCAAACACTGCAGGAACTGTAATATTTGGTGGCAGTTTAATACCATTTGTTCTGTAGCATAAAGCAAATAATACTAGAACAACGAAACGGAACAATGAGGTAATTAGAGAACTAGTAGTAGTAATTAACAAAGCCATGTTTGTTTGATATTTTCTTAATATATGGTAGCTAGTTGCAGGAAAGAATTGTTTTCAAGTAGTGATGATGACTCAAGGAAAGTCTTGTATATATATAAGAATTAAAATCACAATCTGTAACTATAACACCTCTTGTCAATTAAATGTGTTTACTATACAAAAAAGTTATAATAATTTAATATAAATATAAATCAAAGGCTTCAGTGTAAACTTTTTTAGCATTGAACTGGCGTATATAAGAAAAAGATTTTACTGAAACTGTGACGAAATTAAAGGATGACTCATGTATCACATGATTCACAAGAAATTCTTTTGAGATAAATTTAACATCATGCACCCACTAATAAATTCCTTTCTCCAATAAATAATAAATAAATTATTTTCTATACGTTCTTTTGTGTTGAAATTATGTAATTTAGTAGAATGTATTTTACTTTCAACCGACAAGAGTTGTTGGATCAATTATAGGTTCAACTAATAATGACTTGGGTGTTAATAATATATTCAGATGCATGAGTATTCTAGAGTAGACACTTTGATTTAGTTATATTTGTAGGTCTTTCGTTGTTTTATGCTATTAATTTGTGTGTTATAAATTTGTTTGCAGATTTATTTTTTTCGATTTTTTATTGGCCAAAATTATTCTTTTCGATTTTAACAATATTAGATTTGTACAAGAGCTATATGTATATATCACACATAATGTTACATATTTTTAAAGGCTATTTTTTGAAATTGCCTGTATCAATTATTTTATTTGAAGTAGCAAGTCATAAGCAGAAAATATAACTTGCTTAAAATTTTTTTTTTTGATTGAAGCTACATAGGACTAGAGTATTTTATTTTTGAAAAACAAATATAATAGATGCATTATATGCATTTATATTTTCAAATATAAATATAGTGCGGGTCAGCTATGTTAGTTTATGAAATTGTAAATTTCATATAATTTGATCTCTGAAATTCGCAAAACATCAAAGAATATCTGAGACATAAAATCAAATTTTTTTTCAATTTTAGGAATAATTTTTATTCAACAATTTCATGAAACACATTTTTTTACCATAGAATTTCAAAAATTAAATTGATAACTCAGATAAAAGTCAAAACAATAAAGTCTTGAAGTAGTTTCTCGCATTTTTGGTAACAATACACAACTTACATTACATCTCTTATATATTATTCATTTAGTTTATTTTTAATCAATGGCTACTAACCATTTCAAACTCTTCTACCAAATCGAAACATGACTTTGATACTATTTGTTGGGAAGTGAGGGAACACCAAATGTAACAACGATCGAGCTAATGGTTATTACAGTAATGTAGTAGCAGACAGTTGATGCAGGCTAAGATCGATTTTGGACATTATGTTTAATGTGTATTGCAAAGTGGTTGATTGGCACCCGTATATTGCTGTTCAATGCACTCTTTCTATTGGTTTTAATAGTTGTTGCATTATTTTGTGTTTTGCCCTCTATTATGCTATAGCTGGCATCCTTTGAGCCTGTTAATAGTCTTTAATTTAATAAATTCAATTGTCCATTTTTTCGGGTTAGTAGACAGAGTGGTAATTGTCATTAGAAACTCACAGACACAACATTAAAGTTTTAGGTGAGTTTAAACTCAAAACATGATATCCAACCTAACGATTTCGACATTGAATTGTCCCATTTTGTTAAAACTTGTAGAGTATTGATTGATTTACATCCACATATGTACAAAAAGACGTGCACATACTTTTCATGACAGAAAACAAAAGTAAAATAAATCATGTCGATCAGATCAGTAGCTAAGATAAGGAGGGTAGCTGAGGAAAAGAGATTGAAGGATTGAAGTAGTAAATTAGTAGCAATATGTTAGGTGGAAATTCATATATGGTCATGAATATGATTTGTACGGTTTCCCTTACACCTGCCCTACTCCAATTAACCCAATTAAACCTTTAGATCTCTCACTTTCTTTTGTATAAATATATCATGAGTTGGCTTTTCACCTTTTTTCTGTTGTACCAATCTGGCGTGACTCTACTTGAATATAAATAAATGCTTCTAACAGAGAGAGAGAGAGAGATCCTTTATATTTTCAATTTCAAAGAAAATATCCATAAGGAGTAACACTTAATTAATATAACTCGTAAAGCCGGCGTTGTTAATTTAAACGTCTTCTGTGGTTACGTAGGTTTGGATTTACGACCTCCCACTTTGCTTGTATGTGTTAGCGAATGATGCTTGTCACTCTGTCTTTTAAACTAAAAAAAGAACCTAAATATTGTCTCAAATGATTTTTTTCAAACCATTGATTAGGATCCAATTTTTTTTTGTCTTTACTGCAAATAGTCGAGAATGAAGATGGGAAAGTGGAGCGTTGCCGATTTAAACATGTAATCCAACACTTATTTGTGTTTATTACTAAACTGTGCTATTAGAAGTAACACCTATATATTTAGTTCAAAACCTAATCATACTTTTGTAGACATTGAACATTGGTGTTGAGAAAATGAGACACACTAATCTGATTGGTGGATTGACTCAAATGTTAATTAGAGGTGTTTAATGCTGATAATTTGTTTAAATGCATGTGATCCTTTAATAACGTACTACAGTGCTGCTTTATACAAAGCAGACATGCATTAATTAATTGAGTGATTTGTACTATTCCTATCTATTGAGTGGAATTCGGTCAGATACACAAGGAGGCTAAAAGAGGAAACGAAAATGACGAAGAAAGAAGTGTCCACTGTCCACGGCTGGATTTGCTGTTTTCAATTGGTCCTTCTATATGGAAAGCCCCATAGAAGAAGAAGCATGGGGACAGAGACTAAGGTGCCAAACTGACAGACAAGTCGAGATAAATCAAGTAAATTTTTTAAGGAAAAATACCAAGTGCATACCACATCAAGGAGCTCACTTTTGATAATTACCGCTCTCTCCACGAAAATTGATGTATTTGATACAAAATTTTGGACTATAGATATTAATTTTTTGTTATTTTACTTATATTTAGCGACAGAGTAGCTAGTTCTTATTTAGAATTGTGTTTCACATCTTTTATGTATTTCCCTACTGTACTTGTGTAGAAGTGTTATGATCGACTCATTAGCAAACTAGGGTGCTGTGATTAAATTTTGAAGTGTCGTTTCTTTTGTCTATACCATTGGCAGTCCCAGGACTCTGGGCCAGAGATTGCAAAAAATTTCAAACACACACATTGCTAAAAATATAATAAAAGTAGGATTTTTAATAGGTTCACAACTTGTGTTGCACTAGACCAAATTTAATTTTTCAAACATTCATCGCAAAAAATATAATAAAATATGTGAGAGTCTGAGTGATTATGTGAGTGTAGTGCATTAGAGTGATGTCAAACTACTTTGGTGCAAAAGATATTTTTTAGGGGGTGTAAAAACGTTTTTTTTCCTAAGGTATCAGCGTTAATTTTATTTGTTCAGAGTATTCGCTTGAATGCCCTGAACAACACATAGATCCGCCACTGGTCTATACTACATAGGTTCCTTAAGTAGGGCTCCTCCCAAAAGGATGAGGCGCGCATTTCGGGTTGGACCCTACTTTATTTTGGCTAGTTGGGCTGAATGAGTTGTCTTTGGGCTACTCGCTCCTATAAGGCGAGTCGACCATCTCTAGATACAACCTTCTCAAGCACGAGACCTTGTGAGAGCAAAATGTTTGTAAGCGCACAAGTATTTTCATTTTTCCCTCCACAAATTACATGACTCAAGTGGTGACATAATATTAATGTGGCATGCATTACCGTCGTCAAACTAAAAAGAACAGTACTGCTATTTGGACAACCCAATATGGACAATGATGGACAATTATGGTGGGTCCCACACATTACAATGGTTAATGTTTTAAAAAAGTTGGGTATTTATTTTGTTGCAATGGTTAACCTCAAAAAGTAAACGTTGGAATTTTCTTTACGTGGTTAATGTTTCAAAAAAAGTTGGGTATTTATAAATGCTGCGATGGTTAACCTCAAAAGGTACTCCAAAAGTGGAAGCCTATTGCATTGTCAATTCATTGGAGTACTTTTTGAGGTTAACCATTGCAGCAGGATAAATACCCAACTTTTTTGAAACATTAACCACGTAGTAAAATTCAAAAGTTTACTTTTTGAGGTTAACCATTGCAGCAGGATAGATACCCAACTTTTTTAAAACATTAACCATTGTAACGTGTGGGACCCACCGTAGTTGTCAATCATTGTCCATATTGGGTTGTCCAAATATCATTTCTCAAAAAGAAAGAAGTTATGTATCGGAGAACACCACACTCAATTCCACAAAATTAGAACACGTGGCCTGCATAATTGTATATCTTACAGACTGTTGACGTTAAATTAAAAATATTATAATTATATACTCCCTCCGGACCTATTTATAAGCAAAAAATCACTTTTTAGGTTCATTGGAAAACTAATGTATTTGGACTACATTATAGTCTAGATACATTTGTTTTCCAATGAATCTAAAAAGTGTTTTTTTGCTTATAAATAGATCCAGAGGGAGTATTCAAACTCAATTATGTTGAAAGCTACATCACTATCAGTATACTTACTGGATGATCAAATGTAGACCCCGTTTTTATTTAGGTTGGTTGGTTTCTTAAAACAGTATATATCGAGTGCATTAATGTTGCCAGCTAAACTTGATTTCGTGATTAAGACATTATAAGCAAGTTGATGGAGTATTATTATGTGAGAAGAAGTCAAGGACATAACTTAAGCTCAACAATTAATATAGTGACAGATGAAACCTTGCAATGGTGTAGGTATTTGAGTATTCATCTTACATTGCATTAATCATAACAGATGGGAAGGGGGTAGGAATAACAGAGAGCCAACGTTGATAATAAATACTCTCCTGCAACATGTTGCTCATTCTCGTGGATGAAAATCTTTCTCATTTTGTGTTCTTCATTTATTTTCAATTTTAAATAGAAATAGTATAACTTGTTTCAACACTCTCTTAGTCTCCCTCTGTTGTAGTGAGGAGCTCACTTGATCCCTGAAAAATAATAATTTAGTGACCCTTTTAAATAATTTTTTTTTTTGAATTTCCTGAAATTTTAAATTTGTAATAGTAGTCCTTAGTTTGCACTCAAAATGTACATAATTTTGAACCCTTTGATTCTGGGTATGGTGATACACAATCTTGTGTCTTCCATATTTGGCAAACAAAATCTCTATCTACTTGTTGCAAATATGAGAGTCTACATCACTAATGAATATTCTTGATGTTGCATAGTTATTAAAAAAGATAAAAACATGAGAGAGAAAGTAGAGAGAGAGGGTGTGCTAGGGCATGAGGAAGTTGAAGGGTGGCAGGAGAGAGAAAAAAACAAAAAAGAGAGAGAGACGGTAGGGAATACAAAAAGACTGGACGAAAACAATGGAGAGGGTGGCGGTTGGAAGCTGTTGGAGAGTAGAAAGAAGAAGCCAACAATCACCACAAGCAAAACTGATGTTGTAAGCTGTTGGAATGGGAAGGTGGATGGGACAACCTCGTTCTATTTTTCAGATTTTCCAGATAACCATGGTGCAAGTGAGATGTTCAGGGCATTCAAATTGTATGGGAAGGTGGTGGAGGTAGTTATTCCGGCGAAGAGAAACAAGTGGGGGAAACGCTTCGGTTTTGCTCGGTTCGTTAACGTGCAAGAACCTGACAGATTCGCGGTGAAACTAGACAACATAATAATCGGAGCGGATAAGATTCACGTCAACTTACCCCGTTTTGCTAGGACTATGAACGACGCAAGTGTGATTGAACAAATGGGGAGGCCTAGGGTCGCACCACTAGAAGATCGCAAGGTGTGGAGGCCGGTGGTGGCTGAAATGAAGGGCGAGATAAAGAAGGGTAAGGCTTCGGTTGTAATGGCAGACCGAAATGGCCCTAGTCTGGAAAACACAGACCGTAAAGATGCTGGGTTTCTGAGAAGACAAACAGTCGATGCGGGGGATGAAAATAAGGTCGCAGAGAGGAAGTTGTATGGGAAATATGGGCAGGGAGGCAGGAAGTTGTTCGGTCAGGACAGAAAATGGGTGCAACGAAGAGGTGGGGTTGCTGGCGCTCGTGGTGAACATGCCGGTGGTAGAGGAAGTTACAGAGGCAACCGATTGGCTTATAGCAATTGGACTCCGAGGCAGCAACAAAGAGAACAAAGTATAGTGTATCACCGAAAAAAGAATCTAAGCGCGGTGTGGTATAATGCTCCGGAAGAGGAAATAAACAAGTTCAAAAAAATGTATGTTGCAAAAGTGTGGAATGCTGGCTCTACGCATATGGTGCAGGAATGGTTTAATATGCAAGGGGTATTCGCAGTGAAGGCAACACCAATGGGTGCAAACTTGGTACTATTGGAAGAATTGGAGGAAGGGTTATTAGTTGACCTTATAAGGGATGCTAAGGATTGGATGCACGAACACTTTAGTATCATTAAAAAGTGGAGTGGAGATGAAGTGGATAATGAAAGGGTGGTGTGGGTTAGGTGCCATGGAATTCCTCCCCATGCCTGGAACAATGACTTTTTTTCGGCTTTAGCAAGGAAATTTGGAACTTTTTTGGGTGTGGATGAGAACACAAGAAGGAGGAAGTCACTGGATGTGGCAAGGATATTGATAAGAACAAGGAGTTATGATGTGTTTAACATGGAGGTGGATGCAAATATTAATGATGAGATGTTCAGTGTAAAAGTCTTGGAGGAATGGTGTGGACCGATGCATTGGGAGGGCCTCTCTCCCCCAAAAGATGATTGGGATGCAGTGACACTGTTGTCTAGTGATGAAGAGAGTGAGGAAAATAATGATCCACCATTGTTCGAAAATGTTGTAGAGAATAATGATGATTCGGAGGATGAAGAGGATGGGTTTGATGAGGAAGAGGTGGAGGAAGGTCGCTTGAAGGGTGAGGAAGGGAAAAATATAGGTGGGGAGTTTCCAATTGTGGAAGGTGAGGAGGTGTGTAAGGAAATTAATGAGGAAGTAAGTTCGGGAGAGGGAGGATCAAATAATTTAGGGGGTATAGGAGCCATGGTGGCCGTAGGTGAGCATGGTAGGCAGTCGGGGATCAATGCTAAGGTGATAACTCCGGTGGAAGCTTGTGGGACGTCCTCGGCTAGTAGTGCTGAGAGTGGTGTTAATCTAGCATTAAAAATGGCAGCAAAAGGTAAAAGCAAATTGAAGGAGGGTGGGGTTAGAAATAGCAATATCTTGATTGGTGTGGTGAATGAGGAGGCTAGGAGCTTGATTCTATCTGAAGGAAGCTCAAAAGGTAACCTATCTGAGCCACAGACTTTTTTTGTAAAACGTAATCCCCGAAATCCTGGTTTATCTATTTCAATAAGTTGTGAAGGAAGTCCTGCAATATTAGGGGATGTGTCTGTGGGTGATTCTGGTATTAGGTTCTGTAATGAAAGATTTTTGGCTGAGCATGAAATATCTCTGGCAAACAAAATGTGGAGCTTTGCAAAAAATAACCTTGGGGTTATTGGGGGAAACAATGATGAGGTGTACTCGGGTAGGATAAAATCATTGGAAATTAGGGATAAGATTGCCAAAGGAAAGAAGGAGAAGAAAAGTAAGTCTCAATGAAGGTTGCAACTTTTAATATAAGAGGGTGGGGCTTGCGAAGAGAAGGCGCCTAAAGAAAATGATTGTGGAGGAGAAAATTGATATATGCATGATTCAAGAAACAAAGAGTAATGGCCTGTCTAGAAGGGCGGTTGGAAGTGTCTGGGGGGATGATAACTTTGATTGGTTGAGTAAGAATGCTGTGGGGCTTTCAGGAGGTCTGATTTGTGTCTGGAAGGCGGATTTAATTGAGGTAATGTTCTCTTTCTCGGGGGAAAACTTTATTGGTATGTGTGCAAAAGTGGAAGGCCGTGTTTGTTACTTTGTCAATGTATACTCTGCATGCAATATGGCTGGTAAAAGGAGACTATGGACAAATCTAAAATGTTTGAAAGAACAATTTGAGTTAGGGGATTGGTGCATAGCGGGTGACTTCAATGCAGTGATTTCTAGACAAGAAAGAAGTGGTTGCACGACAAGCTTTAATCAAGTGGAGGCTAGTGAATTCCTTGCTTTCATGGAGGATATGGAACTTATTGATGTGCCAGTCTTAGGAAAGAAGTTTACTTGTTTTGGGGTCGATTTGAGGAGGCGAGTAAGTGGGATGAAATTCTATTGTCAGATGATCTTATATCAAGGTGGGGGGTTAGAGCTCAATGGGTCGGAAATAGAGAAATTTCGGACCATTGTCCAGTATGATTAATGTCTTCAGAGTTGAACTGGGGACCAAAGCCCTTCAGATTTAACAATTGTTGGGTGGATCATAAAGATTTTAATAAGTTTGTACATGAGTGTTGGGCATCGTTTAAAGTAGAAGGTAGAGGGGCTTTTGTGATAAAGGAGAAATTGAGAATGTTGAAAGAAAAACTTAAGATATGGAACAGAGAAGTTTTCGGTATTAAGGACTTAAACATTGAGAAAATAGTCAAGGATTTGAATGAAGTTGAAAGGTTGTCTGTGGAGGGTGGAATTGTGGATGAAGAGTTGAGAAGAAAGTTAAATAATGAATTTTGGGGGGAAATTCAAGTGAAGGAAAGTCTTCTTGCCCAAAAGTCCAGGGTTAGATGGCTGTCTCAAGGCGATTCAAACAGTAGGTATTTTCATGCTTGCATGAAGAATAATAGGAGGAGGACACAACTTTTGAAGGTGAAGGTAAATGATGAATGGGTGGACGATGTAGAGGGTGTGAAAAGGGCGGTTAGAAATCATTTTGAAGAAAAATTCAAGGAGGAGGAATTTATCCGTCCAACACTTGATGGGATAAATTTTAACCAAATTAGTATAACTGATAATGAGTTGTTAGAGATGCCATTCTCTATGGAAGAGGTGAAGGAAGCGGTTTGGGAGTGTGACGGAAACAAAAGTCCGGGGCCGGACGGGTTTAATTTCACTTTTATTAAAAATTGTTGGGACTTAATATCTCCGGAGATTATGAGGTTCTTTGAGGAGTTTCACAGGCAAGCAAAGCTACCAAAGGCAATTTGTGCATCATTTCTGGCTTTAATCCCTAAATGTAGAAATCCAAATGAAATTTGGGAGAGTATAGACCTATCTCTCTAATTGGGAGTTTGTACAAAATGTTGGCAAAGGTGTTGGCGGGCAGATTCAAGAAAGTTCTTAAAGGGGTAATATCGGGGTGTCAAAGTGCATTCTTAGCAGGAGGGAATATTTTGGATGGAGTGGTGGTAGTGAATGAGATAATGGATATGGCCAAGAGAAGAAAGCAGCAGTGTGTAGTTCTGAAGGCTGATTTCGAGAAGGCTTATGACTCTGTTAGTTGGTCATATTTGGATAATATGCTAAGCAGGTTGGGCTTTGGTACGAAGTGGAGGGGCTGGATGCGAACATGCTATTCCTCTAACTCTATCTCTGTCTTAGTTAATGGCAGTCCCTCACAAGAATTTGTTGCGCAGAAGGGGTTGAAGCAGGGAGATCCCCTGGCTCCTTTTTTGTTTCTTGTGGCAGCAGAAGGTTTAGCAGGGCTTGTAAGGAAAGGGGTGGAGACAAATAACTTGATGGGATTTAAATTGAATGATTCTCTAACGGTGGAAGTTTTACAATTCGCAGATGACACTATTTTCTTCTGTGATGGAAGTGACAGGAGTGTGTGGTGCTTAAAGGCTATCTTGAGAAGTTTTGAATCGCATCGATTGAGGTGAATTTCTCAAAAGTAATGTGATCGGAATTAGCATGGAGGATAGAAAAATGGAAGGATATCCCGATTCCTTGCATGTAGTAGGGGAGTGGCAGTTTTTAAATTCCTTGGTATTCCGGTAGGGTCAAACCCGAGGTTAACAAGTACATGGCAACCAGTGTTGGATACCATCAAGGCAAGGTTAAATAGTTGGAAAAGTAAACAATTATCCATAGGTGGGCGAGTTACTCTTATCAACTCGGTGACTTGCATCTCTACCTTTGTATCTATTCTCCTTTTATAAAGCTCCGAAAAAAATAATAGAGGAGATTATAAAGGTGCAAAGAAATTTTTTATGGGGTGGTGATGGAGAGACAAGGAAAATGGCTTGGGTGAGTTGGGAATCTATTTGCAAATCGAAAGAAAAGGGTGGACTTGGAGTGAAAAATTTGGAGGTGTTTAATATTGCCCTTTTGGCCAAGTGGAGGTGGAGGATTCTAACGGAAGAGGGAAATCCGTTGTGGAAAGAAGTATTGGAGGCTAGATACGGGTTGGAAGGGAGATGGCCAAGCGCGGGGGAAAATAGAAGAGGTTGGGGGAAGAAATCTATTTGGTGGCGTGATTTATGTCAATTGGGAGAGGCAACAAAGTTGAAAGAAGGCTGGTTTGGGGAAATTGCAAGAATTAAATTGGGGAGAGGTAATTTGATGAAATTTTGGAAGGATAAGTGGTTAGGGAGAAATAGCTTTGCTGAACTGTTCCCTACTTTATATGACAGAAGTAATAATAAGAACAATGTGGTGGAGGAAATGGGGTCTTGGGTGGATAACGTGTGGATTTGGAATCTTAGTTGGTTGGAGGAGTTTCGTGAAGAGGAGGATCATAATGTTAATTATATTGGACAGCTGTTACAATCGGCTCAACTCAATGATCCGTCATCGGATAGATGGATATGTCTTATCGATACAGTAAACGGTTTCACGGTGAAAAGATGCTATTTAAAACTGTGTGAGTTAATTGAAAATTCTGATGCAGGGATATCGGTCAGGGGGGTCAGCAGGCAGAGGGGTGTTGATGCAACTGGCACCAATCATTCTGCTTCTGCTGCAGCTGAGATTGGTCAAGGCGTTGAGGAGGGGGTAGGGGGCGGTGGTGAATACGCAGAGGAGGAGATTCTGGACAGATTGATCGTAGGGCCTTGCTTCGCGCAGCATGTGCAGTAAATTCGCTGCAGTCTCGGTTCATCGTATCGGTTCGTTGGTTTTGGTTTCGCTGGGTTTTCGGTGCCGCAGTCACGTTTCGGTCTTTGAAGGTCGCGGTTCTCGCGCAGTCTCTCGCTCTGCAGACAGCAGCCTATATTCTTCAGAAAGGTGATGTTTATTTGGCTCGGTGGTGTTGAGGGAATTTTGACAACAGTCGTCGCGATTCGGAGGGTTTGGCTAATCCGGAAGTTGGTGTTGAGTGTGAGCTAGGTGAAGGGAAACACTGGAAACAACTATGGAAAAATGACGTGCCATCAAAGGTATTAATTTTTGGGTGGAGATTACTGTTAAACAGACTGGCTACACGGGAGAGATTGCATGCTAGAGGTATTTTACATTCCAACTTGGATAAGTGTTGCGTCTTTTGTTTCGAAGAGGATGAGTCTTCGGGACATTTGTTCTTGGGATGTAGAATAATTAAAACAGTTTGGCAGCAGATGAGTTTGTGGATTGGGGAAACCATAACGGACTATATGGATGTGGTGCATCATTTTTTGGAGTTTGGAAAATTGATGAAGGGAAGGAAATTTAAAGGGGTTAGGCAACTTATATGGCTAGCGGTAGTATGGAACATTTGGATTATGAGGAATAATATTGTTTTCAATGGGGAGGTGGCTTCGGTTCCTAAATTGGTCGCGGGTATAAAGGATTCGGCGTGGAGTTGGTTTAAAGCTAGGAAGGGGAGGAAGTGTTTGGCGCTTTGGTCAGATTGGTATAATAATCCGCTGGGTTGCTATTCTTTATTGTAAACAATTACTAGTATGTATTTTATTAGAAGGGGGAGAAGCAGTGGGCTAGGATGGTCTTTTCCCACTGTTGTGCAATTATTTGTGCGGGGTACTCTTTTTCCTCCTGGAGTCTTTTTCCCAAAGGGTTTTGGCTTCGGGAGGTTTTGAGGAGGCCCTCCCCCTTCCCATTGTATTATTGGGCACAACTTGTGCTTCTTTATCAATGAAATTGCTTATCTAAAAAAAAACTAATGAATATTCTTGGAATACCAAAATTGGTGAAAAAAAAATTCCGCAAAAACTTGTTCATAGACTTTGAATCATTTGGGAGCACTGTTACTTAAAGACATAGTCTATTAACTACAACCAGATATACAAATTGCCAAATCATGGGGAAAAAGTCTCAAAGTCTGTACCTCAAAAATTAAAGAGTTCAATCTCAAAAATATTGTGGAATTTCATGTTTATCGGAGATATTCTATGTCCTTTGGCAATTATCACACTGTTTAGCATATTCATGGGTTTCCTAAAATAGAGAATGGTAGAAATAATGTAGCAACACATCTTTAATAGTTTTTTTTTTGATAAGCAATGAGATTAAAAATAGGCACAAGGGGTGCCCCAACCCTTACAAATGGTGTCTGGGGGCCTCGTTAAAAACTCCAAAGGCCAAAATCCAGTGGGAAAAAGACCCGAGGAGAAAAGAATACCCCCAAATGTATGTTTACAATAGTGATAGACACCCCAATGGACAATTCATCCAATCACCAAAATTACATCTCAATTTCCTACCCCTTCTATCTATATACCAACCCCAAAGTATTTATTTAATACAATTTACAATTGAGTCTTCATTTGTAGGCACCCCTTCAAACATAACTCGATTTCTAGCTTGCCAATTGACCAAATCGAAGCCATCCATATGATATGTTTTGCCGTCTTCAATTTCCAGCCTTTCACCCTTGCTCCAAACGTCCTAAAGTGAGCATTCACATCACATTCCACAATAGCTTCGGCTCCATCCACCGTAGAATTGCGCACCAAACTCCCTGTGAAATTCTGCAGCTGCAAAACAAGTGATTTATGGACTCATCAGCACTAAAACACAACGCACAACACATCTCATGGACATTAGTCACGATCCCTCTTCTTGCAAGGAGGTCTCGGGTGGGCATCCTGTAAATAACCGCCCTCCACGCAAAAATTAACGCCTTTGTAGGGACGTCGCACTTCCAAATCTTTGAGCAATTTTCCACTACATCTTTAATAGTTGATCAAGACATCTTTTATACAGAAAAGACGCGAATCACAATAATATTTATTGGTTTGGTGAAACAATATTTTTCTAAGTTCACTACAAGAAAAACAGGTTTTTTTGGCGGATTTTTCTGCCAAAAAACATCCAATTCCGCCTCAAATACGGACATTTTCGGCGGATTTTGTCGCTGGTAAATGGCCCGTCACAACGTGTTTCCGGCGGAATTTCCGCCGGATTTAAGGTCATTTTCGGCGGATTTTTGTGGGGGAACTTTCGGCGGATTTTCGCCAGTAATTTGTGGCGGAATTTTGGTGTTTTTGGCGGATTTTTCCGCCGCAATTTTTTTATTTATTTTTTTTTAGAAAACCAAATCCGCCGCAAACGGCTAAAAATTCCGCCGGAAATGTTTTTTTTTTCTCAAAGAAGTTGAGAGAAACCTATACTATCTCTCAATTTGGTTTTGCGTTCTGTTCATCTTTCCCCTCTTTTTTTTTTATATCTGCACTTGTAAGGCTGACTGAGATTGTGTTGAATTGAAGTGTTAGAAAAGATGAGGCTTCGGTCAAAAAAAAAAGAAAAAAGATGAGGCTATTAACACACAATATGCTATCATCAAACATAAAGGGAGTAGTAAATGGATTCCCATTATGCGTAGAAGCACAAAAAGTGGTGGAGAAGAACGTAGAAATGGAATCAGACGAGTTTTTAAACAGGTTTCACCATGCTCTTTTAGAACTTCACCTTGAGAGAAATTTGAAAGAAGTTGAGAATGGGTGAACTTGAGAAGTTGAAAATGAGTTAGAATGAGTGTGGATTCGGATTTATTGTGGGAGAGTGCAAAGAGCAGTTGCTCTTGCATTGATGGCCGCGTCATTTCCCTTCGTTTCCGGCGGAATTAAGTGCAGTTTCCAGCGTAATTATTGTGCATTGAAGACCGCGTTAAAGCCTTCACCGTTGTGGCGGATTCGTTGGCAGTTTCGGCGGAAATTTAAAACGCCTGGGAATCTGTGTGCGTTTTCGGCGGATTACTATGTTGTTGCGGCGGAATTTGAAATTTAAAATTCCCGCCCATTTTTCCCACTTGCGTTTTCGGCGGATTGGACCGCCTTTTTGGCGGATCTGTTTTTTTTTTGTCCGAAACCTTTTGCTTCCACTTTATAATCCGCCACAAATGATATAATTCCGCCAAAAACGTCAAAAATCCCCCAAAACGTTTCTGTCGGATTAAATCCCCCAAAAAATACAAAAATCCGCCGGAAAGTTTCCGGGGGATTAAAATCCGCCAGAAAGTTATGCCTTGTAATTTCAATTATTCTTGTAGTGGTTGGGAGTTTAACCCCAAAGGCACCACATTACTAATGAGGTACTTTACAAAGTTAGCAAACTATGGCTAGATCATTGGTTTTGAACTCCCTTTTATATCTAATCTTCAAGTGAAGCTCTTGCAATGAAAGCATTCACTTTACCAATCTTGGTTTAGCATCCATTTAACAATGAGTTATTTGATGACAACATGATCAATTTACACTCTCACCTTAATCCCAAATTAAGATAAGTAAGATCTTCTTTTTTTGAAGACAAATACTACTGCCAACAGTTCTTTCTCAGAGGTGGCATAGTTTCACTAACCATCAATCACTGTTGTGGAATCTGAATATATTATTAGAATTGTATGTCTAGAGTACAAACACTAATCGGTTTAAATAGGCTATTCTAAACCTAAACCTAACAGGTCTGAAATGGGCCAGATAAATAATTACAATATTACACTATTTACAACACTCCCCCTCAAGCTGGTGAATGGATATCTATCATTCCCAGATTGCATGTAAGATCTTGAAATCACTCAATGGGAAACCCTTTAATGAATACATCTGCCAGTTGAAGCCCTGTAGGGATCTATAATGTAGCTATAATCCCACTATATCCATCTTCTCTCTGATGAAGTGTCGGTCGATCTCTATGTGCTTTGTCCTGTCATGTTGAACTGGATTATGTGCAATGCTAATGGCTGACTTGTTATCACAAAATAGCTTCATTGGGGCTTTGTATTTTATCTTGAGGTCATCTAGTATGATTTTCATCCATAGTAGCTCACAAACTCCTCGGGCCATAGCTCAAAACTCTGCCTCTACACTTGACCTTGCAACTACATTCTGCTTCTTGCTTCTCCATGACACCAAGTTTCCTCCTAAGAAAATGCAATACCCTGAAGTAGACATTCTTTTCACAATTGACTCTGCATAGTCTCAATCTTTATAACCTTCCATGGGAAGTTTCCCATCTTTCTTGGAACACAATCCTCTTCTTGGACTTTTCTTCAAATACTGGAGGATTCTGTCAACTGCTTGTAGATGTCTTTCCCGTGGATCATGCATGAACTGACTCACCACACTAACTGCATATGCTAATTCTGGTCTAGTGTGGGCTAGATATATGAGTTTTCCCACAAGTCTCTGATACAGGGACTTTTATACTTGTGGTCTTTCCTCATCACTTCCAATTTTGTGGTTTTGCTCAATAGGGGATCTAGTGGGTTTGCAACCCAATTAGCTGTCTCCTTAAGAAGGTCAAGAACATATTTCTTTTGAGAGATAAATACACATTGCTTAGAATAAACAAACTCAATCCTTACACTACAAGAAAAGCTTGATTTAGCCACCAACAATTGCCACGGAGCTTATTCCATCAGTAATTTGCGACGGATTTGCGACGGAATGTGTAAAAAGTGAGAGCGCGAAATTTCCCGCTGGTGTTTGCCACGGATTTGCCACGGACATACAAAATGCCAGAAATTTGCGACGGAGATACCGTGGCAAGTCCGTGGCAACCCAATGATAAAAATAAAACACCCACGGGATCCCTAAATCCCTTCAGAACGCTCTCTTTCTTCTCCTCACCCTCTCGCTCTTTTCTTCTCCTAACCCTCTCGCTCTCACCTACAACTCGCCTCCCTCACTCTCAATCACCACCACCTCACTTCCACCCACACTCCCCACCGTCGTGCTCCCTGCTCCATCATTCTTCGCAATCTGACGCACTTCTTCGTTGGAAGCAAAAGGTTCGAAACTCTTTCTTCTTTTTCTTCGAATCCGACGCGCTTTTTCCTTCAAATCTTCGTTAATTCGTGTTTGGATTCTCAGGCTAAGGAAAGAAAACAAGAGATTCTAAGGCTCAGGGAAGATCTCAAGGAAACTCAAGGTTCGACTCTCATCGTCTCTTCTATAAACGCATATTCGCGAGCAATATGATATTTTTCTGATTTTTTTTTTTGATTTAGACGCTTCACACTGCGATCTCTTCCCTGAAAGTGATTCTTGCAAGTGTTATTTCTTCGAAAATTTGGGGGAATTAAACCCTAATTATCATGGAAATGACTCTTTCAGCAGATTCAATGACGTCCTTCGCCGCAGATTCCTAAGACAAGGTTTCATCATCATCATCATCATCATCATCATCATCATCATCATCATCATCATCTTAATTTATTTGTTGTTGTGTCATCCACACTGAAGATTGTTGTATTTATTTTCTGAAGTTTCATTGAAGATAGATGTCTAGTGATGATGGCATCGGGGTCCGACTCTGTCGATTACAAAGTTAGATGTCTTCGATAGAGGTAAAGAAGCAATCTTCTTCGTTTTCATCCATGAATATTTGTTTTTTTGTTTTAATTTATTTTCGTTCTGATTATTATTTTTGGTTTGTTTGTGATTTTAATCAATTTTTAAGTACTTTTCTTAAAGATCTTCAATCCGTGATGGCTAATCTGTTCAAGATCTTCAAGATTGTAAGCTTTATTTTTTCATTGACTAGTGGTTCCATCTAGGTTGGGGAGACTCAATTCATCTGAATATGAATAAATCTGCTAGTTGTCAATTTAGAAACAAAAATTGTTGGTTGTAAATTTCTTTTGTAATTTGAGGCATAGAGTTCACAAATGCCATGGCGGCACAACATATTTTTACACTGAAGAAATCTAGTATATTAAAGGACAAATGGAGGAAGCTCTTGAACCAAGCAAAATTGAGTTCTTGCTTTTAAAGTGAGAAGCCTCTGTTGAATTGCATTAATAGTACTCAAATGCTTTATTTGTGATAAACCAATATAATTTTCACTTCTTACATGAGTGAGTTTTATTTCTTTTCTTCAAGTATATATATCTTGGACTATTCAATAGCGAGTTAGGCATTTGTGAAAAGGTCGCTATTACATGCAATGAAAGGGAAGCGATTACAAACTTGGTTTAGTTGTGCATCAAATCGTAATTGTTCTCGGGAGATGTTTTTAGTTTTTTGGAAGCCAAGGTGGTTTTCACCTATTGATTAAGAGTTACTACATTTTGTGATCGAGCGAAGCTTTGTCGGCAATCTCAAGTAGACCTAAAGGCTTCCACATTGCCTCCTTGTTAAGGAACCTCAATTTCTATTCCACTTTGCAAGTATGCGACCTCCGTTACTAGCTCATATAATTGACTCCTTGTCAACTTTTTGATTCCTATTCCCTTTGGATATGGCGGCTCAATTAGCGGAACTTTTTGATTCCTATTTAGAGAGAGAGGAGAGGTTCGTCTTTGGCGATGGATTCATGATGTAGGCACAGGGGTGAGTGTGGCCAAAAAGGGTTTGTCGCTGCGTCTTCTTGATCATTCAATCCCTTAGTTTACTTTTTTATTAGATTTCAGTTAGCCTTTTCAAATACTCAATGACTCAAATAAATGGTACTCACAAATTAGGAGAAAACTATGAAATCACATGAAGGGTTTTAAACCTAATTAAAAAAGTATTGTTTTATTCACAAATTAGTTGGTTCTCTTATATGCCTCTTACATGGTTTAACCGAATTTACTGGTGCTATTCACTTATTTTTTGTCTTATTTTCGTCTTATATGCCTCTTACATGTGTTTAATTTACTGGTGCTATTCACAAATTAGTTGGTTCTCTTATATGCCTCTTACATGTGTTTAATTTCATCTTATTTTTTGTTTAATCAAGTATTATTCCAGCCTGAATTTGTGAAAGTGGTTCAATATATGACCTTTGGTTTCCCTCCCTTTTTCTTCTTTAGGTGGCTAGTGCAGGATATGGATTGGACCACACTATTGTTGTTGATATTTTTGACACTGTAAGGTCCACAAATGGGTTCACAGTTGTGGTAGTTTTGAAGCCTTTTAGCTTTGAAGGGTTAAGACGAAAATATGAGGTATCATTGATGCTTTGAATAATATACTTTGTTGCTGTAATGGCATAAGAAATCACAACAACATAGCAATATTTATCATAGTTTTTCATACATCTCTGCCTGCAATATGATAAATGTTTCAGTGGGCTCAACATCTTATCAATTATGATCACTAGGGGAAATGCCACAATAATTTATCAGACATTTTAATATTTTCAGTTAATGTTTGCTTTAGATTCCTCGTCTAATCATTAATGTTTTGTAATACAGTCATTTTGTCTGTGTGATATATTTATTTTAGTAATGAATTCGTAGGTTGAAGCTTTGAAGGGGAACTAATATTGGCAACTAATATTGCTGTGACATCAATAACAATTCCTGGAATCAAGTATGTAATTGATCCTGGATTTGTTAAAGCACGTTCCTATGACTCTAGGAAAGGCATGGAATCTTTGATTATAGTACCTACGTCCAAGTCTCAGGCTCTGCAAAGAAGGTATGCCCCTGGATTATGTTTCAGTCTGTTTAATATTTAATTATGTTGAATGCTTAATTATTCTTTGCAAATATTGGTTGGCTTAATTCAGATAATGTAATGAAAGTTAAATTAAGGATATCTTCCTTTCTATTTTCAAGTTCTGATTGGTAATGGATAATTGGATACCTTTGATTTTTTTCTCAAAAACGTAGTATTTTCTTAACAAAGACTTTTGAGAAGTGAATCTAGCATCAATTTTTCTAGTACATATTTCTATTTTATTTAGTATACATGTTCAAAATGATGCCATGAATCAAATGATGTCATATTTCCGTATCACGTACCATGTTCAAAATTAGATCACCTTCCTCTAAATCTCTCTTAATGGTTTCGCCTTAGTGACACTAAGTTTATTCTTGTTGACTCTTAATCACCCAACATTTAGCCCCATATAACATTGCAGGTGTCAAGTGGTATTTTGCTATTGTAAATTGTAATCCCAAACATTTGTTCCTCCATTTCATCCACCTTGCTTTGATCTTATGCTTGACATCTCTCTATTATCCTGTCATTTTGGACTCAAGGTACTTAAAATGCGAGACTTGTGATGCTATATGTTCTCCAATTGTCACCTCTAAGTTATAGTTGTCTGTCTCTTACTAAATTTGCATTCCATGTATTTCATTTTACTCCAACTTAGGCGTAATTAAAATACTCTGTTTGACTCCTACTTAGACAGAAGTCACGTGTTTCAAAGGCTTTTGTCTCCTCTTTCAACTTTCCATTTATTTCTTCTATCAATGCTCCAACTAAAATTACATTATCTCCGGGAAGCATGCACCATGACATCGTCTCTTGTATATGTTCAGTAAATACATCTTGAACTAGGATAAAACGACAAGAGCTCAAAGTATAGCTTTTCTTGGATTATAATTTATGTATATCTTTTCTTTTTAAATCATATTCTATTCATTAAGAACGATATGTTATGTATGTCGTTAATTTTAGCTAAATTATCTTAATGAAATTAATATATTTAAATTGATTTTGCTAGAAGATTCGTGCAAATTGATTATCTGCATTTTGGTAATAGTGGGTGTGCAGGGCGTGAAGGACCTGGGACAAATTCCCTACATTTGCATATTTGTGGATAAATTCTGCTGCTTACATTTCAGTTTAACTGCTTGGAAGAACTGTTGATAACTGTTGCAATGCTGTCTGTGGAATCTATATTTTATACTCCTCGTGAAAAGTTTGAAGAGGTTTGTAGGGTGAACTCTGTTTGTAGTTTATTCCTGTCATATTCTGTTATCCTGTTTTGATGGTATGCTAAACGTACATTAGAAGATGATTGCATGATCATGTGCTATGTCGATCATCACTATGTTGACCATTTAACAAAATATTTGTAAATATAAAATGGATGGTTTAAATATATGCAATTGGTAATGACTCAAGAAGATCATAGTCCGTGTACATTTACATCAACTGGTCTTTCTTTCTTCTCTACACTTATCAAGGTGTAATCTCCATGTACACTTTTTCTTTTAGATTTCCATGCAAAAAGGAATTTTTAACATCAAATTGATGCATCTCCCAACCAAAGTGTGTTGCCAACGAGAGTATGATCCTTACTGTATTCATTTTTGCCATTGGAGAAAATGTCTCCTCATAGTCAATTAAATAAGTCTGGGAATATCCCTTTGCCACCAATCTTGTCTTGTATCTATCCACTATACCATTTGACTGATATTTAATGGTGTATATCCACCTACAACCCATTACGTTCTTGTTAGTTGGTCTCTCTACAATCTCCCAAGTATCACTCTTCTCTAATGTCCCCATTTATTCGTTCATGGCTTGAACCCAACACTCATCCTATAAGGCTTCTTGTACTGATGTATGGTTTTCTAATAGAATCAATAGCTGAAATAAAGTTTTGGTGCTGCACAGAAAGGTTTTTAGTGGATACAAATTGGGATATCTGATATTTGGCACATGATCTTTTTTATTTTCTCAAGGAAATTGGAAAGGTTCAGATGATTGGATATGTTGTTGGACCACGCCGGGTTTACTTATCCGCTGATACAACTTTCCAAAGAGTCTGTCATCAACATCCTGATCATCACTCGGCAATGATGTTGGTTCAGGTTCTTTGTCATCCTCAATTGGTGTGGAGTCATGTAAAGAAGGAAATGGTGTTGACACTCAAGGAACTCAGATGACAACTCTGTAGAAATGAAAATCTCTTTCCATGTTTTGATGATACAAACTTAAAGGAATAAATTGAGTTTTCCAAAACACTTATTATATTATAACAAGTTTCTGTCAAGTGTATGAAAGAACAGGAAATAGAATCATAGCAAAGATCTTGGCATTACAAAATAAACTAAGTGATATTTCAAGTCCAAACATGCCAAAAGAAGGTTACCTACAAAAGGGTACCTTACAGAAGGTTGAATACAGAAGGTTAAAACCATCGGAAGGTTGGATCGCGAAGCTTAAAAGTTAAAGTAACTTCCTTCGTAAGGTTGGTGAAAGTCAAGCAGAAGGTTGACTAAAAGTCAACACAAGGTTGACCAATAGTCAGTAGAAAGTTTGATTGAAGTCAACGAGAAGGTTGATTTACTTCTTAAAGAAGTTCGAAGGTTAAAGTTCAAGAAGGTTAAAAGTGGATTGAAGATTTCAAGCTTACATTTCGGAAAATGATTCATTCTCGAAATCCTAATCTGAAATGGATCAAATGAAGTTCAAGGAATTTAAGTTTCAGAAATATTATCTTAAATGATAAAGAACTCCTTGATTTTTGTTTGTAAATTAAAAGCATGTTTGTTCATGTTAAAGGAGCTTCAGAAGCTTCAAAATTAAAGTATGTAAAACTATAAAAAGTACATGAACAGGAACAGAAGTGATAGAAAGGAAGAAAAGCAAGTAGAATGCTGACATGAAGTGACCTTATGGAAAGATAAAGCACCAAGGTTGCTTTAGAAGGTTGAAAAGGCTACAACTAAAGCATACATAACATCATTGCCTACCTACAAGTCTACAAACAATTCCAACGACTCTTTCTCCATTCCAATGACTATATTTTCAGATTGGAAGTCTATATAAATGCTGCTCAATTCAAATGCAAACTATGAGTTGATATTGGAACCTTCAAGTCAAGCTTCTAAACGAAATCCAACCTTCTCATCCACACTTCAAGCTACTACAAAATTCAGAATTGGGAATACTTTCTTGAGTGTGTGCAAGCTTGTTACATTCTTATAAATACATTGTATTCATCTATAAACAAGCTCCTAAATCATCCCATAACCCAAACCCCTTATTGTAAGGAATATTGTGCTTGTTTCTCAAATGGACTACCTAGATTAAAGGTGAGTGGTGTTGGTGATTCTAAGTTGTAATTCTCACAACAAACTACCTAGTGAAAGGTGAGTGTTGTTGGTGAGTCTAAGTTGTAGGTATCTCAACAAACTACCTAGTAAGAGGTGAGTGTTGTTGGTGATTCGGTTTGAAGGTTTCACAACAAACTACCTAGTGAGAGGTGAGGGTTGTTGGTGATTCGAGTTCAAAAGTTTCTCAACAAGCTACCTAGTGAAAAGTGAGGGTTGTTGGTGATTCTACTGTGGAAGTTAGCACTTGTCTTTTGTGTGTGATCAAAAGAGAGTGAAGGTGAAAGTCTTTAGCAAGTGAAGCTAAAGCAAGTGTAAAATCTATTTGGAAAATAGTGGAAACTCTCACGAGGACGTGGGGAGAGGAGTAGCCACAGTTTGGTGAACCTCTATAACTCTACTGTGTTATTTTTTCTCGCTTTACTTACCATTTGCTTTAAGCTGTCTAACAATCACCAAAGTTTTCAAAATACTTTAGAAGGTTAAATACACCAACCTTCTGAAGTCAAAATCTTAATTTTAAATAAGCTAAACTTTGATTATCTTTTGAAAACTACACTCTTTGCTAAAAGAACAGACATCTAAAATCATCAAAGTTAATTATCTTTTACTACTATCACATTTGCTTATTGTTTGTGCAACTAACATTCAACCTTCTGATATCCAAGTTATCTTGAGAAACCATACAGAAGGTTGCAGGAATTAAAAACGAAAAAGATAGCACAATTCAATCCCCCCCTTTCTTGTGCAAACTAGTCACTTCAATTGGTATCAGAGCTCACCTCAGGGTGAGCACACTTTGCGATGTGAGAGGAAAGATCTGGAAGAAGTGATGAGTCATCATTCCAACTCTGTAATGTTCCTTCCTGAAGGAGCTTCAGCAAATAGACCACCAGGATTCACTGATGGTCCTTTTGAACCTACTACAACTCTTGATGATGGGGCCACTATGAGCAAACCCAGAAACACCTGGACACCTGAAGATAAACGCATGGTACTTCTAAACTCTAAAGCTAAATTTTATCTAACATGTGCTTTAGGAAGAAGTGAATATGATAAAGTTCTTTGGAAAGAAAGCGCCAAAGAAATGGGATACATTGAAGATCGCCCATGAAGGAGAAGGACCAAGTCAAAGAAGCAAAAATCAACCTTCTTATTCATAAATTTGAAACATTCAAAATGGAGGAGCAAGAAACAATTTCTGAAATGTTTAGCAGATTCACAACAATAACAAATGATTTGAACTCCCTGGGAAATACCTACTCAAATCAAGCTAAAGTAAGAAAACTCCTAAGATGCCTTCCAAAGGTATGGAGACCTAAAGTGACTGCTATAACAGAAGCTAAAGATCTCTCTATTCTCAAAATAGAGGATCTACTTGGATCCCTAAAAGTGCATGAACAAGAAATCATGGATGAACTTCAACCCAAGAAGGTTAAAACCATTGCACTCAAAGCTTCTCAAAAAACTTCACAACCTTCTAAAGCTATGGCACATAAAGCTCAAGAGGATACTCAAGAAGAAAGTGAAGATGATGAAAATGACATTGATGATGAGGATGAAATGGCTCTAATCACCAGAAGGTTGAGAAGATGGGCATTTAGAAAGAAAAATAACAGAAAACCCTTCTTCAAGAAAGATCAACCTAAAGGTGAAGGAACCAACAAAATTGATCCTGTGTGCTATGAATGTAACAAACCTGGACATTTCAGAAGTGAATGTCCAAAGTTGAAAGGAAGCAACAGAAAGTTCACACCTAAGAAAAAGGCTCTACTTGCAACATGGGATGACTCGAGAAGATACCAACTCGGACCATGATGAAGAAAGCGCAAACTTTTGTTTCATGGTGACTACGAGGAACCTTCTCAAATACTTCCTACTTCAAGCACGGAATCAATCAACTCATGCTTCGTAGGAATCTTGATCTAGAAGAGGTAAGCACTTCTAAATCACAAACTTGTGCTTCATGCAAAGATCTTGAACATGCTTTTGAAAACCTATTACATGATTCAAACACTTTGGCTCAAAATGTGTGTTGTTCAAAAATCAACTTTTGAATGCAAAAAGGAGAATGAAGAGCTTCAAAAACAAAATGAATATTTGATAAAAAGCAGTTCAAACTCTTCAACATTCTCACTTTAAACTTTTCGAACAACACAAACTTTTGAAAGATAAGGTCTCGTAACAACCAAATCTTATACTCTCGACCTTGAAAATCAAAACAACCTTCTCAAAGATAAAGTTTCTGTTTTAACTAAAGAACTAGCTATGTCCATACAGAAAACTTTTGAACTACTGTAGAAAAACAAAATGAGAAGAAATCTAGGACTAGAAAGTCTAAGACAAAGTGCACATATTGCAAACATTTTGGTCATGATATTTCTGTATGCTATAAACTGAAAAGAAGCTTCTATAGGAAGAGGACTAACCATGAAGGACCCAAAAGATATTGGGTACCTAAATCATTACTAACATCTGAAACAGGAATGCCTCTTAGCATCCAAGAAAAAGTCGTGGTTCTTAGGCGGTGGATGTTCGAGGCACATGACAGGGGAAAGAGATAAATTTCTCTCAATGGAGAGAATAGATGGAGGCTATGTCATCTTTGGCAATGATGATAAAGCTTGCATCAAAGGTATAGGTACTATAGGTAACTCTAACTCCCCTAAAATTAAGAATGTTCAATATGTAGAAGGTTTAAAGCATAATTTGTTAAGTATCAGTCCAACTGTGTGATAGTGGTCATAAAGTCTCTTTTAAATCGATAAGTGTTTTATTAAAGAAATCTCCTCCGTAAGGTCTTGTTTATGCATCTAGAAATAAAAATCTATATAGCCTATGTCTTGATGAACTATCTCAAGAAACTTGTCTTATGTCTTATGAAAATGACAAATGGATTTGGCATAGAAGAAGCGCCACATAAGCATGCAAACTATTTCAAAACTTTCCAAAAAGGAACTAGTCGGAGGGGTTACCAAAAATCAATTTTGAAAAAGATAGAGTGTGTGAAGCATGTGTTCATGGTAAACATGTGAAATCTAGTTTCAAACCTAAGAACATGATCACATCCCAAAGGTCACTAGAACTACTTCACATAGACTTATTTGGTCCTACCAAAAGCGCTAGTCTTAATGGAAAAAGATATGGTTTTGTAATTGTTGATGATTTCTCTAGATTCACCTGGGTGCTATTTTTGAAAAACAAATATGAGGCTTTTGAAGCCTTCAAAGTGTTTCTAAAGAAAGTTCAAAATGAAAAAGGAACAAATGTTATTTCGTAAGAAGTGATCATGGGGGAGAATTTGAAAACTTTTCTTTTCAAAACTTTTTGATGAAAATGGAATTACTCACAATTTCTCATGTCCTAGAACTCCACAACAAAATGGAGTTGTAGAAAGAAAAATAGAACTTTGCAAGAAATGGCAAGAACACTCTTAGAAGATTCAAAAATTGAAAAATACTTTTGGGCGAAAGTTTGTAAACACAACTGCTATATTTTGAATAGAGTGTCTATTAGAAAAATTGTTGAGAAAACCCCTATGAAATTTGGAAAATAGAAAACCAACCATTGCATACTTTCGTGTATTTGGTTGCACTTGTTTCATTTTGAATAACAAAGACAATCTAGGAAAATTTGATTCTAAATCGATAAAGGAATTTTTCGGGATATTCAACATCTTCAAAGGCTTATAGGGTATATAACCTTAGGACTCAAACTGTAGAAGAAAGCATGCATATTGTATTTAATGAAACTAACAGTTCAAGTGAAGTAATTGATGTTGATGAGACCAATCAAGAAGGTACAGAACATGAAAAAAGCATTGGAGAAGGATGAACCGGAAGCTTCTCGCTCAACCTTCTAAACAATCAAATGAAGCTACTCAAGCTTCGATGAACCTTCTCAATTACCAAGAAGTTGGAGAATGGTGGTACATCATCCACAAGATCAAATTATTGGTAGCACTTCGGATCCTGTTAGAACTAGAACTTCATTTAGAGACAATCTGTCTTTGGAATGGTCTTAATCTCGAAATAGAACCTAAGTCAATCAATGAGGCCATACAAGATCAATCATGGATAGAAGCAATGATGAAGAACTCTCTCAATTTGAAAAGAATGAGGTATGGAACTTAGTGATACCTCCAAAAATCGATCTATTATTGGAACCAAATGGGTGTTGAAACAAGCTAGATGAAAATGGTAAGGTGGTGAGAAACAAGGCAAGACTTGTTGCTCAAGGGTATAACCAACAGGAAGGTATTGACTATGATGAAACTTTTGCTCCTGTAGCAAGGTTAGAAGCTATTAGAATCTTACTTGCATTTCTTGCACACACAAAAATTTCAAATTATTTCAAATGGATGTTAAAAGTGCTTTTCTAAATGGTTTTTAAATGAGGAAGTTTATGTCAATCAACCTCCTGGTTTTGTTGATCAAAAGAAACCAAACCATGTTTTTAAACTCACCAAAGCTCTATATGGGCTTAAGCAAGCTCCTAGAGCTTGGTATGAAAGGTTAAGTAACTTTTTGATCAAAAACAAATTTACAAGAGGAAAAATTGATACTACATTATTTAAGAAAACTCTTGATAAAGATTTGTTGATTGTTCAAATTTATGTTGATGATATCATTTTTGGATCAACAAATGAAAAATTATGCAAAGATTTTGGGAAACTTATGAAAAGTGAATTTGAAATGAGTATGATGGGAGAATTAAGTTTCTTTCTAGGGCTTCAAATTAAACAACTTGATGAAGGTATCTTTATTAGTCAAGAAAAATACATCAAAGATCTTCTCAAGAAATATAAGATGAATGAAGCTAAAGCCATGGCAACTCCTATGCATCTTTCGTACAAATTGAGAAGGATGAAGAAGGAAAACCAATTTTCGAAAAAGAATACGGGGTATGATAGGTTCATTTGTTATATTTAATCGCTAGTAGACTGACATTGTGTTTTCGGTTGGCCTATGTGCTAGATTTCAAGTTTCTCCAAAAGAATCTCATCTCACTCGCAATAAAAGAATATTCAGATACTTAGTGGGAACAACTAATCTTGGTCTATGGTATAAAAAGAATACTCATTTTGACCTAATTAGCTCTTGTGATGTTGATTATCTTTGGTGATAGAATTGAGAAAAAGTACTAGTGGATCATGTCAAATTTTGGGGAATCCTTAATCTCTTGGTCTTGTAGAGAAAGCAGAATTCAATTGCATTATCAACTCATCAAGCGAATATATATATCTGCTGCTGGTTGTTGTTCTCAAATTCTATGGATCAAGAATCAATTGGAGGACTACTCTATAAGGTACACATGCACTCCCATTTATTGTGACAATACTAGTGCTATCAATTTATCAAAAAATCCCATCCAACACTCTAGGTCTAAACACATTGATATTAAACATCATTTTATCAGAGATCATGTTCAAAAGAAGGATGTGGAACTTATTTTTATTGACACCAAGCATCAATTAGCTGATATATTTACCAAGCCTTTGTTAGAAGAAAGTTTTAATTTTATTAAAAAGGCTTTGCACATTTTAAAATGTCCTTAGGAGAAAAATATGTCAAAAACCCCAACCTTCTGAAGTCTTCAGAAGGTTCGCTTGGAGAGAATCAAATTCAGAAGGTTGAATTTGAGAAGGATAAATTAAAGTCAATTGGGGACGGTTATTAAAGCAACTAAAAACTGACTTCTATGACAGTTATGTCCTGTCATAACTACAACCATCAAGTCACAACGGCTAGTCTCTCTCTCTCTTTCACTTTCTTCCACGCACGCCCAAAACAAACTGAACTCATTCTCTCTCAAACCGATTTTCTTCTTCTCTTCCTTCCCTCTTCGCGAAGAAATCTTTTTCTTTTCTCCAAAAATGGTGAGAACAAAAATCCCATGTGTGAAGAAAGCCAGCACTCCCACAACCCATGACCTTCCACCTGCATTATTGAATGCTTCTAAACCTACACCTACCCAGATTGATCCTCCATCAGAACAAAAACCTTCCAAATCATCACCCACTCCCTCACGAAGGTCTACAAGAATCAGAACAAGTTCTCTCAAGGAAATACAGGGTCCTGGAACAAGAAGGAGTCAACCAATCACTCTTGATGATGATGATTCTACTCTGTCTGAAATGATGGCGAGAATCAAAGCCGAAGGCGAAAAGGAAAGCCTCTCTTCAACCCCAATCTTCTTCCAAAAGACCAAAATTTAAGATAAAGTTTGGAGGAAGTAAAGGAAAGGAAAAGGTGGATGAAGAACAGAAACTTGATCAAGCTTCTGAAGTTGAAAAACAAGCCCTTCCTGTACAAGTGTTTGATAAGGAAAAATGGGGAAAGAGGAATGTTCTTATTGGTAGAATTTATCTGTTGGAGGAACTTAAAGCTTCTGGTTGGAATCTACAGAACACATTGAGTATCAAAGTTGGCAAAACATTACATCCCAAGGAGAAACTATTTATCCCAACCTCATAAAAGAATTCTATGGATACATGAATGTGAGTGAAACCAAATCCTCTTTTACTACTCAAGTAAAAGGAACCACCATTGTGGTAACACCAACCATAATAGCCAATGCCCTGAAAATTCCTGAGAATGAAGTGTGTTTGTATGGAAAAGATTGGTATGATCAAACTGAAGTTCACAGGAGGAAGTTCTGAAGCTTACGATGAAGAAACCTAGTGAAAAGCTCAAATCATCAAGACTAAAGGATGAAGCACGTATCATGCACAATATGGTAGTCCACTCTCTCGATTCCTAGAGGGGAAGTTTTGAGCGAGTAAAACCTATTGATCTACTCTTAGTCTATCACATGATCACTAGAAATAAGATTAACCTTCCATACATTATCTTTCATTATATGATAGACATGTGCAAAACCATTAGGCCGATTTCATCCCTACCCTATGGTATGTTCTTGACCAAATTATTCAGATTTAAGAAAATCTCTGTGGCTAGGGAAGAATCAATACATGAAAAAACAACCTTCTGGTCCAAGAGTGCTAAACAGATGGGACTGAAACCTTTTAGCAAGAAACTAGAAGTTTTTCCAGAAACAAAACCTGTTCAAGATAAACCAATCCTAGAACCAAGTCCTACTGAAAATGCACCTATGTCAACTCCTCAGGGGGAGTCACTAGAACCAGAAACTGTTATTGGAATTGAGCCCATAAATTTAGCCCCACCAAATCCCACAATTGAGAATTTAGTTGAGACAGAACCCTCTCAAGAATGGAGAGAAATTTTTGAAAATCCTTTAGACTTGAATGACACTCCAACTGAAAAAGAACAACCTGAACAAATGGAAAAAGAAGCTTCTGATGAGAACCTTAGAACAGACCTTGAAAAACCTGAAAATCAAGCTTCTGAAACCATTCCTTCTGTTGTAGAATCTCTACCTTCTGATAGAGCCATCTATTACCCATTCTCTCAAGGAATCATTTATTTGCCATATACCACTTCTCATGAGGGTCTAGCTCAGGGGGAGCTACAAGAAAATCAATCCCATGAGAATGAGGAACAGAAAAATGAACAAACACAACCACTATCTCCTATCACTCAAGCTGTTCATGAGGTAATTAGGGATATTGAGGACCAAGTTACACCTGAAAACCCTCAGAATCAAGCCACTAGCCCTGAAATAATGGCTTCTATTGCTCTCACTGAATTACTCCACACTCCTGATCCCTCAATTGGTCCAAATACACAATCAACTCCTGCTCCTCTTCATCATGACATTCAGGGATCTACTGAACAAGTAGCAAATTTATTTTCCCAATGGCGTGAAAATCCTAGAACTTCACCGCAATACTCTTGCTTTCGAAAATATTCATGATTCATGTTCTCTCCTATGTATGACTCCTCCGCACCAAAGGTACCGAAGGTTCGGGGACCTTCTAAACTACCTTACGATCCGCCAAGACAATTTGGATCTCTAGGATCCTTCTCACAAACTATGAATGCACCTCTATCATCATCGACAAGGCACTGGTAGCAAAGAAACCTTCAGAGAGAACAAGGAAGATTCATTCACCTATGCAGACAAGAAGGAAATACTGGAGGCAATGAAGAAGATGAGAGCACACCATGAGAAACAAATGAAGAAGATGAAGTGCAGAACAACAAGCTTCTGATGAGCATTGGAATACTTCAGCAGGAAAACAGACTGGAAGCTCACAGAAACTATGCCTATCAACAATGGGTAATGGAAAACATAGTGCCTACTATGGTTCCTAATGTTGCAGTTCCTGACTTCCCTCCTCCTCAACCCTTCCAGACATTCTCACCGCTTCATCATCAAATTCTTGAGATGATTCCTCTCCAACCAAGTAGCAAGCTAATTTCCCTTTTCTTCCTCCTTTTTTTTTGTTGACAAAGGGGAGAATGGAGATTATTAGCTACTTAGTTTTAAGTGATATATTTTGGGGTTTCTGTTGACATTTTAATTATCTTTTGGACATGTTTAGTTTGTGCTATGTTATGGTTTGTAATTGATAATTATCAAAACTATGTATGTGTGGTATGTGTCTTTGTTTCTTTGATCTCATTATTGCTGCACTTATACATGATAATTATCCCTTTGCTATGAATGTGTTAAATACATTTATTTTGGATTGAAATGTCTATTCCTGACAAACAGAAAACTTAAAATATATTCTCAAGTTTGTCATCACCAAAAAGGGGGAGATTGTAGAAATGAAAATCTCTTTCCATGTTTTGATGATACAAACTTAAAGGAATAAATTGAGTTTTCCAAAACACTTATTATATTATAACAAGTTTCTGTCAAGTGTATGAAAGAACAGGAAATAGAATCATAGCAAAGATCTTGGCATTACAAAATAAACTAAGTGATATTTCAAGTCCAAACATGCCAAAAGAAGGTTACCTACAAAAGGGTACCTTACAGAAGGTTGAATACAGAAGGTTAAAACCATCAGAAGGTTGACTGCAGAAGCTTAAAAGTTAAAGTAACTTCCTTCAGAAGGTTGACTGAAAGTCAAACAGAAGGTTGACTAAAAGTCAACACAAGGTTGACCAATAGTCAACAGAAAGTTTGATTGAAGTCAACAGAAGGTTGATTTACTTCTTAAAGAAGTTCAGAAGGTTAAAGTTCAAGAAGGTTAAAAGTGGATTGAAGATTTCAAGCTTCTGTTTCTGGAAAACAGATTCATTCTCGAAATCCTAATCTGAAATGGATCAAATGAAGTTCAAGGAATTTAAGTTTCAGAAATATTATCTTAAATGATAAAGAACTCCTTGATTTTTGTTTGTAAATTAAAAGCATGTTTGTTCATGTTAAAGGAGCTTCAGAAGCTTCAAAATTAAAGTATGTAAAACTATAAAAAGTACATGAACAGGAACAGAAGTGATAGAAAGGAAGAAAAGCAAGTAGAATGCTGACATGAAGTGACCTTATGGAAAGATAAAGCACCAAGGTTGCTTTAGAAGGTTGAAAAGGCTACAACTAAAACATACATAACATCATTGCCTACCTACAAGTCTACAAACAATTCCAATGACTCTTTCTCCATTCCAACAAACTATATTTTGATTGGAAGTCTATATAAATGTTGCTCAATTCAAATGCAAACTATGAGTTGATATTGGAACCTTCAAGTCAAGCTTCTAAACGAAATCCAACCTTCTCATCCACACTTCAAGCTACTACAAAATTCAGAATTGGGAATACTTTCTTGAGTGTGTGCAAGCTTGTTACATTCTTAGAAATACATTGTATTCATCTATAAACAAGCTCCTAAATCATCCCATAACCCAAACCCCTTATTGTAAGGAATATTGTGCTTGTTTCTCAAATGGACTACCTAGATTAAAGGTGAGTGGTGTTGGTGATTCTAAGTTGTAATTCTCACAACAAACTACCTAGTGAAAGGTGAGTGTTGTTGGTGAGTCTAAGTTGTAGGTATCTCAACAAACTACCTAGTAAGAGGTGAGTGTTGTTGGTGATTCGGTTTGAAGGTTTCACAACAAACTACCTAGTGAGAGGTGAGGGTTGTTGGTGATTGGTTCAAAAGTTTCTCAACAAGCTACCTAGTGAAAAGTGAGGGTTGTTGGTGATTCTACTGTGGAAGTTAGCACTTGTCTTTTGTGTGTGATCAAAAGAGAGTGAAGGTGAAAGTCTTTAGCAAGTGAAGCTAAAGCAAGTGTAAAATCTATTTGGAAAATAGTGGAAACTCTCACGAGGACGTGGGGAGAGGAGTAGCCACAGTTTGGTGAACCTCTATAACTCTACTGTGTTATTTTCTGCTTTACTTACCATTTGCTTTAACTGTCTAACAATCACCAAATTTTTCAAAATACTTTAGAAGGTTAAATACACCAACCTTCTGAAGTCAAAATCTTAATTTTAAATAAGCTAAACTTTGATTATCTTTTGAAAACTACACTCTTTGCTAAAAGAACAGACATCTAAAATCATCAAAGTTAATTATCTTTTACTACTATCACATTTGCTTATTGTTTGTGCAACTAACATTCAACCTTCTGATATCCAAGTTATCTTGAGAAACCATACAGAAGGTTGCAGGAATTAAAAACGAAAAAGATAGCACAATTCAATCCCCCCCTTTCTTGTGCAAACTAGTCACTTCAAACTCAAGAGAATTAGGTTCTAGGTTTTTCTCTCCTTGAAGCTGAGGACTAAGGTAGAAAGACTCAGATTCATTAAAATTACATCCATTGAAAAATAGACTCGACGACTTTCCGGATGGTACCACTTGTATACCTTTTTTTTGGGGTATATGATAACTCTATTTTATATAGAGTTATTCATATATTTAAACTTAGATTATTGCTCAAATTTAGGTAAAATAAAGTGTTAAATATAGTTTTATAAATAAAAACAACATTCAAAGTATCAAGAAGGGTTAAGCAAAGAACTAAGCATTTTGCATATATTTTGGTATGTTTGATGTATTTGTTTAGTGTAGCTGCAATTAGTGCACCAGCACCAGAATCAGCACCTGATGCTCCTGCCCCAGATTATCACAGTGCTCCTGCACTTGGTGCTCCTACACCCGAAACAGACAACAAATGCACAAATCATCCAAGGACCATTTTGATGCACCTACACTTGACTGACGTCATGCTTAGTCATGAGGAGCAGGCCAACTTGCAAATTTCGGCGCCTACTATTGGAGACTAGCTTGGATAAGTCACTTACTCAAGGACATGTGGCTCTTCATTATTGGACCTCCCCATGTGATTTCATGTGAATATCAACTTGCTTTATGGAAGGTTTGAAAAGTAACCATGGTTAACTTATCTTGGTTAACTTTGGCTCCAAGAAAACCCTCTCTTGAAGGAAAGCTCAATGCATATATAAAGGACCATCACTCCTCACTTCAAAAATATCACCATCTTCTCATAGATTGTTCTTACATTTAGTTTTTTAATTTTAGACTTAGTTTTTAGATAGTTTCTGAATTTTAAGAAGGTAAGGAATGACTTGACGCCTTCTTCCTTCACTTCTACTTAGAGGAAGCTAGTACAAGGAATCAGTGTAACAACTCTACTTGGAATCTCATGCAAAAGATCTTCTACTTGTGTAATCTTTATCTTATTGAGTTCTTTTGTAATATTACTCATCTTAGCATGTTCTTTGCAGATTCTTTCTATTGTATAATGAGTAATATGAGTTACATTCCTTTAGTTGAGATGTTGTAGCCTTATAATGATCTTCTAAGCAAGTTATTGTGTTTTATGTAGTGTGTGCACTTTAGTTCTTGCATAATACTTCTTTCAAAACTTGTTTTGAAATTGATCACTTTAGAATAAGTACAATTGTTAAAGAAGACATGGTTTACAATTAAGAACTCAAGAACTAATAAGGATAAGTGTTTCTAACAACATCTTTGTTAAACTTGCTTTAATAAAGAAAAGTTTGTTAAAACCATGTTAAGTCCTAGACATAGGATAACATATTCCTTAGGGTGATACAGTGGATACTTAAGAGGCAAGAGTGAACTTATTTAGCATGCCTAGACATAGGAAGCTTGTAACGAAACTCTGAAGAAAGTGACTAAAAGGCACGTACTGATGCAGCTGCATTCAGTGTACCTACACCACATAAAACACTAAACTCTTAGAAGTGATTTATCTGGTGAAGACATCTTAACTATCATCTCCTACTGATTTCTTATACACCTTTATTTCTTGTTTACATTCTGTTAAATCATTCTCAACATCCCAAAATTGTGAGTAGTGTAGCTGCACTAATTTATGCTTTCTAAACATGCAAAGCTTACAACAATCCTTGTGGGTTCGACCTTTCTAATCACTATATTATTTGTTGTACTTTGTACACTTGCACATCTTTTAGCACACCAGTATACCCAATGAATATACTTTTGCAGAGACATGCAAATCACGTAGTGGTTGAATCTGAAAGGTTGGAAGAGGCACCACCTACTGACAAGGAGATTGCAGCTCTTAGTAAAAGCAAGCTGGAAAACATTCAGACTCTTCTACAATCTCTCAGTAAGCCATCTAGCTCTAGCTCATTAGTCATGACCTGTGAGAATTCTAGCTTTTTATCCTCTAATACTTCTAGTACTAAGAATAGTTGGGTTATTGATTTTGATGCTACTCATCATATGAACCCTTATCAATCTCTTTTTTCATCTTACTCAACTTTACCTGGCAACCAACAAATAATTGTAGCTAATGGAATAGCATCCCTGTTATTGGGAGCGGTAACATACAAATTCAACCATCTATTCCTTTAATTAAGGATGTGCTCCATGTTCTTAAATTAATCAATAACCTATTGTCTACTTCTAAACTCACCAAAGACTTGAAATATGTAGTGACTTTTGTTGATTCTCATTGTGTATTACCGGATCGTCCAACGGGAAGGATGATTGGATATGAAGAGGAACGTGACGGGTTATACTACTTGCAACTTGAGAAAAAAAAAGATAATACCAATTTGAAGGCACTTGCTTCCACCCAAGAGTCAAGTTCAGAATCTTGGTCATCCTCTCAAGTATGAACACAGGTGACTTGTTCATCCTTCGTTTAGTGTCCTTAAGACTTTAGTTCCTTTCTTGTTTACAAAAGTGTCAGTTGAGTCGTTTCATTGTGATGTTTGTCAATTTGCTAAGCACTGTCGCACTTATTTTCCTTCCAATAATAATAAAAGTTGTAAACCATTTGATCTTGTTCACTCAGATATGTGGGGACCTACTAATTGTAATATTTCTAGTGCAAAGTGGGTTGTTTCTTTTATTGACGATTGCACTCGTGTGACCTGGCTATTTCTTATGAAAGATAAGTCTGAAGTTTTTCAATTGTTTGTGAATTTTCATCGAATGGTCCAAACACAATTTGGGTGTTTGATTAAAAGGAATTACCTCCTTCCAACATCACTGACCTCTGAGTTTCTTTTCCCCACATAGTGTGGAACACCTCAAAGAGAGAAGGAAGTGGTTCCTTCCCCAAAATTATTATTTGTTTGCAATTAAAGTGTGGATATAGGTCGCGGGTACGACCACTTGGGGTTCTCAGAGGGTATGGGGATGGGCACTAAAGTACATGTCCATGCGTGTGCGAGCTCGAGTACGAGTACTATATTGCCATGCCCAAAGGGTTCCCATTGTCATCCCTATTTAAGGAATTCCACCCATTTGGCATGTCACTTGTTAAGGTTGCCTTGACTCTTTAGATACTTCAAGAACTCATGATCACTATGGATCACGAACTCTTTGGGAAGTAGATAATGTTGCTAAATGTGTAATGCCCTCACCGAAGCATATAACTCTTTTTCATAGGTGGAGTAGTTAAAACTAGCTAGCTCCATTCAACTTTCACTAAAGTATGCAATAGGATAGCCTTCTTGAAGTAGCACAACTCCTATGTCTATATTGGAGGGAAGCCTGGAGGATGAGCAGATTAGCTTAAGAATTCCTCGTACAAGTGTCATCCTCCACAATGCACACAAGAACTAATTAACTTGTGCATGTTCTTGTTGAATGGTGATGGCTACTGATACTCAACGATATGGGTACTGCCGATAAAATGAGTTAAACGTGAAGCTATTTTTTTAAAAAAATAATATTTTATTGTTTTTAACAAAAATATAATGTAAATCAACTGAATGGTTAAGAGTATCGACACCCATGAAAATGATAATTTGTTTTTGACAAAACACCTATGAAAAATGGGCATTGGAGTTGTCATATTTATATTTTGTTTTCTCATTGATTAAAAACAAAAAGAACAATATGCACGTCATCACCAGCACATATTGAATTCCGTTATTGGTGTGAAGATTTTGTTGGTGGGTAATATCTAAGTACTTATGTAAACTCTCAAAGAGCGTTAGGCTTTCCTCGACTCGCTTTCCTCGACTCTTGGTGAGCTCTTGGGGAAAACCTAATAGTTGACTAAACTTTTGAAAAAATACTTATATGCTCATAACAATTTTAAGCATGCACATGAAAATATACACATTATTTAACTATTTCAAAAATATATATCATTTAATTCTTTCATTTTTTCTATTTTCTTATTTATGTGTGCGTCTAAATGTGTACTTAAAAGTATGGTGACCACAAGACTTTTTCAAACTCTTTCTTTATACAAAACAACAATATAATAAGTGTATATGATAAACGTGCATATTGCATTATTTCATTTTTTTTTTAGAGTAATATTATTTGGACAAAAAATTTCAGACAAATATATACAAAAACTAATTCACAACACTAATTAACTAAGTTTTTAGGTTTTTAACCAAGTAACCAATTAATCAAGTTTTTAGTTAATGATTTAAAAAACTCTGAAAAGACGGGTTGGTTAATAACCTAAAAAACTCGGTTAATTAGTGTTGTGAATTGATTTTTGTCTATATTTGTCTAAAATTTTATATCCAAATATCATTATTTTTTCTTTTAATATGCTGGAGCTCAATAATTGGAAGCTCAGAAGCGAACTTCACAGCTAGACTATTAATCAACAAATAAAAGATGCAGACCATGTGGGGGTTGCAGCACTAATCCCTAATTTTTTTTATATATATATATATATATATATATATATATATATAACAAAGCACCTATCCCTACTTTGCTGTTGAAAATTGATGGCGTTAATATTTCTGGTGAGTAGGGTGTTTGGTGGTTTGAGAACATTCAAACTAATGCATAATCCAAATCCAATTCGATGTACTATTTAGTTAGGATATTTTCGTGTTTGGGTCAATCTCGAACAAAACACATGTCAACTCATAGTAGTATAGTTTGGTCAACAAATTTTTAAAAACAAACTCACGAACTCGAATTAAATCATACTAATAATTCATAATAGTTTTGTAATTTTAGAAGTAAAAAATATATCTGCTTAAATTTTGATCTTAATAATTTATAGTTAAGTTGTAAGATGTTAACACTATAGATTAAAAGACTATTAATATGTTTAAGTTTGATTTGGTGTAATTTTTAAATTTTAGTTTTTTTTTATTATTTAGCAGTGTTGGAATATATATTACAAAAAATTGTAGTTTTTATATTTTAAAAATTAACATTTTGATGCACGACCCATGATCCTAATCCAAACCAACTCATCCAATATCGGATTGGTTTTGGTTCGGGTTTTGTAGGAAAACAACGTAAAATTAAAACCAACCCAAACTGAGTAATTATAGTTTAGTCGGGCAATGGATTTGGGCAAATCCGATCCAAACAGAGTCGTGAAAACCCTATGTGTGAGATGACAATTTTTTTGGCTAAATGTCACTTTTAGTCTTTATCTTTGCTTTAGGTTTCATTTTGACTCTTTATCTTTTTTTTTCTTTCGTTTTGGCCCCTCACGTTTCATTTAAGTTTCATTTTAGTCCATGCCGTTAGTTTTTCTTAATGGACGCCACACTGCCAATTAACTGCTGACGTGACGTCTTACATGTCACTGCTTGCTTGGAATTTTATATGATGCGGCAAAGAATGAACCAAAATGAAACTTAACAAAAACATGAGGGACCAAATTGACTAAAACACTCAAGTATGAAAAAATTACCCTCAATCTTCATCTTCTTCTTCTCCGGCGAGCCACCATCACCTCTAGCGAGCCACCACCACTACAACACCAAAACAAAATTCTATCCTAATTAACAACAACAAAAAACCCAAAATCCCCTCTTTCATCTAACAACAACAACAAAAGAAATTAAACCCAGGGAGTTTTTCACTTCCAGAATCACAAAAGAACTGAAGTCTACTATACATTTTGCCTCTGTAAGCAATTTATGGGAAAATGACCGGTTGCTATTATTAGCTCTGTACTAATATATCTTTCTTTCGTATAAAAAGTAAAATAAAGAATGAAAGAGGAGGATGAGTACAAATTGCAATGCCTGCGGCAGTATTATGGTTGAGAATATTCTAATTAATTAAGCTCACATTACTGCATAGTGCATACACAGAATTTAGTTGTTGTTGTTATTATTGTTGTTGTTGGATGAAAGATGGGGTTTTGGGTTTGTTGTTGTTGTTGTTAATTGGGATAGAATTTTGTTTTGGTGTTGTGGTGTAGTGTCTCGCCGGAGAAGAAGATGAAGATTGGGGGTGATTTTTCATATTTGTGTGTTTTTGTCAATTTGGTCTTTCATGTTTTTGTTAAGTTTCATTATGGTTCATTCTATGCCACATCATATAAAAATTTCAAGTAAGCAGTGACACGTAAAACGCCACGTTAGCAGTTAACTGCTAGTGTGGCGTCCGTTAAGAAAAACTAACGACAGGGACCGAACTGAAACCTAAATGAAACGTGAGGGGCCAAAACGGACCAAAAAAATATAAATGACCAAAATAAAACTTAAAGCAAAATAAATGACTAAAAAAGACATTTAGCCTTTTTATCCAATTTTTATCTGACTGTCATTATCTTTTCTTTGGCAACATATGATTGTCATTATTAATGATCCATTATTTATTTCTTAATAAGCATAAAAAATTATTTATTTTATGAATTCACCTCCATTGTCTTTTTTCACTAAATACAAAAAAGTGTGTAATAATAAGGAAAAAAGTTTTGAGTAGGAAAAAAATAAGAATGCATTGAAATGGTGTAATTGAAAACTTTCATGTATACGAACAGAAGATTCTTCAGCGGGTATACCTTCAATTTGTAAGAATGCACTGAAATAGTGTAATTGAAAGTTGATCAAACCATGATTTAACTTCATACTCTAAAGGTGTATAGATTAAAGACTAAATTGGAGCATACTTACTAGACTTATGATTTAATTTTCGTGCAATTGATCAAGACATGAACATGTTCTGATTTATGTTCTTTGTCTGATAAGTACTTGGTTGACTTCTTTCCCAAGGGGCTACCAGGTTTGCTAAAGACAGATAAAGTGAGTGTGTGTCTTCCTTCTTCAATCTCCATTTCGTTTCTATTTTTTCTTGACAACATAAAGTTGTTGAAATAATGTGAACAGAAATAAATTGTTTCACGGTGTATGTAAGCTGCGTAAATCGATCATTCAACTCCAGCTTTATTCTTCACCGATCGTTTATAATCACTCATTAATCTACATATGAATGAACCACACTTGATTAAACAAATATTCAGACTAATATAAATTTAATTAAAATGTTGAAATAGATAATTACCTCTCAAATAGATACATCCACCTATAATGACCTGGTCCACCAAGTCTTGCTTCATATGCAAGGTGAACCGGTAGACGCTCCATGGAATCAAAGAAACCGAGATAAAATATTCTCTCCAACTTACAGATGATGAAAGGAATATTTTGCTCCATCTTAATAAGATCATCCATTCTCAATGTTGAAGAGCACATATTCTTAAAAAAATTGACTCACTTCAGTAAGTGGTTCCAAAACACACTTTGGTAGTGAACTAAAAGTAATTGGAAGCAAACACCCCATGAATACATCGCATGCAACTTCCAAGTGTTCACATCCGTACATCTTGCAAGGTTAGAAGAATAACCATCTGGAATCCTCAATCCTTTCAACCATCGACAAACATCTTTCGCTTCATAAGGTGTTAGATAGTATTTGGCTTTTGGTTTTAACATCTTCCCATTAGCCATTTGCACCACATTCAAATCAGATCGATATTTGCTACAGTAAAGAGCAGAATCCAATCTAGCCTTTTAATGTCTTTGGTTTTATCTTTCACATTCATCACAGTCACAAATATGTTATCAAAGAAATTCTTCTCGATGTGTATAACATCGAGATTGTGCCTCAACAGATTGTCTTTCCAATATGGGAGATTCCAAAAATATGCTTCTTTTTGTCCAGTTATGCACTCGCCCATAACCATCTAGTCTCTCAAGCAGACCTACCTCAGTGACTTGTGGCAAGTCCATAACTCTACTCCAGATTTCACCTATAAAACATTCTTTGTAGTCTTGGAACTATAGGTAAATAGAACATCGACTTCACAGGGATGGGTTTTAATTATGTTTTTCCCCTGTACGAACATGATACCTCGACCTTCCACAGAATTTGCATTCAAGCTAGTAGCTCACCATCGTTTTTACCAAATTCGTTGTTGTAATACAACATCTTCCTCACAACAATCAATCTTCTTAAATTCCAATCTCAGCTTCGAAATTAACATCTTTACTTCATAATAATTTTTTGACAAATTATCCTTATTAGGTGTCGCATCAAATATCATTTCAGTCACATAGTCTAAACCCGACTCAGAAATATTACTCATGGACTTGAGAGCTAAAAGCTTCACACATATAGATAATTTTGAATCTGGCGAGCCTTCAAACAACGGTTTGTTTGAATCTGTTAACAAATTATAAAATCTCTATGCTTCTTCATGATTGTCATACCGAGGTTTATCAAATGGCACATTCAACCCGAGACCATCACAAATCATGTTTTTCATTGACTCAAAATCTCCATTACGTGAAACACCAACACCAGAACTGCTTGAAGCCCCTACGTCAAAATTTGGATGTCAATCTCCAATGTTCAACCCAAATTACAAAAGATTCCTTCAAACTCGCTCTTCACGGATATAACCGATCATACACCCAATCACGATTCAATTGATACCAATTCATCTACACATTTTAAAAAAATGCGTTAGATTCCCATAAAATTCCCAATAATATATATGCAAGTTAGTGGCACCGATATCATCTCAGTGGAGATGATTTCGAGCCAAATATGGGGGTCAAGGACTTCACAAAACCCTTTTCCGTCTAAGTAGTGAAGGAAGTTATTTTGAACTCCCAACCTTACCATTGTTAGTAACGTCTCACAATTATTTCAATGGAGATGATTTCGAGCAAAATATGGGGGTGGGGGACAACACCTCACCCTTTTCCATAAACAACACACAATAACAATTATATCCAATATAGTCATCTAACCTAGGGTTCATCACAACAACAATTAACTCACAATTAACAACATACACTTTTCAATTTCAACAATTTAACACAATTAACAACATACACAATTTTCAATTCTCAACAATTTTCAATCTAACTCTTCTCAACAATATCAATTTAACAAATTCAAATTCAATTTTCATTTACAAACAACAATCATCTCTAACATAGTTTCCCAAATATCATTCACTCCTAACAACAACAAATTTATTCTAACTCTCACATTTCACACTCAATCCTACAACCTTTAAAACAACAAGTTTATTTTAACAACAACAACAACAACAACAACAACAAATTCTACCTCACATTTCAGAATCAATTTAACTCACATTTCACAACAACACTTAATCCTAACACTCAATATTAACTCACATTTTACAACAACACTCAATTCTAACACACAACAACAACAAACAACAAAATTATTTTAAAAACTAACCGTTATGAGATTGAGGTTCGGTAACGGTGACACTCCGGTGCGCACTCCGGTGCGGTTGTGAAACTTCAAACACCAACAATTTCAATCCTATATCATTTCAATTTCAAACAAAAACATAAATCAAAACAAATTCATTAAAAAACTAAAATCAAAACAAAATCATAAATAATCAAAAATAAAACCTACAAAAGGGTGAGCTCTGGTGGTGGTGGTGATGATGATAGTTCACTTCGTAGGAGAGAGAGGAGAGGAGTTCGTGGTGGGTGAGGGTTTGGAGGTGAGAGAGATGAGTGAGGGAGTGGTGAGTGGAGTGAGAAGAGTGAGGAAATGAGAGTGTAAAAGTGGGTCGATTCGGGTATAAAAAAACGGTAGCGAGGGATTTTGCGACGACTTGTCCGTCTCTAATAGTTGCCCAATTACCAAGACCGGCAAACAGTCAGAACAGTTTGCGAGGGACCCTCTATTCTGTCGCTAATTACTACCTAGGTGAGCGTGCTGTTTGAATTTCAGTTTCCCTCCCAATGTTGTGCGACAGTTTGTCCGTCACTAATGCTCAAATTTCCGTCGCTAAACCTCAAATCAAACGATAGACCTTATTCCCTCGCAATGTCCCTCGCTAATGCCATTTTTAGTGAGGGACATAATTCCTTCGCTAATGTCCCTCGCAAATAACACCTTTCTTACCTTCTTCGTAGGAGTTCAAGCTATCTGCATTTCAGTAGTCTCTCATTCACGTAATCAGTCTGCATGCTTCACATCCCTCTTTGAGCTACCTTCTCCTCGAGGTATGGTTTGAGTCTTGGTGCGTCCTTTATAAAAGAGAGAAGTGATTCCTCTCTTTCTTTATGATATATGATAATAGGAGTGACACTCTCTCTAAAAAGCTCTTCTTTTTAATATGGTAGCGCGCCCTTCCCTTTTCTCGCTTCTTTGTTGTAGTGCCTCGGGCTGGATCTGCTAGCCGACCTAGGTACAAACACAACCCATACACAACAAAGAAATATCAGTCACCACAAAAAGAAGCCCACAGTAATAGTTACTACCTCCTAGAAATACAATAAAATCAACAAACCACTCATAAAATACACACGAGGTAGAATTACCTCTACCTTAGAACTATCACCAAGATAAGTATAATATTCTGTAGAAGGATCTGTAACACCCAAATAATTTAATTAATTAATTATTTAATTAAATTATTTTAGTATTACACTGACTTAATTATATGAAATTATTAATATAGTGTTTCACTATAATGAAGGGAGTAGTACTCGGTAACTACGGAGTGGGAAGAAGCGGCCCAAGGACCCTAGGCCCGAGATATAGGCGCTAGGTTAGTGATGCAAGTCGCATCACTTGAGAAAAGAAAGGAGAAGGGAAGAAAAGAAAGGAACGGCGCCGTGAGAGAAGAAGAGGATTTAACGGGTTGAAGGAGAAGGAAGGAGCTCGGCATTGTTGCTGCGTTTTCTGGTGTGGTGATTGAAAGGTTCTCTTCTTCATCAATCTTTAAGGTAAGGAGAGTCTCATAGTATAAAGGGTTATGTTGGGTTGTATATGGGAGGGTAGTTTCTATAATGCATAGGTAGTGTGGTGTTATGTTTGACGATCTATGAATTTATATGTTGTCTTGATGATGTTGGTGATTGATCATAGTTTTGTTGTTTTGTTTGGCCTGAATACGATCATGTATAATGTTGTTGGTGTTGTTTGAGAATTGATTGGCTTGGATTGAAAATGTTGCACCGAGGCGTTTGATAGATTGTCTAGGTAAAGTGAGAATGCCTACTTTATTGGGTGATGAACTGTGTCGCCTTGGCGCCATGGTGCTGCCAGTGTATGTGTGTCGAAGCCCGAGGTGAGTGAGGTGAAGTGAGGTAGTGTAACCGAAGTGAGTGAGGTGAAGTGAGGTAGTGTAAACGAGGTGAGTGAGGTGAAGTGAGGTAGTGTAACCGAGGTGAGTGGGGTGAAGTGTGGTAGTGTAACCGAGGTGAGTGAGGTGAAGTGAGGTAGGGTAACTGAGGTAGTGTAACCGAGGTGAGTGAGGTGAAGTGAGGTAGTGTGACCGAGGTGAGTGAGGTGAAGTGAGGTAGTGTAACCGAGGTGAGTGAGGTGAAGTGAGGTAGTGTAACCGAGGTAGTGTAACCGAGGTGGGTGGGCTAGTGACCTTGATTGCTTAACTATAGTTACAAGACTATATTTACATTTACAATTTCACTCTAAGACCATTTACTATAGCTAGGTAATTCTACCATTCCTTCTATTAGGAAAGACCAAGAGGAAGAAAGAAAGGAGCGTGTGTCGAAGTTGGCCTGTGTCGGATTTTGGCCTGTGTCGAATTTTGGCCTGTGTCGAATACTGGAGTGTGTCGACTTCTGGGGCGTCGAGTTCTAGGGCGCCATATCGTGCTGCCCAAGGTTGGGATGTCTTGTAATGTCAGATAAGAGTGATTAACAGTAAAAGCGACGATGTGTCAAGTATGACGAGATGGTTGGTGTTGTAGTTGTCGAGTCGAGTATAACGAACTAAAAATGGTGATGTTGATGATTCTAATGGGTCTATGACCTCTTTTTGGTGATGGTGAATTAATTAATAGCAATGGTGAGTCTATTAATTATTGGTGATTATGCTTATTGCGCATTATGGTGAATGTGCATTGTTCATGGCGTCACATAAACCATGTGCATTTATTGGTGAGTAGGCTTCGGCCTTATTATAAATTATTGGTGAGTGCCCTCAAGGCTTATTTTGGTGATGGATCCACATGCATATGCCCGTGGAGTTGGGTTGCATTTCATGCATTAATCATACATTCAGTGGTGTTTCTTGGAGATTGAAAATTTAATGATGTATGTTGATATTGTTGTGAATTGGTGCTTCTAGTTGCCTTCCCTAGTATAATGTTTATCATATATATGCTATTATTTATGTAAAGAGACTCACCCTACTGCTGTTATGTTGCTTCTCATGTCGGCAACGTGCAGGTGTTAGCGAGTGAAGGTTGTCCTCATACCTTCTTCTAGTCGGTTGTGTCTGGCTCTGATACGTAGCACCGGGGAGGGGCGTCTTAGTTTACTTGTCATTTTTACTTGATGTTATTAAATTGTTATTTGGTGATGTATTGAATAAGTTCAAAGACTTGTTGCCATTCCGCTGTGATGGTGATTATATTCATGTTGATGTAAACTAAACAGGTGATTTGTGGGCTCGTTCCTTTGACTGTGATGCTATGTATCGTACTGTTATTTGTTGGATTACGCCATTGATATTTGTTTGGTTTTAAATGGAGTAAATGTAGCACTATCTCGTGGTTGTTTTTTCGAAAACTCTGATTTTATCAATTAAATAGTAGTTAATTAGAAGGGGGTGTTACAGGATCTCCCAAAATTAGATACACCCCCAGAAAAAAACAACTGTTTCTCAAGTCCAAAATAAACTTGAGAACAATATGCCAGATGAAAATGAAACAACGTTTGCACTTAGGTAGACCACCGACGTGTATGAACTGTAGAAATAATGGTGGAAAATCATGATGCATCACAAAGTCGAACCCCAACTAGCTAACTATAGCATACCACATCGTAAAAGTAAACTTGCACCTAAAGAAGAGATGGAGGGAGGACTCAAGCACTGGCGGCAATATTCGAATCACTCCTCTACTAAATAGGTTAGACCGAGTAGGTACTCTATCCAAGAGGAGCTGCCAAAGAGAAGGCTACAACCTTGGGTGGAGCAAAGTTCCACCCCATGTTAATTTAGAGCCTCAAGCACTGATCAGGAAACCTAAGAAAATAGGCCGACAATTGAGGGATAGTATGATAAGTAGAAGACACCAAGAACAATCCAGAATAATGTAGAAACCAGACCCAACTATCCTCCTCCGTTGATAAAGACACAAGTTCTAGTAATAGTAGTAACTCCCCTAGAATAAGATCTTCCCGAGCAAAAATTTGTCGCCTTCATGGGATAGTCCAAACCCTTACCACACCCAACTAACTACCACAGGAACTAACAAACGCATTAGGGTGATCTGCTACTAAAAAGAGTCTGGAAAACCTAGACCTAAGAGATGTATCCCCAACCAAACATCATGCCAAGATAAAGCTATATTTCCATCCCCCAAATCTCCCTCTGACAGGAAGTTCCCTTGTAACTTAACATCCTCCATTGATCCACACTGCGACCAAGATCTTCATCGACGAGAGGTATGTTGAAAAACATGGCATCCATGAAAATTAGAGAAAAGTTTTAAAGGTCTATTATATTGAAAGTGCTAAAAAACTTACAAATGAAAGAGATGATTACAAATAGGTCTAGCATCTACCTTAAATACTAATAAACTAATGGACCTATGACCTAACAATCTAATGGGCCTTACTAACAAACTAATGGGCTTACTACCAATATTTTAATAGCCTCCCGCAAGCTGGACGGTGTTCACAACACTTCCAGCTTGGGATAAGCAATACAAAGATACTATAAAATTAAGGAAAATAAAGATCAATCCAAATTGGTAGCAGTTGAGGTGCATAGCTTCTAGAAGTCTTCGACCAACTATCGGGCCCCTTCAAGCTTCTTCCAACGTCTCCACAACATTCACTCCAAAAGGATCAGCAAGCTCCACTCTTGGACATAACCATCCAAGTGCAGAAGAAACCAAAGAAGTCAACAATTGCTTAACCATCAAGTAGAAACCACAACTCAAGGTTTAACTACTCGGAGGAAGCAACAAACCAACACTTAACCATCAAAGCAAAAGCCACAACTCAAGGCTTAATCACTTGAAGGAAGCATAATGCTTAACCACCATAGGGCAAAAGCAGACATCAACAAGTCCATAGGGACAAAGACTTAACCACCAAACAGAAACTATACCTCAAAGTTTAACCATTTGGCAGAAGCAAACATCAACAAGGCCATAGGGCCAAAGACTTAACCACCAAGCAGAAACTATACCTCAAAGTTTAACCACTTGGCAGAAGCACAACAATCTAATGCTTAACTATTTATAGCAGAAGCATCATGCTTAACCACCATAGACAGAAGCTAAAAACAAGCCAATATGGCTAATAAAATTAACAATCAAATTCAGAATAACCAATACCAAATATGAGCAACAGCAGCCCAACCTTCAACTTCAGCAGCTCTCATAGCTATGATACAAATAACAATCCCCAAGAAAAGTTGCAGTGTAGGTTTGAAGTTGAAGAGAAATATTAATAATATCATTGTCAGCGGCATTACCATTGACGTGGAATATACCTTCACAATATTATCAGCATGTTTCATTAACCATGAAACCAAAAGACCATAAGAGTCTAAATTTAATACCACCAGCTAGGGAGTGACAATGTATCCATTGAAAATGCGTTGCCACCAGTGTCCATTTTCAAATCCACCTCTAAAATCATCCACCATAAGTCATGCCATATTGAAAATTGTACCAAATGTGTACAATTGCATATTCGCCAGTAGAAGCTGTCATTATTCTTCTTCATCAAGAACTCAGTATAGTATAAATTCCACGAAGCAACGGTCAATAAAAAAACAGTGTCACACAATCAAACCTTAAATCCTCTTCCCTCATCATAAAAACATACCCAATTCCATCACAGCCAAAGATTCTTAACACAAGCAATCATAACAGAGTTCCAAGAAACAAGTGTTCTATCAGTCATTTCATCAAACATCTTTCTTGCATCAACAATTTTCATACAACAACCCATATTTCAAAACAATGTAATGGATCTAATAAGCAGATTTAACTTCAAAGTGCAGTAATTACCACAAGCAATACCAAAACCTTGAAACGAGAATACATAGAGCTGAATCTTCCATTTTGACTTCCAGATAGAAAACAGATACCGCCACCACTGAAAAGATGATTAAACACATTCTGTCGCACCGTCGCACAACACCAGAATTAAAGATGATGAAACATCAAGTTATTCCAAATGCCGATGAAACACACTCTGCCACGCCGTCGCACACAACTAGAATCAAAGATCAGATCCGTAAAAAAAAAGTTCAATCGTGAGATTGAACGGTGATACAATCGCAAGATCGGGTGGTGATCCAAGCGCACGAACCAATAAAAATGCATAGAGTCATACCAGATCAGCAATCGAAGTGGATTGAAATGAAAATCAAACACCAGATGAAGAGGAAAGGTCATGAAGAACGAAAAAGGGAATCAAATCGAAGATGAACAGATCGCAAGTGAAAATGGAAGTTGCAAAATGAACGACAATCTTCAAATTGAAGCAGAAACGAGATGATGAAGAAATAGTAAAAGAAGGGGAAATAGTGGATGATCAATTTGTGAGATGAAAAGGAAACATATTAGGTTTTGATGGCTGAACAAGGAGAAGTAAAGAAACATGAATAAAGGAATTGAGACAAAAAATTCAAAAAGGAAAGGAATAATTAAAATAACTGAGAATTGGATTTTCTCGTGAAACGCAGAAGAATTTTCATTCAAGGTGGATACCATGTGTGCTCTGATACCATGTTGAAAAACATGGCATCCATGAAAATTAGAGAAAAGTTTTAAAGGTCTATTATATTGAAAGTGCTAAAAAACTTACAAATGAAAGAGATGATTACAAATAGGTCTAGCATCTACCTTAAATACTAATAAACTAATGGACGTATGACCTAACAATCTAATGGGCCTTACTAACAAACTAATGGGCTTACTACCAATATTTTAATAAGGTATATAATAAAAGATAAGAATACTACTCAAAACGGAGTTTAACATGACTATTCTCCTACCTAGACAAACATGCTACATCGGTTCTGTATTGAATATCGAATAAAGCATTCATCAACTGAAAATAGTATATACGTATGTTGTAGGTAACAAGACGATATATATATATATATATAGGGAACGTATATTATGAGAGGACTTTTACTTATATATATATATATATATATATATATATATATATATATATATATATATATATATATATATATATATATATATATCAGAAGGATATATAGCTCACTTGTTTGAGTGAAAGGGACATCGTTGGTGGAAAAACATTGGCATTTGGGGTTGAACCCCGCTCTCTCCCCTCCTCTAACAACTAAACACTAATTACTAACCACTTTGCTTTATATATATATATATATATATATATATATATATATATATATATATATATATATATATATATATATATATATATATATATATATAGGGGATGTATAAGGTGAGAGGAGTGTTTATTACGAGAGATTTAGAGGAGTAAATCGGGATTCTATAACACAAATGAGTGAGTTGTGATTAGAAAGTGGGTAGTTATCACGTTGACTTTTTGTTTTAATCTCAACCATTCTTGATTTGATCACACGACGGCTTCTCTCACCCTCTCATCGTAAAAGTCCTCTCATAATATACGTTCCCTATATATATATATATATATATGTATATGCGCGCGCTGTCGAATATGCAAGGTAGCGGTTACGTAGTAAATGCCACCCAACATGTGAGGGGCCACCATATTAATTTTGTTCGTACACCTGTGTGGATGTTATATATGTTACAAATAAAATTGAGTTACTATAGCAACTACTTATACAGCTTATAATATAAGCATTTATTTAGGAATTGGTAAAATATAATTGAGTCATTGGGTTAACTAAATAATAACCCAAACAGAAATAACCGTTTTCTATAAATGCTAACACTCCTCCTCTTAAGCTGGATGGTGTATGGAAACTGGAAAGCACTCCAAGCTTATAGACGAGTTGCTGAAAGAATGCATGACATACACGGTATATAACTAATTACCATAGTGAGGCATGTGAAAACTTTGAAAAATTGGTTAAAGACAAATAGGACATCTTCCAAAAAACAATGATTCAATGACATAAGATATGGGTCCCCTAAGGATGTTTCAAAGGAACAATATGGGTCGATAAGATATCAGGGAATTACAAAAGGCTTGATATCGATTGTAGTCAGAGTAATGATTAAAACATATTTTCTGGATAGGATATTGTGTCTGGTTATGTATCAGGGAATTGAAAGTGGTATGCTAATAATGTAGAATTTTTATTTTGACAGAAATAATGTAGAAAACCGGCTTAGACCTTCTATCAATTCAGAAAAATTTAATGTAGAAAAATGGTAGTAGCTTTCTTTTAGAAGAAACTTTAATTAGAGTCACTTTTTGGGTGAAGGTGCAGAAAGTTTGTGGGGTGAACAAAGGATACACGTTTTCTTTCTTAATTAGTGTATATGGTAATGGCACAAAATTATTACTTTAATGGATATAATAAGGTGAAAGGTGGTAGTATGTTTTTTGGGACTTTAATGGAGTATGATCTGCAACCAAAAGGAAGGGTGTGGAAGGAAATACCAGGCATAATGAGATAATGTATTCTAATGGTCCATTAGTAGTCCAAGTTTCTTTGATCTCCCCTAAAAAAGATTTCTTTGGGTTAAATGTGTACTTTGTCTCTAAAAAATTTGAAACTTTTATTTTTACTCTAAGAAATTTAACTCACTCTTAGTTAGTCTGCACATTTTTCTCTATCAATGTTCTTAGTCTCTCATGATTTTTAATAGTGCTTCGATGTGCTATCACTATAATAAAAGTGTGAAATACTGACAGCAAAATCTGTCGCTAATTCAGTATTTCTGACGGATATTTTTCCGACAAAAAAATGTTCCTAAATTTGGGGTCGGAAACAAGTATCGACCGAATAATCCGTCGCTAACCTTCCGACAGAATAATTCATCGCTAATTTAAGCTGTCGCAAAATCTGTCACTATGCCTCTATCGTTAGTTTTGTCTCTAATGTCGTTATTACCTACGGTCCTTCCGTTGGTATCCGTCAGTAATGATGTTAGTGTGATTCTAGAAATATCAGTATGTGACATACCAAATTCTGTTTGCAATACAACTCAATCCAATCTCTCCCAATTCAATTCAGATTCAACTAATTCCAAAATAACTCAATTCACACTTTATAATTCCAAGTCAATTCAAATCAATCCACCAATTCGATTCACATAAACTATACAATTCCATAATAACTTAGTTCACAACTAATAATTCCAAACCAATTTAACTAAAAATGTCACATAAACTATATGTTCAATAAACTAATTTAAGCGGGACCAATTATAATTAATTCAATTAATGCCAAAAAGCGAGAAAAAAAATTAACTTAATAATTCAACAAGTGCCAAAAAGTTCACATAAAGTATAACTTCCATAAGCTACACTAATTAATGTTCAAGTGCTAAAACTATAGGTGTCAAAACATGCAACTAAAAATGTCAAACTACAAAAAAGCTAAAAACTACAAGTTCCCTAAACTAAAAAACTCTAATGCCTCGATGGAGTATCTTCAAGTCCAGCTCTGAACAATATACCTAATAAATCAAAAAAGATATTATTAAGAGCATCATATATAAAATTGACTATAAGATATTTCGCACATTAATTAAAACATAAATTACCTAGATCCCGCCAGTAACCCTCCCGATAATTAAGGGAGGTCTCCACTGTTTTTGTCATCTGCATCATCGTCCTGGTCCTGCTAGGTGAGCTTGTCCAACTCAAGGGCTTCGACTCCTATGGAGGTACTGACATCCCAATATGATTAAATACCATGTTATTCAGTCCTTGTTGTCATGCAACATTGGCCTCCAACTTCCTCTCCCGCTCCCTGGTAGAAGCTATCGTCGTTGCAATGCGTGGATAATCTTGAGCTGCTTAGGGGAAATGCTCACGCTTGCTAAAACCCCAAAGTCAAACATACTACCACCTTTGCCTACATTACCAAACATGCCTGCCATCCTATATAGATGACCCTTATACTTCCCTCCAACGGTGTTATACCACAACTGCATCTTCAACTTCATTAGCTCATCGGGGTCGAGTGGTAGATTTATCTGAGACAACCGTTGCTGAAACTCCTCCTATTAAATACACAAGTTAAAACCAGCCATTAGTGAAAAATATTTTCAAATTGAAATTATCTTAAAAAGAGAAGCATATACTTGCGTAAGTCGAGCGCGGTCATCTATAAAATCGTATATGCCCCTCCTAATTGATAGGCCGCAAGTGCACGGTTTCTATCTCGTAGTAAAAATGTATCGATCCCACAGGGACTTTTGTGATTACCAATTTCTTTTTTAGTGGTGATTAGCTAAAAGGAATGATTTTAGTAGAAGGAGTGATTGTTTGATTTAAAATTCAGAAATTAAAATAATCTCGGGTTATAGTTTCATCACAACAATGAGGAACCAAAAATAATTCTTTAGACCATTCACCAAATTATATAGTAGTGTATTTCAAAGACAAGGCAGCGAATATAACTAATGTCTCCTTTCAGAGTACAAGAGCGTGTTTTGAACTAACAATCAAGCCTATTCTCATGGTTGATTGTCACCAAAACCCATTAAGCATAACACCTTTATAATGTCTCAAGAGTTTCAAAACTATTCTCATGTTTTGATTCCCTTGTCTAATTTCATAGTTCCAACATCAAACTTCACCTCTCTGCACTCGCTTGATGTTTAAAATAAGATTTGAAGGACAATGAAATTAGATTGAAATATAAAACAATTTGGAGTGGAGAATAGTCTTGGGAATTACTAGGGACCTATCATTGGATTACTCCCAATAACCCAAGACCAAGTTTCTACTCACTCATAATTGAAAAATAAATTGCAAGAGTAATAATTGGCATAATGTAAATGACAAGAATGTAAATGACTCAAGATAAAGTGCAGTAAAATAAGAAACAGTAAAACTAAAGTGCAGTAAAAATTAAAGAACAAGAAATAAAAGATGAAGAGAAAATTGCATAAACTTAGATTAAACTTTAGAGTGAGTTTACAATGGCCTAAGATGTTTCAAGCACTCGTAATTTCGTGCTTATTTATAGGCCTTTGAGTCATAAAACTGATTAAGAATCGATTTACAAGAAGTGAAGGAAGAAAAGTAACAACAATTGGAGAAAAGTAACGGCCGTGTTTTATAACACTTTGGCAACAGTAGTTTTATTATTAATCGCCCGGTGTTTTATTACACCGCCGTGTTTTTTCTCAGTAATTAGATTTTGGCTCTTGACTTTTCTAGCTAAACATGGCCATGTTTTATAACACGCCAGCCGTGTTATGGCCTGCTTTCGCTATAAAACTCCCTCTTTTCTTGCCTCTTTTTGGTTCTTTTGGTACTTCTTTCCTTCCTTTTGCCTTGGGATTTCATTCCTATGCATTAGAAGCTTAAATTCACTTACTTTGCTCAACACTTGTCCCGAAAATAAAAACAAAACAAAAAGTAGTAAAATAGCTCTAGAATTGAACTAAAATACCAAACAACTTACTTAAAATAAGTACTAAAAAGACAACTAAAAATGGACTTATCAAACTCCCCATGCTTAAATCCTTGCTTGTCCTCAAGCAAAACATTACAATTTATTTGCAAATTCTTGAATAAAAATTATCGGCTTAGCACATGAACTAGAAATGATCCGGTGGTATCCAACAACATTTTTCTTCTCACTTATGACACTTTTTCTCGTTGAGCTTTATGTACAGAGAAGATCGCTTTTGTGGTACTAGAACAACAAGTTAGATATCAATGTACCAAATTCCCTAGCACCTTTTGCTTGGGTCATCCACTTATATGCAAACAATGCAATTTCCACACTTGGTCTCAAAGGAGTGTCTCTTTTTCCCAGTAGTCAATCAGTCTCAAAAGGGTACTCAAAGTATTTCCCTAGTAACTTATAAAGTCTCAAAAGGGTACTCAAAGTATTTCCCTAGTAACCTATGGCCTCAAAGGGATGTTGGGCTAAATTGCTTAAATTCTTTTCTTTTCTTTTTCATTTTTTTTCTTTTTTCATTTTCTTTCCATTGTCTTGCTCTTTTTAAGCAGCCCAACACAGACATTTCTCCAGTAACCAAAATGCAGTAAGTGTCACCAAGGAAACAAAGTGGCTTTTTTTTTTTTTTTTTTTTTTTTTTTTTTTTTTTCAAACTTTCTTGGACATCCTAGTACCAGAAACCTATCTTAGCAGTGTGTGTGTAAACCCAACAAAGAAGTACCAACAAGCATATCTAATAGTTGAACTCCAAACTGTAACATTCAAATAGATGAAAAAATTTATCACAGAATTGCCATAAAAAATTACTTCGAAGATTCACAAGGATGTATCACATAGGAGGAGATGATGACTCAACTACCAAATAAAGAAGAAGAAAAGACTAAAGTCACCCCCCCATGCTTGGACTAGACATTGTCCTCAATGTATAAAAATGAAAAGCACATGAGAAGGGTAAAGAAAGCTCACATTGACAAGCATTTGCAGCTTTCCTTCTTATTCCAGCAAAGCAAAATAGAGGTAAACTTGTGGGTTGCCTCCCACGCAGCGCTCTTTTATGGTCATTAGCTTGACCTTTGCCCTTTATAGACTTATTCCTGGGTCCCATTGCTTGAAGCATAAAGACCAAGTGACACATGAAGAATGAAAACATATTCCAGGATCCCATGGCTTGTAAAAAGGAAGTTGCGTAAGCAACAAGATCCTATTTTCAATTCCTCCTAGATCAAATGTTATTTTCACAAAGGAAGGTGAAAAATAAGATAAATGGCACAAGATTTTAACATCCAAACATTTATTTAAACCCATATATTTATCCAAGGATGAAATTTCAGTTTCCTTTATGTTCTCCATCTCATGGTATATCTCTTGTGAATCATCTGGCACTACCACTTTAGTATTATTTCGATCTACCTCAACTACAATATTTTTCTCAAATTGTGTTTCATGTAGTTTTTTGAATAACCCTCTTAAGAAAGGTGGTGGTGGTGGCAAAGATGACTCAAAAGATTCCCATTCCTCCTTGGTGAATGTAAATACATTTTTGTGAAACCCTTTATAGCAACGTGGTGGTGGTGGCAAAGATTCCTCAAAATATTCCCATTCCTCCTTGGAGAATGTAAATACATGCTTATTCATATTAACAAGAAAAAGAAAACATTTAGTCTAACCGATACCAAAAATCAATCAATATCACAAAAGTCCCCGACTAACGGCGCCAAAAACTTGATAGGCCGCAAGTGCACGGTTTCTTTATCTCGTAGTAAAATGTATCGATCCCACAGGACTTTTGTGATTACCAATTTCTTTTTAGTGGTGATTAGCTAAAAGGAATGATTTTAGTAGAAGGAGTGATTGTTTGATTTAAAAATCAGAAATTAAAATAATCTCGGGTTATAGTTTCATCACAACAATGAGGAACCAAAAATAATTCTTTAGACCATTCACCAAATTATATAGTAGTGTATTTCAAAGACAAGGGCAAATGAATATAACTAATGTCTCCTTTCGTAGTACAAGAGCGTGTTTTGAACTAACAATCAAGCCTATTCTCATGGTTGATTGTCACCAAAACCCATTAAGCATAACACCTTTATAATGTCTCAAGAGTTTCAAAACTATTCTCATGTTTTGATTCCCTTGTCTAATTTCATAGTTCCAACATCAAACTTCACCTCTCTGCACTCGCTTGATGTTTAAAATAAGATTTGAAGGACAATGAAATTAGATTGAAATATAAAACAATTTGGAGTGGAGAATAGTCTTGGGAATTACTAGGGACCTATCATTGGATTACTCCCAATAACCCAAGACCAAGTTTCTACTCACTCATAATTGAAAAATAAATTGCAAGAGTAATAATTGGCATAATGTAAATGACAAGAATGTAAATGATCAAGATAAAGTGCAGTAAAATAAGAACAGTAAAACTAAAGTGCAGAAAAATTAAAGAACAAGAAATAAAAGATGAAGAGAAAATTGCATAAACTTAGATTAAACTTTAGAGTGAGTTTACAATGGCCTAAGATGTTTCAAGCACTCAGAATTTCGTGCTTATTTATAGGCCTTTGAGTCATAAAATCTGATTAAGAATCGCCATAAGAAGTGAAGGAAGAAAAGTAACAACAATTGGAGAAAAGTAACGGCCGTGTTTTATAACACCGCAGTCAGAAGTTTATTACATCGCCGGTGTTTTATTACACCGCCGGTGTTTTTCTGCAGCAATTAGATTTTGGCTCTTCTGGTTTTTTCTAGCGAAACATGGCCATGTTTTATAACACGGCCAGCCGTGTTATGGCCTGTTTCTGGCTATAAAACTCCCTCTTTTCTTGCCTCTTTTTGGTTCTTTTGGTACTTCTTTCCTTCCTTTTGCCTTGGGATTTCATTCCTATGCATTAGAAGCTTAAATTCACTTACTTTGCTCAACACTTGTCCTGAAAATAAAAACAAAACAAAAAGTAGTAAAATAGCTCTAGAATTGAACTAAAATACCAAACAACTTACTTAAAATAAGTACTAAAAAGACAACTAAAAATGGACTTATCACTAATATGGGTGTGCTGATGGAGCTCATCCACAATCTTTAGATTTATTTCAACAATAGAATCTTTAAAAAATATTTTATCATGGTACAACAAAGCCAATAAAACCCAAATAGTTGTACGTGAAGGGGAGAGATTGTCAGACAGAGTTCTGAGTGAGAGTGAGGGTTTGAGGGAAGATTGTGTTTTAATTTTAAGTTCAGATTGTTATCGATGGATCTTATCCCTACTGACGGTTTAGCGACCGAACTTGAATCCGTCGGAAACCTTGACAGAAAAAAAGTAGGGACTAAAAGTGACTGAAATTTTTTATAGCGACTAGAGACAAAATTTTCAAATCTTATATATACTTAACCCTTGAACTTCCAGAATAAGCCTCCAACAGTAATTGACACCTATCTATACTACCTACAACAAGGACAAATGTTACAATAGCATTCCCAACTACATGCTTTTATTCTTCATTTTTTTTTATTTGACTAGGAATTACTCCCTTTTTAACCCTATCCGATTCTTTACCTTTTTCATTCACCAAGTGGAAACGTCAATTCAGGGAAATTTTTTAAATCTATCAACTTTATTTTCCCTATCAACTAACTCCCCTACTTCTTCTTCTTCTTTCTCTCCCCTCTATTCGTCTTCTTCTCTTCCACTCTACCTCTTTCTGAGCAATTTTTCAGCCACCGCGAGCAGCGAAATATCATACCCTACTAATCATTAAGATGCACTCAACATACTTTATAAAACCATATCTGTTTTGAAGAGGGTTATTGAAATTTTTTGTAAACCTAGATCTGAAAGTTTTGACCCGGATCTTGACCACCATCGATTCATGCTCTCTCATTCTCATTTTCAATTTTTCTTCTCCCTCTCCCCCCCTCTCTCCTCGAGCCTCACTTTCTCTTATCGAAAAATAAAATCTAAAACGTTGAATCCCAATTGCATTGTTAAAAGGAAGCTGGAAGAATGAGGTAATCGCTATTTCTTTTTTATTCCATTCGATTTGATGTCGTTTTCTCAAATCCATTTTTCTGACTTTTTTTTAAGTTTTATCATAAAGAGATTAGGGAAGGGGTGTTAATTTTTGGACCATGTATGGTGTTGTAAAAGGCAAAAACTTTATGGTGTATAATTGCTCCCCATTGATCTGTTTCTCTGTCTTCTCCCATTGTTATTGCATTTTTTGTGTGACATATGCAACAACTATCAAGATTCCTGTCTTCTCCCATTGTTATTGCATTTTTTTGTGTCACATATGTATCAGCTATCAAGATTCAAGACATGTTGGAGTTGCAAGGTATTGTAGAGAAATTAACAAGCAGTAGTGAATACGTACATGTAATAGAGATAAAAAAAAGTTAGTACTGTACTTCTAATTGGAATTTTTAGTTGTTTGTTATTGTTATTGTTACTGTCTACCGTTTATCAAATTTTGCAAGTTGGGATTTTTTCTTCTCATTTTACAGGTTGTGATTTCTACAAATTTAGTCCCCAAACTTTTTTTTCCACAAATTTAGTCCTCCTACTAGTGCAGAAAAGACATTTAGCATCGGTTATTTTGCACATTTAGCATCGGTTATTAGTCGATGCTATATCGACCGATACTAAATGTCTGACATTTAGCAATGGTTAAATAACCGATGCTAAATGTCACATTTAGCATCAGATTTTCAAAAAACCAATGCTAAATGACGTTTTGTTAGTGTTTTTTATGTCTTGGGAACATACATTTAGCATCGGTTATCTAAATAACCGATACTAAATGTCCATTTTTTGTGACATTTAGCATCGGTTATCTAAATAACCGATGCTAAATGTCTATTTTTTTATATATTTAGCATCGGTCATCTAAACAACGGTTGCTAAAGGTCTATTCTTAGTGACTTTTAGCATCAGTTGTTTAAACACCCGATGCTAAAAGTCATTTTTAGGACATTTAGCATCGATTGTTTATAAACAACCGATGCTAAAAGTCTACTTTTTTTTTAAAAAAATTCTCATTTCACATCTTACCACACACACACTACATATATAGATATCAATTAATAGATATATATTGACTAATTTATAAATTCCAAATACACAAAATTATCTCCACAAAGCGACTCATAATGAATTCATAAAAATATTTCAACTTCTATTGAAATTTAATATCTTACAATACAAATGTTATAAACCGAAATACTTAGTATATAAAATCTACAAATGGTGCATGTGATATGAAACATCATAACAGATTAACAATATTATTGATGTTGCAAAGTATAGGTACCTCATATACAATGAGACCAAAAGAATATGCATCCACACTTCTATCAAATAGTTCGCGTTTGTAAATCGATTTTATACATATCATTGCAGTTATTTCGTGTTTTTATACATATCATTGTAGTTATAAATACATAAACCTGGAACAAGAGCAACAAATAAAGGGAGTAATATTTTAATACATAAGCTAGAACAAAAATTACGTACGTTATTGCTTGATTTTGTCGGTTGGTGAGAGTTCTGCACTGCCTTGGAGATTGCTTGTCATTTCTCTCCGCGTTTTGGCTCAGCAGCAACACATCTCTTCAATACATCCTTATGTTTGTCACAATCCTATTCACCAAGTCCCATGTTGCATTTTGTCGTTGATGTCGTTCATCAACGGCCATCTAGGGTTTGAACGCTTCGGGTTCGCTCATTCCTCTTTGAACTCTCAAAGTTGCATCACCGCAGCAGATGATGAAGCCATAAGTAAGAGAAAGTGAATGCGAGTTGGAATCGGGTGTAGATTAAAGGAAAAGAACGAAAGTTTGAAACTTTGGTAAATTTGGGGTTTTTTCAGAAAACGCAAAGATGAAGAACGCAGAAAAGACTTCACAAGGTTTCAAACCGAGTAAAGAGGAATTTGAAGGGTTGTAGCCGTTTATATATGTTTGGAAGCAACAGATTATTGGCATCGTTCGCCATAACTCGCACGCCATGACGTTTGGGAGATGTGATGGCCCACCAACTATGCGACGACGCGGTGCCAATGAAACGGTTCGCTTTACTCGCGCGCAAGTAATGATGACCGCTTTTCGACCATCGTTGAAGTGCAAAAGGCAAGAAAAGTGACCATTGCACAAGATTCAAAAATACCTTTTCTTAACTCCTTTCCTTATTCCGTTTAAAAGCATTTTTTGGGGGCAACTGTTACCTCAAAATTTCGACAGTACATTAAATGAAGCTTTAAATGGGGTTGACTTCACATTTAATATTGTTCTGTGGGCCATAGGTCAATATTCAAGTCAATGCACCATGAATTCGACAGGAAAGGTATACAAGTGCAAGGAGTGCAAGTAAGCTTCGACAAGCTTAGCTCTCAAAGCTATGAAGCAAGTAATGCAAGAAACCTTCGACAAGAGAGGGCTCGAATCTTCGACAGAGATGGGTTCAACACTTCGCCAAGCGGTTGACAAGGAGCTAGTCGAAACGTGCAGAGTAGCAAAGCAAAGAGGGTTACTTCCCTTATTTGTAGGAGGCGAAGCATCGCTTTTTTCCCACGATTGTTCCTACGAGTATAAATACCCCTTTGTAATAGAAAATTGAGGTCACCACCGTTTACAAGAACTCTGAGAAACTCAACTTCCAAGCCAAAGCGAAACACGAGTGAAACAAATACTTTGTACGTGTCGGTGAACCATTTTTCTTTCTTCATTTAATGCAAATTTTTACTTTCTTTTTACCTTCGTTGCATTTACTGCTTTTATTTTGCTTTCAATCCGTTTCTCTCTACTATTTACTGTTCTTACGTACGTGAAAGACACAAAACTTAATGGCAATCGTCAAAGAGATTTTCTAGTTTGATCTCACATTCTCGATATTGAAAACTAGTGATTGTTTGCTAAAAACACCAGCAAACAGAGCCCAATGTGTGAAAGGCCCACAGCTTAAACCCCTAGGGTATGCGAAACCCTCACTCTCAATTCATTAGAGAGAAAACGAAATTGAGAGAGAGCAAGAGAGGAGAAGAGGCACGGAGCAAGAGAGAAGAAGAAAAAGAGGGTTTTCGCGAATTGGAGGGAGAAATTCCAAGGCTTTGCTCGTTGTGTTGCTGTAGTTACTCGTTGGTGTTTCCAATCGTCTTCTACGGAGCATACGTTTAAGAGGTAAGGGTGAGCGTTTTGGTTTAACATAATTGGGTATGTGGTGGATTTGTGGGGTTTTGATGTTGTTGTGGTATGAATTGATGATTCTTGATATTGTTGATGAATTATTGATGTTCATTGATGAATTTTGATGTTGTGGTGATATGAATTGATGATTTTTGATATTGTTGATGAATTATTGATGTTCATTGATGAATTTTGATGTTGTGGTGATATGAATTGATGATTTTTGATGTTGTTGATGAATTATTGAAGTGATTGCTGAATTTTGATGTTGTTGTGATATGATTTGATGATTTTTGGATGTTGTTGATGAATTGTAGAGATGAATTTCTAATTTGGTAATGTTGAGTGGGTAGAATCGATTTTAGAGTAATGGAGGGTCATTGCTTTGTTAACAATTAGTCATTGCTGTTTTTGATTCAAATAGATGTTGTTGCTGTTTTTTTTTTGTTTAATGGGAAATCAGCTGCTGTTTGCCTTTAAAAGGAAAATCATGTGTTGTTGCTGTCTTTTTGTTAAAAATCTGAGTTGCTGTATTTCTTAAAGTGCTGTAATGCGTTTTTGAAAAATTGATATCTTGCGAACTGGGAACCCGATTGAGGTGTTCTAAAATGCATTGGAAAACTTATTCAGAGGCCTAACTGAATATTCTATTTTTAAGGCAAACTAAACTGTTTTGTGTTGCCGTTTATACAAATAAAAATTCTGCTGTTTTGGGCGCGTAAAGGGTTGCGGTTTTGGCTGCTGTTTTTCTACCGGATTTTGGCGTATAAATCCTACTGTGTTATGTTGTTTTGCTGTGGTTTAATTGGCATTTCAAGTGAGTTGTTTCCACAATTAAAATGTGATGTTTTCCAACCTTGCAAATGTGGTGTTTTCCTTAATTTTAAATGTGATGCTTCCTAAGCGTGAAATGAGTTGTTTTCCAAAACTTTCAATAGAATGTTACCCAAATTTTATGTGTTGTTACCTTCAATCTTAGGTGTTGTTACTTAATGTTTTATGTGTGGTTACTTAAGAGTAAAAGGTGTTATTACTCCAAATTTTAATGTGATGATTATGATGATGGGTGTGAATTTATTGTGATGGTTATGACGAATACACTCTATGAGTGTTTTATGACGATGATGACGAGGTCTCCATGGTGAGTAATTTGGTGTGTTGCACATGTGTCCATAGTGTCACATAGCATGTGCATATTATAACGAATAGGCTTCGGCCTCTCTTTGATGACTATTAGTGACGGTGTGCCCTTAGTGGCTTATTTATGACGAGTATGGTACCATCATGCATATACCCAGGCGTGGGTTGCATTTTCATGCACATACATGTTTATGACTTGTGGTAAATATTATGACTTGGGTTTGCGTTCAGTGACGATGGAGTTGATGATAATGATGATGTTGTATGACTGTGTGCTCATATTACTCTATTATATGCTTAGTTATGTTTTGTTGAAATTCTCACCCCTTCTGCTTGGAATGTTGCTCTATTGTGGCAATGCTGCAGGTGACCGCGAGTGAAGGTACTGCTGCCTTCTTTGATAGCCGTTGGGATGTCCGCACGAGTCGCTTCTCTCGACATCAGAGCACCTAGGGGGCGTGGTAGAAGTTTTGTTAGTTTATTAATTAACTGTTTAATGCTTTTATGATTGATGTGAGACGTGTCTGAGTGGTTTTGGCGAGTGATGATTCTTATTCCGTTGTGACGTAAAACTCCTTTTTGTTTTGGAGTTTAATTTCTTTTATGACGGTGTTTTTGTTGCACAAACTGTGATGAGTGCAATTGACGAATTTTATTTACGACGATGTGGCATTTCTTTTCTATCAATTAAATTAATGTTTGCGAAAAAGAATTACTCTGATAAATGACGTGTAATTTATGGGGTAGAAAAGGGGTGTTAAAATGGAAGTCTTGATATCCTTCTTAAATGAATGCTAAAGATAGAAATAAAGATTCCTTTATAATATAAGCAAGCCGTGCTCATGTATTTGACTAATTAAGAACCTTCATATATAAACAATTCTATAAAATCAAACACTGCAGTAACAAGTGAGAATATAAATTCAAGTAACATAAGCAAGAATATAAATTGAATCCCAACAAGAAATTCTGAATCTAAATTGGGACATAGAGAGGATTACAAAATCAAAGAAATCTCAAGACTAACATGGTTGCAAGCCTTTAGTTATTATGATAAGCACCAGCCTCCTGTATATATCAGGCTCATCATATATTCATATATCAGCAACAATTCATCTACCGGAAATTCTGATTTCCATAAAAGACACATGCTAACAATATCTGATTTCCATACACATCCCACGGGCCTACCAGAAATTTTGTAGTTCCTTAATTCAAATATGTTCAATTTGACAGATTAAATTACCTTGTTATACTAAATGCTTGTAACTCCAGTAGCAGATAATCACAATCTTGCAGTCAACATATAGAAAACTTAAATATGTTTCTACACCTGCAAGAGGGGAAAAATAAAAGCAAGCATCAAAGAAATTGGAAGTCCTAATAATTTGCCTGTAGTATATTCTTCATAATGCATGAGTACCATTTATTTGAGTCATTGAGTGTTTGAAAAGGCTAACTGAAATCTAATAAAAAGTAAACTATGGGATTGAATGATAATCGAATCAAAAGTTAAAACCAAAATAAGATCAAGAAGACGCAGCGACAAACCCTTTCCAGCCACGCCACCCCTGTGCCTACATCGCGAATCCATCGCCAGCACGAACCTCTCCTCTCTCGGAAATAGGAATCTGAAAAAGTTCTCGCTAATTGAGCTGCCATATCCAGTGGAATAGGAATCTGAAAAAGTTGACAATGAGTCAATTATATGAGCTAGTAACTAAGGCTGCAGACTTGCAGTGGAATGGAAATTGAGGTTCCTTAACAAGGAAGCAATGTGGAAGCCTTTAGGTCTACTTGAGATTGCTGACAAAGCTTCGTTCTGATCATAAAATGTAGTAACTCTTAATCAATAGGTGAAACCACCTTGGCTTCCAAAAACTAAAAACATAAGTCGAGAACAATTACCTGATTTGATGCACGGCTAAACCAAGTTTGTAACTGCTTCCCTTTCATTGCATGTTATAGCAGCCTTTTCACAAATAGTTTAGGCATTTCGTGTATATGATTGGAAGAAAAATCTCGCAGCCTCTAACTCGCTATTGAATAGTCCAAGATATATATATACTTGAAGACAAGAAATAAAACCTGACCAGTGTAAGAACTGAAAATTATACTGGTTTATCACAAATAAAGCATTTGAGGTTCTACTACTATTAATGCAATTCAACAGAGGCTTCTCACTTTAAAAGCAGGAACTCAATTTTGCTTGGTTCAAGAGCTTCCTCCATTTGTCCTTTAATATACTAGATTTCTTCAGTGTAAAAATATGTTGTGCCGCCATGGCATTTTTGAACTCTATGCCTGAAATTACAAAAGAAGAGAACACACAAATTTACAACCAACAATTTGGGAAAATCAATTACAGAAACAATTAGGGTTTGAATTAGGGAAATCAATTAGGTACAGATTCAAAACATAGGGGATCTGGATGAAATATTGTTTTAGGAAGATTGTTAATAAGTAGAGATTTGAAGATATCAAGTTTTCAGAGATGCTTACCTAAAATTTCCTTGTGTTTCGAAGACTTAGGGTTTCGAGCGAGCAAGCGACAACGACGAGCAAGGGGACGACGACGACGAGCAAGGCGACGGCGATGACGAGCAAAGCAACAACGATGGCGAGAAAGGCGACAGTTGAGAATAATAGAGGAGGGCAACGTTGCGATTTGGGTTGAGACTTGAGAACGAGAGAGTTAAGAAAGAGAGAGTTGGGAGAAAGTGAGGAAGTTGAACGCAAGAGATTTCAGAGAGAGTATTTTTTTTTGGTAGAAAGAGAAAGCCACTACAACAGAATTAGTATATAGGCAGTGTTTTTTTCATCAATGGGCAGCGCTTTTGAGCGCTGCTGAACGTGGCGCTGGGTATTCCACTCCAACAATGGGCAGCGCTTCCTAAAAAGCGCTGCCCATTGCCCAAACACGTCCTCAAATAAGCAGCGCTTCCTAAAAAGCGTTGCCCATTGCCCAAACACGTCCTCAAATAGGGCGCTTCCTAAAAACGCTGCCCATTGCCCAAACACGTCCTCAAATAGGCAGCGCTCCTAAAAAGCGCGCCCATTGCCCAAACATCGTCTCTCAATATAGGCGCTCCTAAAAACGCGCCCATTGTTTAATTTTTTTAAATTTTTTTCGCTTTTTGTGTATTTTCCATTTTATATTTGCAACAAAAAAATTAAATCATACATCCAAAATATTTTTTAATAGTGATATCTATGAATTTGTTGTATTTAAACTCAATTAAATCATACATCATAAATTCACTACAAATGGTCTGGATAAAATATACATACAAAAATATATATATATATATATATATATATATATATATATATATATATATATATATATATATATATATATATATATGTGTATCTTAAATCTATATGAAGGCCACAATAATCAGTAAAAGGCCTCACTACAAATGACATAGTTAGGAGAGCACAAAGTCTCAGATAACCTAAAGTTCATGATGAACTAAATTCACTACAAGTTAAGGTCAAATTGCTTGGAACATGAAGCTTCGTGTTCACCTCCCGAACTACTACTACCTCCTTGCTTTAAAGGGTTGTTAAGTTGGTAAGGTCCTCCGCAATGACCCCAGAAAATTGAAGATTCAAATTAATTAATCAAGATTTAGCAACACAAAAATTACTAATTCCTTAAAAATAAAATACAACAAAATAAACAATATTTGTTTTAGTATCCATTTTGTTGGTGCAGCAGAATCAACCGACTTTATCGATCACAAATCTCCGTCAGAGAACCTAATTGGCTACTTTTAGTGAGGTTTCCTCCCAACTACGCTTTTTTTCCATCCACAAGGCTCGAGTTACATTCGGATGAACATTGTTGGTATAAAATAAACAATTGCTTCTTAGTCCTTACCTATCTTTTCTCTTCTCAAGAAATTTGTATGAGGCTCTCCTTGGATATCCGATATCTGCTTTTGACAAAAGAAATTGTAACATTGAATTAGTCTTTGTAGGAATGTTAAGCACCTGAAGTGAGGAGAATGCATCAATTAACATAATTATCATATCTGCAAATAGGAAACAATAATATGAGATAGGTAAACTAACATGCTGCAACTATAGATAAGTAAACTACTCTATCTTGTTTGCAAATCTGTCAAGTATAACTAAAGACATCAAATAATTAGGCATTAGAAACACTAGCTTCACAAGTTAAACCCAACAAGGATATGCCACATAAATTCATTTAATAATAATGAAAACTATGAGAACCTTTCATTTTCAGGAGGCACATACTCATTTGATTCGGGGGAAATTGTAATTGCAGCTCTTCTAGCTGCTATATTAGTATTTGTGTTATCCTTCTTCTCTCTCTAAGCCAAATCTTTGATATAGAAAAACTCTCCTTTTTGCCTCTTCCAATAGCAGCACCATTACCATTACTACTAGAAGTTCCAATCCCAACATTCATGGCATCCTCAAAGCTTGAGAATCTAAAATCTAGTAACGAGAGAGAACTTCTCTAAAACTTGAATAGACAGGTCCCGAGCAGGATCCTGACCTTTATGTCTTGGTCTCCCATGGAATTGAGGAACACTGACACTACCATTATTGACACCACTATCACCACTCTCTCGGTTTTCATCAAAGTTGGACTCATCAGCTGACAAATTTGAAGGTCCACATGCAAGAGGAAATGTACTCAAGCGCCTCCAAGGAAGACAATGTCCTCTGAAATTCAACCGAACAATAGAAAATTTAGTAGGCCAAATAGATGACATAGCATTCAATTACAAAACTCAAGTGAGACTATGTCAGAGGCCAAAGGCAATTTCAGATGTAAGCACTTCCATTCTTCTCCTCATCTCTCTTTCTTGCTAGATGAACAAGTTATTTGACATTTGGAATATTGAAATAGAAGAGGGAAAAGTAACTCATGTTGTATCACTAGTGAGGTAAAATTTACTGCTTTTTTTGGAAATATCTTTCTACATAGAAGTCGTTGATATTGCTAATATTCAAAAGATAAACCGGACCGATGATCCTCGCGCACGAAATTAAACAAACTTCACTTGAATTTTGCTCGACACACACACACCGCAGTGTACTGATAATCATTTACAAGGAATACATTTGCATCTTCAGCAGATCTGAAATGCACCACAACAAGAAAGAATAGAGATATTTACGTGCATGAACATTTGATACACAAATAAAAACTATTCATGATAGTTTCTAAGGAAAAGCTAAGAATTTATTTTTTTCCTTCATTTTGCATATTCTATTTCTTAGATAAGTGCTTTTTGGATAAAACATGAAAGGGCACATCTTTAAGCTCCCCAGTCAATCAGTACACAATACAATCTACGAATTGAGTTCATATAATAATTAGAGACAGAAACATTGAGAACTTATCAAATTAATCAACATGAGTTCTGCTGTAGGATAAACTGGTAAAACAATAATAAATTATCAATGAAATGAATAGAAACACTATTTTTGCAGACACAAAGAATAATGGAAAACTTTTCTTGATATCATAACTCCAACATGCCAAAGACAAGCATCTCAAAAAGGAACAAAAGAAAAATACAGAATTTACAAAACAACAAAACTGTTGGAGTCTCATAACTCCAACAAGCCTACATTCACAATATCAATACCAAATAAAAATGAGCTTACCTCCTGAGAATCTGAAACAGTAGGACTTTCGAAGGGTAACACAAATGACCCACCCAATGAAAGTAAGCCTGAAAGTAAGCTTAACACAAAAACCTGATTAGGATTTCAAACAATTCGCACCCCAATGACCCACCCAAAACCCTAATGTTCAATAAAAGTGAGAAATTTTCCCAGATGCCAAACAAAACAGAAATATGAAAAGCACAAAACACTAACTACAGGGTAAGAAATTAGGGTTTCTTCCTCATGGCATCAAATTAGGGTGCAAAGATTTGGGAACTTTGAGAAGAAGAATCGCATAAACGAAATTACAACCGAGAGGTAAAGAGAAAATGAAATTACGCTGAGAGAAGGGGATTGAAAGAGAAACAGACGTTGGTTTCGGATGGACGAGAGAGAAGGAGGATTTGGTGGTTTGAGGTGTGAGGCTTGAGGCGTTGAAATAAGGAGCAGGAGAAGGAGAACAGTGGGAGAGAGTGAGTATCGCGAGGGAGAGAGTGAGCCGGCGCGGTGGTGAAATGAGAGAGTGAGTTCCGAGGGTGGGAGTTCTCGCGCGTGAGGGACGCTCGAGAGTCAAGTGAGGTTCTAAGGAGAGAGTGATGTGTGATTTGGGAGCTATACTCGCTTTTTAGAAGCTACCGAGTATTGGGAGAACGAGTGACCCAACACCCGCCGCTTTTTAAAAAGCGCGGGTATTGGGAGAACGAGTGACTCATCACCGCCGCTTTTTAAAAAGCTACCGGGTATTGGGAGAACGAGTGATCAATACCCCCGCTTTTTAAAAAGCTACTGGGTATGGCTAGTGCGCTTAAAAGCGATGGGCAGCATTTTTTAAAAAACGCTCGGGTATGAGTTAGTTGTTTTGGCCATCCGTGGCGCTTTTACTTAAAACGCCGCTTATAGGGCGCGCTTTTTGACAAACCGCGATTGAGAACGCATGAGTGGAAAAAATAAAAGTAGACTTTACCATCGGTTGTTTAAACAACCGATGCTAAATGTCTTACCCAATATACACATTTAGCATCGGTTGTCTAAACAACCGATGTTAAAAGTAGGCGGTAAAATGCAAAACTTCCATTTAATTACGAAATTGCCACCGCGTCTACATTTAGCATCGGCTATTCAAACAACCGATGTAAAATGGTGCTTTCTCAATTTCTAAAATCAATATCCCTCCTTAATTTGGTTAAACATTTTGCTGACTTGAAGCTCATTTGTCCTACATGAATGACACGCAGGGCTGCCATGATGAATTTTAAAATAAAAAGGTACTATTGTTTTTCTTTAAATTAGGAAAAACAATATTTGGGCCGATCGCAGGGCCACTATCAAGTCGCGATCCATGCCCTCCAGCAAGGAAGGACTGAAATCCCGCAACAATGATCGACGGTTCAGATTGGACCTCAGCTCGACGTGCCTTTATGCGCCTGACTCATCACTGACACCTACAAATAGCCTCACATTTATTGCAACAGGTACACATCTCGCTTTACCTAACTCTAAATCCTTTGAACTGACTTGGTCATTGGAGTGAGTTTACGTATGACACCCATGCAGAATCAACGCATGACACGTCGTCAGCAGAAGCGAATTCGATTCATCTGTCCGACATCCATTGGGTTCGACCTCAGAACAAATTCCAATGTTGGATCTCACAATATGGGAAGTTACATTGTTCATGTTGGCGAGGGTTACTCTGAATATATATGTTGATCGAGCAGTTTCAGTCGCACACAAAGCTTTCAATCAAGGACCATGCATAACAACTATTTGAAGTAGCAAGAGAAACTTTTCAACTTAAAAAATCATTTGAAGTATATAGAGAAATTGAGGAAGATTACAATGCTTATAGTTGAAAATGAATATGGAGATTATTTTATCAAAAAGGAAAAAGAAAAGACTACTTATTGGATTTGATTTATATACTTTTGGAAAACAGGAGGAACGAGGATTTTGTAAAGAGCTTCAGTTGGGTGAAAACTGTCCCAAAACACATAATCTTGGTCATTAGGACACGTAGGTAGAAGGGGGTTGCATAAGAACGAAACCTCCACTGTGCCTGTGCCACAACATCCTCTGTCAACAACATTAAATCCTGCGTACGCAATCAGAAAATAAAACATTTTTCAAAAATTAATTTAATCTTGAATCATATGTTATGTGGTAACTATATTTCTAACAAATGTAAGTGAAGTGAAGTTTTGGAAATTACCATATTTTTGACCATTTGCAATGATATCTAGTAGAGGATTGTAAATGTCAAGGTAACCAATAATGCTATTAGTAAGGTTCTGATTTAGGTAATCAATCTCCTTTGACAGCTTGTTGTTAAATAACATTGATGCATTGTTATATTCTTCCACACATTCTCTAACTATGATTCCTCCTGCAGCTGTTCTCTGAAACGGCAAACACCCAATTGGTGGCGCACTAACTACTCCAATCCTCCTTGCCCCTAGTTTGTATATTTCCTTTTATTACAATACAAATATCAGAAAACTTTCATTGTGTAATAATATTGTAATCATGTTTAAATAACAACAACGTCCCTCTTTGTTAAAAATGGGCCCTAATCACACTAATAAAAACCGTGGCCTAAACCTATAGGTCACGGTTATTTATGAGTGGTAAAATTAAAAACCATTACCCGAAACTACAATAATAAACTGTGGCCTATTATAATAGTTCCGGCAACGGTTTTGATATTTTGGGCCTAATGTGACAAAATCGTGGTCTAAAGAAATATGCGACAGCCACCTACACAACACCTCAATTTACCTATTAATATTAATAAATAGACAAAATTACACCAGAGGACCTTTAAGTTATTTATTTGTAACAAATTGACCCTTTAAGTTTTTTTGTAACAAATAGGCCCTTTAGTGATTACTCTAGCTTATATTTTGATGTAATGCTACTTTATATATTGTGATTACTCTAGCTTATGTATTTTGATGCAACCAAAACATATTTTGGTGTTTTTGATGTAATCAATGGTATGACACATTTTACTAAAAGGGTCAACGGTGTCAATATTAGGTAACTTAAAGGGCCTATATGTTACATAAAAACTTAAATGGTCAATTTATTACAAATAAATAACTTAAAGGTTATCTGGCGTAATTTTGCCTAATAAATATCATATGCCTTTTTCACAAAAAAAATAAAATAAAGTAAACATCATAGTATTGAGTGTTACTTGTGCTAGGTTTTATTAATGAAACCCTTCCAATTATCGAAAAATAAAAATAAAAATAAACATACCTTCAAGAAAGCAGAAGCTGAGTTGACCAAAAAGTCAGCGTAAACAGGAAAATCATATTGCAATTGTCTAGTGTGCAGTAAGAAATATGTGTTTGAAATGTCATTGCTGCCTAATACCAGAAGATAAATACTGTTGGCTAAGATGAAGTTTGTTCTATCTTCTCCGACGACTCCTCTTAGCTTTCCTAAGTATTCTTTGAACAAATCTAGTTGAGCAGATAAAGAAATAACCGACTGTTTATAATAACAACAAAAACGTTAGAAACTAAATTGAACTATTTTTTTCTTTTACCCAACTAGAAATTTGGAGTTGAAAATAATTAGTGCATACAGTTAATTGTGATGTCAATGGATCATATCCGGCGCCACCAGAAGCAAAGCATACACCAGTGGCCAATTCAGTTGCCTTGAGACTTGGATCTAAATATGCTGGTAGGAGATCTTTAATGCCTAATTCTTCAACTGAGACAATTTTTAACAGAAAAAATACAATATCATAAGAAAGAGGTGTATATCAAACTATCTATATATATAGAGAGAGATAAATTATAGTTTTGGTTCCCCTATTTTTAAAATTCAAACATTTGGTTCCCCTAATTAAAAACTCAGACATTTTAGTTCCCATATTTAAAAAAATTCAGACATTTTAGTCCAAAGAAGAGTTTTTTTTAAAAAACTTATTTTTCTAAGTAAAGTTAGTGAATTCCAATCCCCTTATTTAAATTTTGCTTTTACAACTTAAGAAAAACAGCCAAAACACTTTATTTTCACCGCTTGAGATTATAGAATATTGTTGAACGGTATAGATATTACCAAGTCTCTGTGATACATAATTTTAGTATTTTTACTGCTGTATTAGAACGGAAATAACACCCCACAAAAGTGTTATCACCCAGCGTTGTCGGTTCGTATGGTTCTCTCTTCCTAGTAGAATTTTTGCCACACTTAAGACTTGAGCTTGAGATATTGGAATGAGATTTGAACCCTAAACTAGTATAGTTATTCTTATTGTGGGCTAATTTATTACAATAAGTATATCATTTTGTGTTTTGTAAGTGGTGAAACAAAAAAGCAAACAAAAAGTTGACATTCGATTTGGTTAGCAACAACTTGATGCATTTGGAATTTTATGAGAAATAGAATCATATTTAAGTGAAAGGCATGTCATAGTTGGTGAACCAAATAAAATTCATTTCATAATTTTTGTACATTGGTAAGCGGGTAGAAAGTCAGATTATATGTTTTCAGATTGATGTTGTAATCCGCTAATGTGTTTAAAAGACATATGATCTTTAATGTGTAAGGATTATAGTACCTCTCGTACTCCCCATAATACAATTTACTTATTAAAAAAAGAGTAGAGGCTATGGGTTTGATTTCAATGTATGCACTTGTAGTCTACTATTGAAAGGTTCCCAAAAGTTGATTTCAATTTTTGCATGCATGAAGCTAATATTCAAGTTAAAACTAGCAAGCTTATCCAAAAAAAAGTTAAAACTAGCAAATAGTAAAAATTATTTTAACTAATTGTTCATTATACTTATTATTTCACTATCCTCTAATTCATACGTTATTCTATTGATGTTGAGTGGTTATTTTGCTTAAAATTTAGTGTTAGGTGTAAAGGGTTGCATGCATCCCTTATGCGCTTCCCTTTAAAACAATTGATTATCTAAAAAAGTGTTATCGATAAAATGTTTGTCATTTTCAAAAGAAAACTATAAATATTATTTGTGGCAAAGATTATCGAAAGTAAAGTGTTAACAATATTTTCTTTGACACTTCACCTTCAACACGCACTCTATGACTTAGTAAAATTCATATGTTTTCCACTAAATTAATGGTATTGTTTTTAAAGTGGTGGAACCCACATGAATTTTGCCTAATTAGAGAGAATGAGTGTTGGAGAGAAAGTATCAAAGAAAGTGTTTTTTGTTTGTTTTTGGTCGCACTATCATTGTTAAGAACCCACGGTTGCGCTCCAAAGCTTTTTAACGAAAGCACCAATCTCTACTTGTGCATAGGATAGATTTTGTCTACTACGGGAATCAAACCCAGGAGCATCAGGTAAACCCCCAATATCCCATAATAGATTTTGTCACTGGTGTTGGTTATCAAACAATGTGTTACTAACACTTCTCTTTATTATAAGGAAGCCAATACATTAATCAGTGATATGATCAAGCATACGTACCTAGAATGTCTGATGGAACCTTTCCATTGGAAAATCGGCCAGTAGGAATTCCTCCTGGAAAATCTCTCCCATATGGAGCAAAATTGCACTTAATCACCGTGTTTGCGATGTTGTTGTTGTTGCCCGGATCAATGATCGAATCTCCAAACGCCAACACTGCTGGAATCGTTACATTTGGTGGCAGTTTTACAGCAGCCTTTGCTTTGAAGCAAACAACTATCAATATGCAAAGAACAGAATGTAGCTTCATAGAAAAACCCATGATGTATTGAGTTTAAACTAAATGGTTGATACTATTGTTTGTTTAATTAAGTAGCATCTATTATTTACAATTCTATTCGTACTTTGCATCATGCATCCATGATCCATCCACGTTTAAACTAACTAAAAATGTCAATGGGTCTGAATATTTTTTTATTTTTATTTTTTGATGAAAAGTGTGAATGTTATTTAATATTGAAGATAACATATATATAAAATCAAATATTTTATTTATATATCATATACTATTATCGCATGTGGTATTCTTACATATTCATATTATGTACAGATCGCAAAGGGGAATGCAGCGAACGTGTAATTTTCTAACAGTGTACGCTTTAATTTCCAATCCTCTTTTCCGTCATTCCTCCGCATCACAAGATTCCATAATTAAGTCAATTTTGGTACGTAATTCAGAAGTGTGATATATACTAAGCGCCTGTTTGGAGAAAAAGTAGCGAATGGACGGATAACGGTTGAGTTAGTGGTTTGCGAATAGTGGATATGTTTAAATTGATAACAAATTATTTGTTTGGTAGAAACTAATGGTTAAAATAAATTGATAAATATAAAATGACATAAAATGATATTTAATTAATGATTAAACTATTTAAGGATGATAAAATATCTAAAGATGAAAGAGAAGTAATTTAAGAAAAATAATAAGGGTAAAAATGTCAAAAAAAGTGAAACGCTATATACTATCCCCTAGCGTTTCAAAAACTTCTAAATACTACTCGAAAAACGCTAAACGCTAGTAGTTGTCAAACACTGCATTCGCCATCGTTATCCGCTAGGGAATGAGTTGTGCAACATTGAAGAAATGGAATAACTCAACATGTCAGCAAGGGTATCATCATCATCTCAAAGTTATCAAGCTGCACCTCTCTCCTCGAGACTTGACTCATGGGAAGCTGCAGCTTCACACACGAGTCAAAGTCTCGAGGAGAGAGAGGCAAGGTCCTACTGGAAACTTTGCTGGTTGTGCACAATCTGGCGGAGTGTGGCCGTGAGGTCATTGTGTAGGTGGGCAGATGAAGTCATTATGCAATGAAGCACCAATGAAATTATGAAATGTCCTTCAAGGTAGAGCAGTCTAATTAGGCCTCTCTTGCTCAGCCTAATGAGCCAAAGTACAAAATTAGGCTGAGTCAGTCCAGTTTATCTATTGGGCTGTGGTTTTGTAGCTCGCCCCAACCAAAAAACAGACTGATGGGTTGGGGTAGCCCATTCAATTTTTTTTAATAAAAGAAAGCAAACAAATGTTCAAAAATGTATATTCAGTCTGGCCCATGAGCCAAAATGTTCTGATTCTGTGTGGTCGATAGAGCTAGCCAAAATTGACACATCTCTTAAAAGTGAAATAGCTAATATAATTTGCTACTGAGAATAAAAAAGACTAAAACTTTGTATAAAACAAAAGGAAATTACTTTCTTCTTAACCTCTTTGTATTTCCTCATTTATTTCAAACATTCTTATAGGCTCCTACTAAATGAGAAATCCATAACAAATTTTCACAATGACTTAGTACAATACAATCTAACAAACTTAATATGGCTCATCATAACAGAAAGAAAGAAATAAGCTGTTAGGAAGACTCGTAAGTCGTAACCCTTGAGCAACTTGGGCTTCACCTTGCTTTGCTTGGGCCCGATCCTTGCAATTGGCTCATGTATTTCTTAAGGCTATTGCTTTTCCCACACCCTCCTACTCTTTCACACACCTTAACAAATTTTATTCCAAAATAACCTCGCGTGAAACGCTGGAGGACGTGTTTAAAGATCGCTCGAACGACCTTGTTCAACACGCTCGAACGACCTCGCTCGAACAGTGAAATTACGCACAAGAGGGTGTGAAGTCAATATTTAACACACTCGAACGATGTCGTTCGAACGGGTTCAACAGGTCACATGCGAACACGCTCGAACGACTCGCTCGAACAGTGAAAAACACTCAAAGAGAGTGTGAATTCAAGATTTAACTCACACGAACGATATCATTCGAACCTGTTCGAAGGCCCGTGTTCGAACAGGTGAAATTTCGTGAAAAAAAAGAGGTTTTGGCTGGCCTTTTGGTCTTTTCACACCCTTGTGGGGTGTGTTTTGAGTAGGAGGGGGTGTGGGAAAAGCAATAGCTTTTCTTAATACTAGGTTTCCTTAGCACGGGACATACCCCCATTTATTTGATCATTGCTTTTTCTTTTTCAATAAATTAAATTGGAAAACAATTATTTGAAGCATCTAGTGAAAATGAGGGAAAATACCATGCATATAGTTGCAAATTAAAAATGGAGGTTATTTATTTTCGAAAAAGAAATGATCATTTACTGGATCTGATTTATATATTTTTGGAGAACAGGGGGCACGAGAGTTTTGTAAAGAGCTTCAGTTGGATGAAAACTGTCCCAAAACACATATTCTTGGTCGTTAGAACACGTGGGTAAAAATTTGTTGCATAAGTACGCAACCTCTATTGTGCCTGTGCCACAACATCCTCTGTCAACAACATTAAAACCTGCATGCAATCAAACATGAAAATATCTGTGTAAGATTCGATCGATAAAAGAACAAAAACATAGTGTTTTTTTGAAGTAAAAAGTTACCATATTTTTGACTGTTTTGAATGATATCTAGTAGAGGATCGTAAATGTCAATGTAAGCAATCTTGCTATTTGTTAAGCTTTGCTTTAGGGAATCAATCTGTGTTGACAGTTTGTTGTTAAATAACATTGATGCATTGTTATATTCTTCCACACATTCTCTGCCTATTCCTCCGGCTGCTGTTCGATGAAACGGCAAACACCCAATTGGTGGCGCACTGAATACTCCAATTCTCCGTGCCCCTAACGCATATATTTCCTTTTAAAAAAAAGAGAGAGAAAAATTACATTGTGTAATGTATTATTTTTATATAATCATAACCACTCTTTGGTTAACAAAACAAACCTCAATTCTCTAGAAATGTTAATTTACATGTAGGGTTTTTTTTTTCTCCCCCTCCTTCTCTCTCACACCCCCATTTTACCAAAAATCCCAAAAATACCCTCAGTTTTTTTTAAACAAAAAAAAATAACTTTCTGAGATTTGGGATTCTCGAATTTACCTCATAGGTAGGTAAATCTGGTTCACAATTTATGAACCGGATTTACCTACGTATGAGGTAAATCCGGGAAACCAGTGAGGGTTTGTGGGATTCTCGGATTTACCTCATAGGTAGGTAAATCCGCTCACTATTTATGAACCGGATTTACCTACGTGTGAGGAGGTAAACCGAGAAACCGAAGAGGTTTGTTGGATTTTGATTTATCTCATAGGTAAGTAAATCCGGTTCACAATTTGTGAACCGGATTTACCTATCTATGAGATAAATCCGGAAATCCAACAAACTCCCACCAAAAGAGTAGGTATTTTCGAAATTTTGTGTAAAATTACGGGTATTTTTGTCCAAAATGATATTTATGGGGGTGTGAGAGATAAGGAGGGGGTGAAAAAAAAACCCTTTACATGTATACTATGATATATTACAAACACGTACAAATGGTGCGCAGGGTTCTCAATATTTCCACTGACCGGGTTCGATACCCATTATTAATAATTGGGTTTTTTTTTGTACCCCCACCCCATCCCCATATACCCCCACCCACACTGAAAATCCCAAAACGCCTTCCAAAACGTATTTTTTTAATTTTTTTAATCAGATATACACTGGGGTGTATATACGACTTTACATTTGGGCATCGATATACACCCCCAAGGCGTATATACGATTGGCAAACCTCACCTTAATCGTATATACGCCTTGGGGTGTATATACGATGCCTAAATGTAAGGGTCGTATATATACCCTCGTGTGTATATACGATCCCTATTGTATTTTTTTAATTTTTTTAAGTCAAATAAAAATTAATTAAGTCCGAAAATAGGTTTTGTGTGTAGTTCGTTAAAAAACGTGACAATGTTATACGTCGAACTAATAAATTAGGCTAAAAATCGGTTTTGCCGCAACATACTCCGATCGTAATGAAACCACACCATTAAATCCGAAAAAATCAAGAATCAAGATAACCTTAGAAGGGATTTCTTATGGGACTACGGCCTCAAAATCCCAAATTCAATCGTTTACTATTTTTTACGATTGTTTTTAATTTTTCATAGTCTCCAAAAAATCTAAAAAAATTTGTATAGCCTTATTTTGGTTTTGTTAGATTTCTAGTGGTGTTTTTATAATTTTTTAGAGTAGTTTTAACTATTTAACGAATTTTTAGTAGCCTTTTAGTAATAAAAATTAAAACAAATTATTAAAAAAAATAAAAAACCCATCGTATATACCCCTTTGAGTACGTATATACGATTGGACATAAAATACCCATCGTATATACATACTCAAGGGGTATATACGATTTATTTATTTTTAAAAAAAATTAATTTTCAAAGGGCATTTTGGGAATTTAAAATTGGGTGGGGGTTTACGGGGATGGGGTGGGGGTCCAAAAAAAACAGCCCTTAATAATTTTGGCATTGTTTTTTATTTATGCATTTATGACCCATAAGTAACATGCCATTGATTACTTTATAAAAAAAACATGCATTAAATGTTTTGGCTTGGAATAAAAAAAAATCTTCTTTTTAAATAACTATATTGAAAATGAGAAAAAAATTCAATTAAAATACTCCATATAAAAATAGTTTATTATTAAAAATTGCATACAACATATAATAAAAAATTTATACAACATTAGATTTTTGTGTCTTCTTTTTTTTGACAATCGATTTTTGTGAATCATATAAAAGACTATTTTTTTATATAGGCTTAAATATATGTTACCCCCTTGCAAATATACCAATTATCCATTTATCCCCCTGTAAAAATAAACTTTAAAAAAGACCTTGCAAATATAAATTATTTCTAGTTACCCCCTGCTGTTAGATTTTGTTAACAGCGTTAAGTGTAAACATATGTTACCCCCTGCAAATATGTTCATTATCCATTTACCCCCCTGCGTAAATATATGTTACCCCCTGCAAATATCCTCATTATCCATTTACCCCCTGCTACGCTCATTATCCATTTACCACCCTGCAAATAATAAGTGTTTCAACATACACTTAACGCTGTTAACAAAATCTAACAACAGGGGTTAACTAGAAATAATTTATATTTGCAAGGTCTTTTTTAAAAGTTTTATTTTTACAGGGGGGTAAATGGATAATGAGTATATTTGCAGGGAGGTAACATATATTTAAGCCTTTTATATATGCTATTTTTAACAATAAATTTAAATAATAAATTATTTTTTATTTTCTCAAGTTTTTTGTGTATCATAAAAACGACAAAATAACTTGTTATTTAAGTTTTCTTACAATATTCAAATTTTGATGTAATTTGATAAATAAATTTTCATTACAAAAAGCTCAAAAAAAAAGAGATAAAGATATAATATTTTTAGTTTTTTAAAAAATATTATTAAAATATATAAAAGGGCCTCATTTTGGAGCTCGCTTTAGGCCTCGTTTAGTGTTGGGTCGGCCCTATATATATATATATATAGAGAGAGAGAGAGAGAGAGAGAGAGAGAGAGTTTGTATGTGAATTATTGTGGCTAAAAATAATTTTAGTTAAAAATGAGATAAATTGTTTATGTTTTAATATATTCACATAAAAAGTTAATTGATTGTCATTAATTTAATCTAAGGCTAAAATATTATTGTTTTCTTTTAGTGGAAGCTTTAAAATATAACTTATTTTGGGATTAGAAATTATTTTTTAGAAGACAAACACTCAAATATATATTTTAAAATCAATGTTAGTGAATTGAAAAAAGCAATTTATATACCTTCAAGAAAGCAGAAGCTGAGTTGACCAAAAAGTCAGTGTAAGCAGGAATGTCATATTGCAATTGTCTTGCGTGCAGTAAAAAATATGTGTTTGAAATGTCGTTACTGCTTGAGACCAGAAGAAAAATACTGTTGGCTAAGATGAAGTTTGTTCTTTCTTCTCCAACGAGTCCTTTTAGCTTTCCTAAGTATTCTTTGAACAAATCTAGTTGATCGGATAAAGAAATAACCGACTGTTCATAATAATAAAACAGTTAGAAACTAAAATGAACTTTTGTCTTCTTTTAATTCACAAATTGCTAGACATTTTGAGCTGAAAATAATAAGTATATACCATTAATTGTGATGTCAAGGGATCATATCCAGTGCCACCAGATGCAAAACACACACCAGTAGCCAATTCACTTGGCTTAAGATATGGATCCAAATATGCTGGTAGGAGATCTTTAATGCCTAATTCTTCAACTGAGACAATTTTTATAAAACAAAATATAAGAGGATGTTTATGTATGACCAGTGGCAGATCTAGGACCCCAGATCAGGAAGTGCAGAGTTTCATATACAAGCACATTGCAATACATTTAAATACATATTGTCAAAATATATATTTAAATACATAAATTACACACCTAATAATTGTAATTTACGTGATTTCATATTTCAATGTAAGTACGAACTCAGCAAATTGCTCATCCACGTGTATCACCCATTCATATAGTGATTGTGTGAATGTAGTGCATTAGATTGGTTCAAAACTAGGGGATTGAGAGCAAGAAAATATTTTCAATGTGTGCAAAAAACATTTCATGGAAATATTGGTGCTAATCTTATTTTTTTCAGAGTGTGTAGTTGACTCCCCTCAAGTCAACTATCAACTATCAAATGGATGTGCCTCTGACTATATACAATATGGGATATGATCGAGTTTACGTACCAAGAATGTCTGATGGAACCTTTCCATTGGAAAATCGGCCAGTAGGGATTCCTCCTCCGAGAAAATCTTTCCCATATGGAAGAAAATTGCTCTTGATAAGTGTTTTTAAGATGTTGTTGTTGTTGCCGGTATCAATGATAGAATCTCCAAACGCCAACACTGCTGGAATCGTTACATTTGGTGGCAGTTTTACAACAGCCTTTGCTTTGAAGCAAATAATAAATAATATGCAAACAGCAAAACGAATCTTCATAGCTAAACCCATTAATAAATTATACTGAAACTGTAAATTGTTGTAACATTGTTTTTTCTTAGCTTCATGTAACTACAATCTGCTATATATATATATATATATATATGTATAGAATCATATTCGTACTGCGCACCATCCATCGACGATAAACCTGACTAAAATGGTAATGGGAGTGAATGTTATTTAATTAATATTTAAGATTACGTATCAAATCATATATTTTATATATCCTTATATGAAATCTCAAATCTTATACTTTTCCAAAAAAATTCTCAAATCTTAAAATTATATATTCACCATAAAAATATGATATTTCCCAAATAAAATCTTAAAATTACTTAATGATAAGTCTAATCTAAAATAATGATATTGAGTGTTTAATTTATTCCTTAAATGTAAATTTTTATAAGCAAATGATTGTATTAATGGAGTAGAATGGATACTCTAACCCGTACAATTAGTTTGAGGGTTCGTTAAAATCTCCCTAAGCCAAAGCCCGTGGAAAAAAGACCCAAGAAGAAAAAAAAAGTACCCCAAAGAAAACAAAGCAACAACACAAATTACAACAACAACACAAAAACAACATCAGCAAAAAAAAAACAACAACACTGGCAATACATAACCAACGACGGCAGTGCCAAAGAACAACGACAACAACACAACAACCAGCAGCAACAATAACATAATGAATCTTAAAACTATTTACCAATAGTGCTAATTTTAAATCACTACTTTTTCACTAAAAATTATCATTAAATTGAATAAAGAATTTAAATTTCTTATCAATCTTAATATTGAGTATGATTAGTTATCTTATTCACTAAAATGCTAATTATTAATAAAAAAACCAAATCATATATTTTATATATCCTTATATGAAATATCAAATCTTATACTTTTCCCAAAAAAAATCTCAAATCTTAAAATTATATATTCACCGTAAAAATACGATATTTCCCAAATAGAATCTTAAAATTACACAGAATGATAATTCTAATCTAATATAAGGATATTGAGTGTTTAATTTATTCTTTAAAAGTAATTTTTTTTATAAGCAAATGATTGTATTAATGGAGTAGAAATTCTACTCCATTAATAGTAATTTTTTTATAAGCAAATGATTGTATTAATACGATATTGATTGTATTAATTATTGTTATCATCCGCAAAAATCGCCGCATCAACGTTGCACTTGAAAGTATAAAGGGGCCTCATTTCAAAACTCGCTTTAGGCCTTGCTTAGTATTGGACCGGCCTTGAGTAGAATGGATATTCCAACCCGTACAATTACTTTTGAGGGCTCGTTAACATCTCCCTAAGCCAAAGCCCCAGGTAGGGGTGGGAATAGGCCAGGCCGCCTAACAGGGGCCTACGGCCCAGCCTACGACAGGTCAGGCCAGGCCAGGCTTTTTTTGAAAATAGATAAGGCCAAGGCTTTTTCAAAAGCCTATTTAGCTAAATAGGCCAGGCCATAGGCCATCGAAAACGCCTTTTGGGCCTATCAGGCCGGCCTATTTAAATAAATCTAACTATTTTTTTTAATTACTAAATTATTTTGTATTGAATTTGATACTTTGTGTTAAGTCATAACTTCACTAACATTTTTTGTTAGTTTAAACATATTAACCTACATCAATTTTTGACATTATTGAAGTTATTATTATAAAATAGAATTTAAATAGGATGTCATATAAGATATTTTCCTAAAAGGTTTTGTTAGATCTCAATTAGAACTTAATCTCCTTGACCTATTAGTTTGTTAGTCTATTTAAATGACTTATGCCATTGAAATGTTGTTGACCTTCTTAAGAAAATAGTCAAATAGGCTTTTAAACAGCTTTGTGCCTTGTCAAGCTTTCGTAAAGGCCAAGCCAAAGCCAAGAAACTCGGCCTCACGACAGGCCACAGTCAAAGCTTAGGCCTAACATTTTCAATGTAGGCCAGGCCCAGGCCAAGCAAAGCCTAGCTTGGCCCAGCCTATTCCCACCCCTAGCCCCAGGGGAAAAAGCCCCAGGGGAAAAAGACCCAAGGAGAAAAAAAAGCAACCTAAAGAGAATAAAGCAGCAACACCAATTACAACAACAGCAAAAAACAACAACACTGTCAACACATAACCAACGACAGCAGTGCCAAAGAACAACGACAACAACACAGCAACCAACAGCAACATAATAAATCTTAAAACTATTTACCAATAGTGCTAATTTTAAATCACTACTTTTTGATTAAAAATTATCATTAAATTGAATAAAGAATTTAAATTTCTTATCAATAATAATATTGAGTATGGTTAGTTATATTACTCACCAAAATGCTAATTATTATATTTAAAAAAATAATATTCAAATCATATATTTTATATTATAAATCCTTATATAAAAATCTCAAATCTTATACTTTTCCAAAAAAAAATCTAAAATCTTAATATTATATATTCACCATAAAAATATGATATTTCCCAAATAAAATCTTAAAATTACTTAATGATAATTGTAATCTAAAATAAGGATATTGAGTGTTTAATTTATTCTTTAAATGTAACTTTCTTATAAACAAATGATTGTATTAATAAAGTAGAATGGATACTCCAACCCGTACAATTACTTTGAGGGCTCGTTAAAATCTCCCTAAGCCAATACCCCGTGGAAAAAAAACCCAAATGACAAAAAAAAAAAGTACCCCAAAGAGAACAAAGCAACAACACCAATTACAACAACAACACAAAAACAACATCGGCAAAAAAACGACAAACAACATTGTCAACACATAACCAACGACAGCAATGCCAAAGAAAAACTACAACAACATGTACAGCAACCAGCAGCAACATAATAAATCTTAATATTATTTACCAATAGTGCTAATTTTAAATCACTACTTTTGATTAAATTATCATTAAATTGAATAAAGAATTTAAATTTCTTATGAATAATGATATTGAGCATGATTAGTTATCTTACTCACTAAAATGCTAATTATTAAAAAAATTAAAAAAATATTCAAACAATTCAGATGAAAGTATAAATTATTAAAAACATAATATTGAAGATGACATATATAGTTATATATGAAATAACAGGGTGCATCCAATATGGATCTCTCAAAAAAGTTCCAAAGGTGAATTTTTACCATTTTTAGTAAAAATTGAATTTTATAATAATAAAAAATGGAAAATAAAAATAATATTTCATTACAATTTACTAAAAATAGGAGAGTCCACCATTGGACCGAGTCCATATTAAACATCCCCGAAATAACGAGTTTAAAACTTACATACTGTTAATTTTATTTTTTATGAATACATTGTCTTAGAAATAATTAAATTCCATGACAATATTAAATATTAACTTAACATCCATTTCCGAATCGAGTTCGGGAGCACCGGGTCGACCCTATATAGCCCATGTAGCTTATGAGGGCCATCAGTGTTTTTTTTTTTGACAAATGCGAACCACTGGTGTTAGTTATATGTATATCACATTAGTGTATTTTTATGTAGTAACTTTTGTTTTTTGGACGGGGACAATATTAGAGCTCGCCTTTAGGCTACAAAGAAGGGAAATTTTGTTGCAGGCGGTTTTGCGATTCCAAGAAGGGGTAGCTCTAGAGGTCCGAAGAATGTGACTGCCACTCGGGAGAGGACTCCTCAGCCTAAACCAGGCAAGAGACCGGCCTCTACTGCAAGTGATCTTCCCTCTCCTTCTAAAGCCCGCCCCGCCAATGTGGCTAAGGGGCCTCGGGAAAGTATCAAGTTGAGCATCCCCGACGGGTCCCGTTACTCCAAGCACTTGAAGGTATTTTCAGGCGTTGGGCCCGAGCCCATCAATTCTTTGTGGAATGTGGCTATCAATGGAAATTTCCTGGTCGACAAGTTCATCGGCAAGGAAGATGATTTCAACCCCGACGTGGGTCAAGCCACGCAACACTACGCCATAATTGTAAAAAGAGATCGCCACCTTTAGTAGCGTTTATAAAAAAACGCTACCCATTTTAATAACACGCTACACCATTAGTAGCGTTTTAAAGTAAAACGCTACCCATTAGGTAACACGCTAGACAGATCCCTAGCGCTTTTACTCAAAACGCTAGCCAATTAGAAAACACGCTAGACAGATCCCTAGCGCTTTTATTCAAAACGCTAGCCAATTAGAAAACACGCTAGATAGATCCCTAGCGTTTTTTAGAAAGCGCTAGGTATTTAGAAAACACGCTAGACAGATCCCTAGCGCTTTTATTCAAAACCCTAGCCAATTAGAAAACACGCTAGATAGATCCCTAGCGTTTTTTATAAAGCGCTAGGTATTTAGTAAACACTCTAGACAGATCCCTAGCGCTTTTATTCAAAACGCTGGGTATTTAGAAAACACACTAGATAGATTCCTAGCGTTTTTTAGAAAACGCTAGGTATGGTTAAATAATTTTTTTTTTTGTTTCCCATTGAGCTACTTCCCTCTCTCAGCGAACACTCTCACCCAGAAACGCAAAATCACTCACCCAGAAACGCAAAACCCTAACACCCTAACGCAAATTAACATCATCTCTCTCAACGAAAATCATCTCTCTCAAAGTGAACATCATCTTTCTCGATCTCTCACTCAGACAACATCGGTGAGTTTTACATTCCTTTCTCTGCTTGGGTTCCTTTATTTCGTTCCTTTCTCTAATTACAATAGTCTCTTGTTGCAATTTTTTCTTGTAAATTACAATTAGGAAATTTGTTAGATATTAATTGTGGGTTCTAGTTTAGAAATATATTAGTTTTGTCACTTGTGCACACTAGACTCTTCTTCTTTTTTACCACTAGCCTCTTCTTGTTACACATAAATTAAGTTCATTATTTGGAAGACTAGACTATGGTTCCTTTGTCTTGACCAAAGGACCGAGAGAATAGAAATAGAATATGAGATAGATATAGCTTGGGAAAATAAGGAGTGGAATTGAAAAAATTTAAAAGAGGAAATTTTGTTTGTTTTTTTATATGAATTGATTCTTCATTATATTCGAATTGCTTGATGGGTCATATGTTAAAGTTCTCTTCTCAGGATTTTATTATAAATATTTGGAAATTATGGATAGAAATTGGATGTCTGCCAATCGTCTGTCCAAGGAGTATGCCGCTGGAGTGGATTATTTTGTGAGTTGTGCTGTTGAACGTTTAGGGACTTCTAGTGGTATGAAATGTCCTTGTTTAAGGTGTTGTTATGTAAAATCAGTTACTGCAGAGGAGTTGGCACGACATTTAAAGGCGAATGGAATTGATCAAAGTTACACTTGTTGGATAATGCACGGTGAGAAAAAGGTGAATCTTCAAATATGAATGATATTACTAAGAGATATGCGCCGCCGGTTGACACCGGAACACATTCATTTGATGCGAACGAATTTGAAGAGATGGCAAAGGTGGTTGAAGAGGATCTTAATGATTGTCCTGAAATGTTTGAGAAGTTGATAACTGATGCAGAGACACCATTGTATGCGGGTTGTACTGAATTCACAAAATTATTGGCTGTGATCAAGTTGTATAACTTGAAAACTCGCCACGGATGGACGGATAAGAGCTTTACCGATTTACTCGCACTTCTGAAAGAAATGTTGCCGAATGATAATGTGCTTCCTTCTCGGACGTATGATGCAAAGCAAATGTTGGGGTCTATTGGCTTGAACTATGAGAAGATACACGCTTGTCCGAATGATTGCATTTTATTTCGGAATGAACATGCGTTGTTAAAGTCGTGTCCTAAATGTAATGCACCGCGGTATAAGAAGAAAGAGTCTGCTCCAGAAAAGGTGTTGTGGTATTTTCCTATAATTCCTCGATTTAGGCGCATGTATCGTAGTTCAGAAGATGCAAAACACTTGACATGGCATGAGGATGAAAGGATTAAAGATGGTATGCTCACGACACACGCAGATTCTGCGCAATGGAAAAAATTAATATTGAGTATCCTAATTTCGTGGATGACCCGAGAAACCTACGCCTTGCATTGTCGCTAATGGATTTAACCCGCACGGTATCGAGTAGCTCCCTACGAAGACATGGCCCGTGATTTTGGCGATTTATAACTTATCACGTGGCTTTGCATGAAACGCAAATATATGATGTTGTCTTTGTTAATTTTCAGGCCCAAACAACTAGGAAATGATATTGATGTATACTTGGCTCCTTTAATTGAAGACTTGAAGCAAATGTGGGAGGCGGGGTAGAGGTGTATGATGGGTTCAGAGAAGAAAGTTTCACCACGAGGGCTATGATCTTTGGCACAATTAACGACTTTTCTGCATACGACAATCTATCCAGATGCACAAGAACAAAGGGCAAAGTGTGCATGCCCTATATGTGAAGATAACACATTGGATGTGGTTGGAACATGGTAAGAAGAATATCTATCTTGGTCATCGTAGATTTTTGCCATCAACTCATCACTATCGATTGTGGAGAAAGGCATTTGATGGGAATACAGAAACACGTAGAGCTCCCCCGACTTTGAAGGGCGAGCAGTATTTGAAAAGGTGGAAGATTTGAACATTAAATTTGGGAAGCCTTTTGCGGAGAGCTTGCCAAACGGGGTGGAAGAAAAAGTCGATTTTCTTTGAGTTGCCATTTGGAAGTCATTATATGTAAGGCATTTCATTGATGTGATGCATGTTGAAAAGAATGTCTTGAAAATGTCATTGGTACCTTACTCAATATGCGGGTAAGACTAAAGATATCATCAACTCAAGGTTGGATTTGGTTAGTATGGGTTTGAGACTGAATTGGGTCCCAGAAAGAAGGGTACACGTACATATCTACCTCGGCACTCATACTCTATCTAGAAAGGAGAAGACTATCTTTTGTGAGTTTCTTCATGGAGTTAAAGTTCCAGAGGATACTCTTCAAATGTGGCGACTCTTGTATCGATTAAAGACCTCAAGTTAAAGTCTCTAAAGTCCCACGATTGTCATGTTCTCATGGAGCATTTGCTACCCATTGGTATACGATCCATTTTGCCTAAGAAGAAAGTGCGTCGGACCTTAACCAAACTTTGTTTCTTCTTTAAGGCGATTTGTAGTAGAGTGATTGACCCTGGAAAGTTGCCAACATTGCAAAGAGAAATTACTGTCACTTTGTGTGAGCTTGAGATGTGTTTCCCACCTTCCTTTTTTGACATAATGATTCATCTAATAGTTCATCTGGTTAGAGAGACACAATTGTGTGGCCCATGTTACATGAGATGGATGTATCCGTTTGAGCGTTACATGAAGATATTAAAAGGATATGTGAAAAATCGATCACGACCTGAGGGTTGTATTGTTGAGCGCTACATAGTTGAAGAGGCTATTGAGTTTTGCACGGGCTATCTATCTAATCTTGAATATTCTGTGGGACTGCCAAGGTTTCGTCATGTAGGAAGGATTAGTAAAGGGATGACAGGAACTAAATTAGTGATGGTATCAAGGAAAGAACTAGAGCAAGCACACTTGTACGTTCTTCACAATGATAGTGAGGTTGATTCATATGTTGCCAAGCACAAGGAGATTCTTAAGAGTCAATTCAGGGAAAGAAGCAAGTATGGTTAGCAAAAAGAACACAATATGAGTTTCATAGTGTGGCTAAAACATCACATTGATGGTGAGTGTGTTTGAATCCTACTTGATTTCAAAAGATTGAGATGGTTAGCAAAAGGTCCAAATATACATGTCTTCTCTTACAATGACTATCTAATGAACGAGTGCACTTTCTATACAAAAGAACAAGATGATCGAGTAAAATGCAAAATAGTGGGGTGACTCTTGTAGCTCATTCTATGCATGCATCCGAGTACAAAGACAGTAAATCCCATATATGCGAATATGTCATACTTTGGCTTCATTGAACACATATGGGAGTTGGATTACAATATGTTTCGTGAGAACTGTGTTCAAATGTGAATGGGTTGACAATATCTTTGGTTTACATATTGATGAATCGTGGTTCATGAAGGTGAATTTCAACAAGTTAGGATATAAAGATGAACATTTTATTTTAGCATCGCAAGCTCAACAAGTGTTTTATGTCACCGATCCGATTAATATCAATTGGTCTATTGTTCTATTAGTCGACAAAAAATTTGTGTATAACAACGATGATGTTGGTGTTGAGGACGACCACTTTCTTCGAACATCGGAACCAATAATAGGGGAAATACTTCTATAGAGGATGTTGTATATTTTAGAAAAGATCATAATGATGGAATTACTATTCGTCGGAAAAAAAATACCAAGACGCGAATTGCAAACAAAATTTTATCTAGGAAAAGGAAAAGGTAATATTGACTTAATGATATCTCGTTATTTTTATTAATAGATAATTATATTGTTTTTGTAAATTTAACAATAACATGGATTATGTTATATTGCGGTCGTCGATGGCATCACTTAGTGATCATGAGAGTGGTCAAGACAGTAGTCATGAGGGTTGTGCCGTTATGTTTCTAGCTTTAATTTGGATGTATATTAATTATGTTGTAAGTACTTGTTAGTTTAATATGGTCTTTTGATGATATGTACATATGTGTGTATCTATATTGGATTGTAATGATATTGGCTGAATTTTGTTGGAATGATATTTGATGAATTTTGTCGGAAGGGAATGAATTTATAGGTTGTAATTAAAAGGGAGAATAAGCAAAAATAAAAAAAATATTTAAAAAAAAATCAGTCACTAGGTAGCGTTTTAAAAAAAACGCTACAAATGAAATTAAAAAAAATCAGTCAATACATAGCGTTTTAAGGAGAAAACGCTAGAAATGAAATTAAAATCTAGTGACTATCACTAATAACTCCTCATTAACGATCAAACAAGCAATGGCTTCAAAGGTTCCTCCCATGTAGCTCTAATTCACACCCTCACAATGGCTACCGGAGCTATAGAATCCTCATGCCGACACCCACAAATGTAGAATGCTACCAAGTGTGAGGCGTCATGAGAAAGCGTACTCTCGGTTGAGACTTTCGTGAGTATCGATGCACAAAGGTCTTGAATGACGATCCACTAATCGCCTCCACTCTCCTAAGTGTTTGTTGGATCCGGGTATAGGAGCCCACTCATAGAACATAAACCATAAGGTGTGCAAGTGTGTGATCGAGGACATACTTCCTAAAATCTACCCATCCCCACCTGCAAGGAAACCAAAACAGTCCAGAAAAAGGAAGAAAAGTCGTCTACCCTAGGGTTTAATATGCATACACCATTTCAACATACAAACCATCCTAGGACGTCAACGGTAATTGCACGCATTACTTACCACAAGAAAGGGAGCTAAGAAGAGGGATCATGGCAGAAATGGGGAAATGCATGCTTTACCTTAAGAAAAGGAGCGAAGAAGAGGGGACATGGGAATTGAGTAATGCATGCATAAACGCAAACACAAGCATACAAAGAAAAAGAAAAGGAAGAGATAGAACATAATTTTTCAAATCAAACAATTTAAACCACATCAAATTAATTAGGCTTGACCCTCATCTCTCTTTAGATAAATAAATAAAGAAAGAAAGTCCCCGCAGAGTCGCCGGTGCTTTGCGCCCGAAAAATCCGGTTTGGGACTTTTCGGTTTGACAACGTGAAATTAGTAGAGCCGCCACCAATATTTATTTTTAGGAAAAACATTGAAGAAAAACCTTTTTGAAAAGTGGGTGGTCTTTGAAAACTTAGAGATGTAGGTTCGGAATTCGGTTGCACATGGGAAGATATTAGCACTTCACGCGCTCTTTCTACCGAAAGGAACCATTAATTTGATGTGGTTTTGAAATGTTTGATTTGAAATATATTGTTCTACTTTTTCTTTTCTTTTCTTTTTGTGAAATGGTTTTATTGAAAGCAGGGAAAGAGGCATGTTTTTGGTATCTTTGAATATCGGACAAAACAAAGCTTTTTGAAAATGGTGCTTGACGGGACATGAACCCGGTCCCCACGTACCTCACCGGGTTGAGGATCAAAGCTACGTAGTTCTTGTTTTTGCGTGTGAAAACGGCTTAGGAGTTTAGGTTTTGGAGTTTTTGAAATAAGACTCGAGTGTTCGCGAACACCAAACAAGCAAAGGTTTCGAGTGGCATTCGGTATTAACTCGAAAGAAAAAAAAAGAGTTGGAGCCGGCAATCAAACAAGCAATGGCTTCGAGTGATTACGAGCGACTGTTGCGCCCGAAAAAGTCCCCGAGGGGTTTTCTTCGTTTACAACTTTTTAAAACAATGAAGTCGCCACCAATATTTTTTTTTATAAGGAAAATATTGAAGAAAAACCTTTTTGGAAGGCAGGTGGTCTTTTGGAAAACCGGGAGATTTGGGTTCGGGGGTCGGTTAGGCATGGGGAAGGTATTAGCACCCCACACCTCCTTTCTACTGAAAGGGAACCTTTAATTAATGTGTGGTTCTGTGTGTTGATTTGAAAAATACTTTTATTTGCCTCTTTTGAAAAGACTTAATGAATTTTTATTTGCGGCGCTTGACGAGAGTTAGCCGCTTTGGGTTTTTTCGAAAGGAAAAATGTTTTTAGTTTATTGTGCTTGACGGAGGGGATCCGCTCCTACGTATCTCCCGGTGCGATGGAGAATTCAAAGCTACGTAGTTCTAGGTTTTTGGTTTTATTTTGTTTAATTGTGAAATTGAGCTTTCGTGATGATCAATTGAGCGAAGGCTTCAAGTGACCACCATTAGTACTCCATTGTTAATGATCATGCAAGCAAAGGCTTCGCAAGACCACTAACAAAGTTTTTCGATTTATGTAAAGTCTTTAGAAAAATTAGGCGTTCATGATGATCAATTGAGCAAAGGCTCCAAGTGATCACCACTAGTTCCTCATTGTTAATGATTATGCAAGCAGAGGCTTCGCAAAACCATTAACAAAGTTTTTTTTGATTTATTGAAAGTTTTTAGAAAAATTAGGCATTCATGATGATCAATTGAGCAAAGGCTCCAAGTGATCACCACTAGTTCCTCATTGTTAATGATTATGCAAGCAGAGGCTTCGCAAAACCGTTAACAAAGTTTTTTGATTTATTGAGAAATTATTTAGAAAAATTAGGCATTCATGATGATCAATTGAGCAAAGGCTCCAAGTGATCATCACTAGGTCCTCATTGTTAATGATCATGCAAGCAAAGACTTCGCATGACCACTAACAAAGTTTTTGATTTAATGAAACGTATTTGAGTTAGAAAGGATTTAAAAAACGAGAAAAAAGTGAAAATTGCAAAATGGGAGTGTTACTAGTTACGAGGGGTGGTATAACTAAACAGGGGGTGCAAAACGTAAGCCCAAATAAAGATATAGAAATAATACTAATTTTGTCCGTTTCAGAAAAACTCAAATCTTTTTGTTATTTTCTTTTTGAGGGGGTTAACACTGGTCGCATTAACGAGAGAGCAATAAATTGGAAAAAAACAGTAAATTGGGAATTCGGAGGTTGCCTAAAACCTTTTAACGGACTCTCGCCGAGTCCGAGCTCGGGTGGCCTTTTCGAGCGCCGATCAATATCAAGTCCGAATCGATTTGATCGATGGATTTACGTTGTGCCTTAGGGTGACACAACTAATCCGAAGGACTTAACGGTTCGATGGATCCATCGCGCGTGCTCGTAACGATGTTGTGATTCGTGGAAGGAGTTCACTAACTCGAAGGAGTTCACTAACTCGGGTTGATGGAGTTTACGAACTCGGATTGATGGAGTTTACGAACTGCGGGGTGGCCTTTTCGAGCGCCGATCAACATCGGTCCGAATCGATTTGATCAATGGATTTACGTTGTGCCTTAGGCCGCACAACTAATCCGAAGGACTTAACGGTCGATGGATCCATCGCGTGCTCGCATAACGATGTTGTGATTCGTGGAAGGAGTTCACTAACTCGAAGGAGTTCACTAACTCGGGTTGATGGAGTTTACGAACTCGGATTGATGGAGTTTACGAACTCTCGGGGTGGCCTTTTCGAGCGCCGATCAACATCGGTCCGAATCGATTTGATCAATGGATTTACTGTTGTGCCTTAGGTGGCACAACTAATCCGAAGGACTTAACGGTTCGATGGATCCATCGGCGTGCTCGCGTACGATGTTGTGATGCGTGGAAGGAGTTCACTAACTCTGTGGGAGTTCACTAACTCTGGGTTGATGGAGTTTACGAACTCTGGATTGATGGAGTTTACGAACTCTGGATTGATGGAGTTTACGAACTCTGGATTGATGGAGTTTACGAACTCTTGTTTGATGGAGTTTACGAACTCTGTGCTGATGGAGTTTACGAACTCTGGGTTGATGGAGTTTACGAACTCCGTGTTGATGGAGTTTACTAACTCGGTGCTGAGGGAGTTTACTAACTCAGTGCTGATGGTGACTTTCTAAAGATGGGATTTTTGGGACTCTCGGGTCCGAAGTAACTTTTCTCTTGAATGGTGCATGAAATGCATGCACTTGGGTATTTGGGTGCACATGGATGCAATGATTGATTTTGGTGGGATGTTTCTTCTGTTTGATTATTCCTTCGCTCTTCTGAGATGCGAATTTGAAAGTGTAATGCACTTGTTTGATGCCATGGAGTGATGAATGGTATAGATGACATGAGAATGATGAATGATATGAAGATGTTGTGTTCTGTTGTGTTCCGCCTTCTGTGATATTTCTTCTTTTTTTTTCTTTCTTTTTTTTTTCTTTCTTTTTTTTTTTTTAAACAACTTTCCTTTTTTTTTGCTTTTTTGTTTTTTGGCACTCTTTTTTTTTTGCTGGTTAAGTCGATCTGCCGGACGGAGGCTATCCTAGGACGATGATCACGTGAGGATTGCGCACTGATTTGTTATGCCTGTTTTGTCTCCTTTTTTTTTTTTGCAACTTTACTCACTTGGGAAATCATTTCTTTCTGTATTTTTCAAAGATTTCGTAATGATCCTGTAATGCTCTTGAATGTGCACATGTTTTGCAAATCAATTTCATCAATCATAAAAATTATCATTTTGAAAGAGACTGAATAGATGAAAGCAGTGACGCGAAAAGCACATATGTGAAAGAAAAGTTTGACTTTTATTGATATGGAAATTGGACGTGCAGAAAGTCACGCCAATTGAAAGTGCATTACAATCTTTCTTTTAAACTGAGAAAACACAAGAGAAAGGAACAGATCTCGTGATTTCATCTCTGAAGTAACGGTGCCTGCCGTCCATACTCATAACTCTGATCACCCTCTTATCCAAACTTTTGGGAGTATTGATTGCCTTTTCTTTTCTCAAGCCCAAGTTTTCTGACCCTAATTTTTGCCTGGATCGCCCTTTGCGGGTTTTCAATCCACCGGGTCGCTCTGATTTTGCCTAGGTCGCCCTTTGCGGGTTTTCAGCCTAGCGAGCTAACTTTTCCTTGGCTTATCTTTCTCTTTTTTGTTTATTTTTCTAGGCATAATACTTCTTGATCACATCTGAGTTCACTGGATTTGGAATCTCATCTCCGTCCATGTTTGCCAGGATTAGAGCTCCTCCCGAGCATGCCTTCTTCACCACATAAGGTCCTTCATATTTGGGAGCCCATTTGCCCTCGGGTCCGCTCTGTATTGGCAAGATCTCGCTTGAGTACAAGGTCTCCTTCTTGAAATTCACGAGGATGGACTCTTTTGTCAAAAGCCGTTATCATCCTCTGTTGGTACAACTGTCCATGACACATTGCGGCCACCCGTTTCGTCAATGAGGTTCAGCTGGTCAAGACGGATGAACCCACTCGCTTCATCAAGTTCTCGTCTCCATTAACACGCCGCAGAGATGGTATTTCAACTTCAATGGGGAGGCGCGCCTCCACCAGTAAACCGATGAGTAGGGGTTGCCCGAGTCGATGTGCGCACCGAGGTACGATAGCCATGCAAAGTGAAAGGAAGCATTTCGTGCCAGTCTTTGTAGGTTACCACCATTTTCTGCACTATTCTCTTGATATTCTTGTTGGCCGCTTCAACTGCCCCATTCATCTTGGGGATGATGCGGGGATGAATTGTGATCTTTGAATCTTGAACTCAAAGACATAGGTCCTTCCTCATTCTCATTGCTCAAGTTGTTGCCATTATCAACGATGATTTTGTTGGGAAGACCGTGAACGGCAGATCAGATCTTTCTTGACAAACTTGGCAACCATCGAATCAAGTTATACTTGAATATGAGGCAGCTTCAACCCACTTGGTGATCTCTAGAACTTTGCCCTGATGTAACTTGAGTGAATCTTGGAGTGCCAGCCTTTTGATTTTTCTTTCTCCTTTTTTTTTTGAGATTTTTTTTTTTTTTGACAAACTTATTTAAGTAAATAAACTTATTTGTCCTAAAGCTAAAACTCTGAGAAAACAAAAGCAATCTATCATTGATCGGAATGGATTTTTGGAGATTGTGGGTTTTTGTGGAGGAAGGATGATTGGGTTTAATGAAGTGTTTGAAGCTAATGGTAGGATGATTTTTATTCGGCGTTGGCTGACGTTTGATGATTTATGATGGTTTATTTGGCTTGATGAGGTGTTTGGAAGTTTTATTCTGGCTGAGGTTGGTGGAGGCGGGATGCCGAGGTCAAATGGAAGTATTTGCAGTTTATTGAGACAAGGATCTCTTGTGTTTTGTGGTAACATGTATCAGCTCACCACTTACATTTCTTTTGTATTTTTGGGATTTTCATTTTTAAATCCCTTTTTCTTTTTTCTTTTCTTTGATTTTTTTTTTCTTTTTTTGATTTTTTGGCTCGGGTGAGCTTGATAAAAAGTGATGCATCTTTTTTGATATTTGAGGTGATCCTTGTCTAGGGTGATTTTGGGATTTTTTTTGGCTTACAGTGGGTATCACAGTTTTTTCCGAGAATATGGGAAGCTGGTCGAACTTTATTTCAAATCACGATTGCTCGTTTTCTCAAAAAATTAACTCAAGGACAATAATTTATTTACTCCTATATATTTGCCCTCTTCCCTTTTTTTTTTATATTTTTTTGTATTTTTGTTTGTTTTTTTTTGAAGGAGAAAATCATCTTTGGGACTAGCACGATTCAGATCTCTGTAGTCGACGCACATTCTGACCTTCCCATCCTTCTTGGGAACTGGGACAATATTGGCAACCCACTGTGGGTACTTGGCCACCGCTAGGAACCCCGTGATCAAACCGCTTTACCTCATCCTGCATTTTCGGTGACACCTCGCTTCATTCTTCTTAATTTCGCTTGATGGTGGGCACTCGGCTTGACCCAAGCAACTTGTGTTCAACAATGTCAGTATCTATCCCCGGCATATCTTTGTGCGACCATGCAAAGACGCCAAGATAATCATGCAAGAAGTGGATTAACTTTTTGCGTTCACCGGCTTCCATGGCGGTATCGACCTTAACTTCTCTTTTATCTTCTTTTCGTACTCCGGTTGACAATCTCAATCGACTCCCCATGAGGTTGAATGATCTTTTCTTCTTGCTCTATTAATCTCATTAATTAGAAGGAGTTTCCCGATTTTCATCAACATCCCCTTCAGTTTGGTTAATTGGATGGTCAAAGTCGTAATAGGGATTGTTGGCACTGTTATTTTCAGAGACAATTATCGTGGTTACGCCTTTGCCGGGCGAAAAAAAGAGAATGAAAAGCGAAACAAACAAGCAAACAATAATAGAACAGGAAAGAGGACACATGAAATATGGAGAAATGATTTTTATTGATGGAGATTCAAAAACAACATTTTTATTGATGATAAAAACATGTGTGCCCCTAACAACTGGTCCTTATGGCCTTGGGCAGAGCCACAGGGTTGCATTACAACTAATTACTTTAAATTAAAAGTCACGGGAGAATCGTGACCTTCCAATTCTTTAATTCTTCACCGACGAACCAGACTCGCCCCACCCTCTTCAGGCTCAGAACTAACCATGATGGCAGCAATTTGGTTGTGTTGCTCATCTTCCTCATCCCATCCCGTAGACCAGATGTCTTCCAATCGGATTTGAGCACTCTCAGGAACTTCATATCTGACCAAGTAATCGAACTTTCCACTGGGCTCCCCTAGGGTATCCCAACATCCCTCTTTTGCCATGTTGACAACCACTTGGTTGTGTTGCTCATCTTCCTCATCCCATCCTGTAGGCTGGATGTCCTTCATTCGGATTTGAGCACTTGCAGGAGCATCATATCTGACTAAGTAATCAAACCTTCCACTGGGCTCCCCTAGGGCATCCCAACATCCCTCTTTTATAGGCACTACTGTTACGTCTTCATTGATTTCTTCCTCTAGCATCTGATACTGATCATTCTGAGGGAAACCATTCACGCCGTAATGAGGATTATTCATCGTCACTACGGCTGGGTTCACGTGTGGGTCACGTGAGTGAATTGTATTCCCAAGGATTGGTCCCTGAACTTGGGTATGGACCGTCATTGGCCAATTGAAACCCGCCGGAGTTCTGGAGCGATGCGAGGATTGGGATCTGATCCGGGCTTGAGGCGCCCCCGTTCCAACTTCATTCGCAACTACGTCAGGCCGAGCTTGCCCCGCGGTTCTTGGAGGATCTCCTCCAGGATTTGTGTCAACAGCAGGAGGCGCGTAGCCTAGTGGGAGACCAAAGGAGGCCATTGCCTTTGTTGAAGGGCTTGAGGATCCCCGAGCCCGGAGGGGAGGAGTATTGTCTACCCAAAGCCAGCAGTAGCTTCGGTGTACCAACATTTCTTAAGGCACTCAGCACTCTTATGACCTCTGCCATTTGAGCTTTCATGATTTTCACCTCAACTTGAAGGACTTGATTCCCTTGATTCTGACCTTGCTGACCCTGACCATTAGGATTTGGATCTCCCGGAATTCCGGCATTCTGATGTGGCAGTGGATTGCCCTGATCAGCGTCGCCTTGATTGTTGTCCATGTTCCTTGCTTGCAGACGCGCGTCAAATAGCGATGTCTAACCGAACTTGCACGATTTTACATTGTGGAACACGCTTATGAACACAGGAATGAATAATGAATGCAATGCAATGCGTTAACGCATGAAGAATGCAAATGACGAAAGTTTTTTCCCTTTTTCAAGATTTTGTTAGATGCAAATGCAATGGTGCAGAATGATGTGAATGCGAAATGATGTGGATGCGAAATGATATGGAAAAATGGTAATAAAATGAGGTTTAATTGGTGGTACTTTTGAACATTTTCAAAGATATACGCTGCATGCCACCTCATGTAGGTGTTTATGAGGCAAAAAAGAAAAATTACTTTCTACAACTTTTGAAATGGAGTTTGAGAAAAAGGAGTGCTTAAGCTAAATGCAACAAACAAAGGCGTGCCCCCGTGTCCTACGAATGGTGGGAATCCTAGGGTCTAAAGTCGACGAAAAGGGTAATCCTCCCATGTAAGTTCTAATCACTTCCTCACAATGGCAACCAAGAGCTAAAGTCTTCCTCATGATAACACCCACAATCGTAGAAAGCTACCGAGTGTGAGGCATCATGACAAAGCGTACTCTTGGGCGGAACTTTCATGAGAGCCATACAGACAAAGGTCTACGAATGGCAGTCACTAGTCGTTCCCACTCTCCTAGGTTTTTGTTCAGACCTTGGGTTTTAGGCCCCACTCAACGCTCACAAGTATAGGGTGTGTGTGTGTGCTGAGGGCACAATACCTAGAAATAGCTACCCTTCCCCACCGCAAATGAAAATTGAGCATACCCGGATAAAAGCAAAAATAACATGTTGTCTACCCTAGGGTTTAACATCAAATAAGTCAGCCTAGAGTTTCAACAGCAACCAATTGCATTGCTTACCTCAAGAAAGGGAGCCAAGAAGGGGGGAACATGATAAGAGTGGGGGATATGCATGAAGAACTAAGCAAATAAGATAAACGGGGAAGCAATCATAGGAGAGGAAGAAGCGAATGCATATGGATGCAACAATGCTTGTATGAGAAAGAAATAGAGGCAAAACAAGATATTCAAATAAAACACATAAATCACATATTTAATTAATTAGGCTCGACCCTCTTTTAAAATTTTGCTAGTATCCCCAGTGGAGTCGCCAGCTGTTGCGCCCGAAAAAGTCCTCGAGGGGTTTTCTTCGTTTACAACTTTTTAAAACAATGAAGTCGCCACCAATATTTTTTTATAAGGAAAATATTGAAGAAAAACCTTTTTGGAAGGCAGGTGGTCTTTTGGAAAACCGGGAGATTTGGGTTCGGGGGTCGGTTAGGCATGGGGAAGGTATTAGCACCCCACACCTCCTTTCTACTGAAAGGGAACCTTTAATTAATGTGTGGTTCTGTGTGTTGATTTGAAAAATACTTTTATTTGCCTCTTTGAAAAGACTTAATGAATTTTTATTTGCGGCGCTTGACGAGAGTTAGCCGCTTTGGGTTTTTTCGAAAGGAAAAATGTTTTTAGTTTATTGTGCTTGACGGAGGGGATCCGCTCCTACGTATCTCCCGGTGCGATGGAGAATTCAAAGCTACGTAGTTCTAGGTTTTTGGTTTTATTTTGTTTAATTGTGAAATTGAGCTTTCGTGATGATCAATTGAGCGAAGGCTCCAAGTGACCACCATTAGTACTCCATTGTTAATGATCATGCAAGCAAAGGCTTCGCAAGACCACTAACAAAGTTTTTCGATTTATGTAAAGTCTTTAGAAAAATTAGGCGTTCATGATGATCAATTGAGCAAAGGCTCCAAGTGATCACCACTAGTTCCTCATTGTTAATGATTATGCAAGCAGAGGCTTCGGCAAAACCATTAACAAAGTTTTTTTGATTTATTGAAAGTTTTTAGAAAAATTAGGCATTCATGATGATCAATTGAGCAAAGGCTCCAAGTGATCACCACTAGTTCCTCATTGTTAATGATTATGCAAGCAGAGGCTTCGCAAAACCGTTAACAAAGTTTTTTGATTTATTGAGAAATTATTTAGAAAAATTAGGCATTCATGATGATCAATTGAGCAAAGGCTCCAAGTGATCATCACTAGGTCCTCATTGTTAATGATCATGCAAGCAAAGACTTCGCATGACCACTAACAAAGTTTTTGATTTAATGAAACGTATTTGAGTTAGAAAGGATTTAAAAAACGAGAAAAAAGTGAAAATTGCAAAATGGGAGTGTTACTAGTTACGAGGGGTGGTATAACTAAACAGGGGGTGCAAACGTAAGCCCGGGTTCGCATAGGAGGCCCGGTATGATAAACGGGCTTAAGTGAAGAGTGGAGCGCATGCGTGAATTAGGGGTGGGGATTTGCAATCGGATAAAATAAAAAAAGAACAAAAGAAACAAAAGGCTGATATAATAAGCCCACATTAAAAAAACTAAACCTAATTCCCTCCTCTCTTCCTTCCCTTGACCATTTTGCATTCCTTTTGGCTTTTACTTTTCCCACACCCTCCTACTTTATGCACGCCCTAAATATTTTTTTCCAAAAATGACCTCGCGTGGAACGCCGTGTTGCGTGGTTTAAGTGACTATTCGAACGACGTTGTGCGAACGAGTTCGAACGACCTTGTCCGTGTTAAGGAATTTATGATGTTGACGACATCGTTCGAACATGTTCAAACGACCTCACGCGTGTAAAGGAATATTGCCAACCCGATGGTGTGAGGTGTGTTTTGGTTGCCTCGATTGGCTTTATTCGAACTGTTGAAGGGTTGCGTTCGAACAGCGTTCGAATGGTATCATTCGAACTATTGTTATGCGAAAGCGAAACTTAATAAAAGCGAAACACGGTTGTGGTGATTTCGATTTAAAAACAGCTCACGCTTTTTTTGATTTCAAAAATTGCCTACCAATATTCATATACAACATTTGTGTACCAAAAGTATAAATCTAATTTAACATTGACTACCATCAGTATCTTTACTTAAATCTACACAAGGAAGGGGATGGGGGGGTTGTGATTGTATGAGCAAACACTTCCACTTTTGCATTCGGCTAATAAAAAGCGAGTCCCAACCCTTTGCTATGGGTGCCCTATTAGTCATCCACATCAAATCCGGCAGGGGCATTGGACTTCCAGGCTTCATAAAGATCTTCAAAAAGACAACAAAAAACATAATGTTATGTAATGTTTTGGAATGACTACACCGAATCTAAATAGAAGACACGTTACCTGTACAAAGTGTTTGTGTTCTGGTACGAAAAGGATGTTGAACTGTCGGGCACTTCTGAATGGCGCAACATTGAAGGGAAAAATTGTGTAACAACAATTAGGTGACCAACAACTCAGGACAACTTTGTACTTGTTACTGATCAGATACCCCATTTCCGGTATAGTCATCCAATTATCTTCAACATTGTTCCCATGATGTGCCCTCAACAACGACTTCATCAAAAATGTGACCTTACCAATACCACCATACAGTCGAGTGTAGAAGTCATTGTATTGGTTAAGCTCCTCCATCAGATCAGTTCTGACTGATTGCCAAGTGAGAGTGTGCAGACTCAACTCTGTTGGTGGTAGTGTTGCCAAGGTGCATATGCTTATTTATCCATGCATCAATAAACTTTTCCTTGAAGGGTCTAGCTGTGTGGTCTTGACATCTTGTATGAAACGGGATAAGGAGTTGCCAAGTCGTTAAACGCGGACCCAACTCATAATCATACTCTTCCGTAGTCTTCGCATGGACAACAGATAGAAATGCACCCATAATGTCATTAACAACAGCTTGGTCTTTCACAATGAGCCTTGCTTTGGCCCTCACATTTTTCTTAATGTGAAATTGGCACAACAAGTTTGCAGATGTTGGAAATATTGCTGCCAGAGCATTCATCATACCTGTGTCTCTGTCAGTAAGTATGACTTGCGGAAGTTCATCCTGTTTCCTAAATAAACCCCTCAATTTCTCAAGAACCCATGCAAAGTTATCCATCCTCTCCCAATTGACATAAGCAAATGCAGCAGAGTAAGTCTTCTCTGTTGAGGTCACACTAACGATCTCAACCAACGGATACTGCACGGTTGGTTTTATATGTGGAATCAATCAACAAAACAATTGGGAAGGTGTTGAGAAGCTCAATAGAATCAGGATGGGCCCAAAAGATGTCTTTCACAACCGTAGTTCCGTCTGCAAGTCGAGTCCAGTAAACATAATTATCGCGTTGCAAATAAAACATGAGTTGTTGGAGCTCGATCCCCTACCTCACGCATAGCCCATCGTTGCCTTTGACGACGGCTTGTATATTTGTTTCACAACCGTATAGTTATCATCAAAGCTTCATCAATTTCACTCATTAAGGATCAATTTAGGCCGAGTATGATTCCTAGTCATTCTAGCCACTAGCTCCTTCTCTTACGAAGTTAACCTACCAATGTACGGACGTCCATCATGATAAGTAACCATCCCGTGGTTATGAGTTCCATTCATAACCCTCAAAATCCATCCTCCAAGCTTCTTAATAAATTTCCCTTTCGATGCGAAGGACAACAACATTTTCTAGTGTTTGTGCCTTCCTCAACATTTGTCTTATATGATCCGACTTTATCATAAATCAACATGCGGTATTGTTTACCCGATCGTCGTCCGGTGTCGTCGATCTTCCTATAACAATCACCATCCCAAGAGATTTCCCAACCGCACGCACTCCAAGTCGCAGCCTCCTCACGAGTAGGAAATAAGCGAAATTCAATTACCATGTGTCGATTACATAATTTGAATAGTTAGCTAAAATTAAAACACGTAATTCATTCTACCGTATCGGTTTGGAAGGAACTAGTAAAGTCTTGGGATTCAACAACGTCGGTTGAAATGTCAATCGCGACGATTGACATCTCGGCTTCTACAGATTGACAACTCAATGCTCGGATGCACCCTCATTTTCATCCATTAAACCAAAAAACTCAAGAATAAGCCGCAACTTATCGATTCTTTGTCATACGCTGTTCGAACGGCCTCATGCGAACATGTTCGAATGAGGCTATTCGAACAAATCAAATTCACACCCGGCTAACACTTGTTCGAACACGTTCATGCGAACGTGTTCGAACGACCTCTGCTCGAACCGAAGCGCGTTTGCGAGAAAAAAAAAAATGGCGTAAAAAACTCAAAACAGAACCAAAATGAAAAATGTTTGGTAGGGTTATTACCTTGAGCTAGTTGCCAATGATGGGTAGTTGAATGGGAGTGAATGATGAAGGTGAGGATGGGTGGGTTTTGGAGTGGAGAGAGGGGAGGTTTTGGTGTTGGAGAGGGAGTGTTTTTGGGTGTTGGAGAAGAAGAGGGAGAGGGATAGAGAGGGAAATAGAATTGTAAGTGGGGTTAGTTTGGTAAATGTGTAGGGTGAGGGGGTGTGTTTGGAGTAGGAGGGGGTGTGGTAAAAGTAACAGCCTTCCTTTTCCCACCATCAATGGCGAAAATCTCGCCACGAAGAGGGATGCTTCGCCGGAGCTTGGAATCGATGACAGAGAGTTCGCCGGCGCCGATGGGAGCACCTCTAGGTTCGTTTTCCGTCCGATCTGCGTCTTCTTCTTCCATTTTTTTTTAAAAAGAAACATATATATTATATAGAATACATTGAAGGAATATATGTGTCCAGATTATAAATAAAACACAAAGTATTCATTCTTCCCATATTCCTTCTTTAAAATAGAATCAGGAACCTTTTGCCCAAGCTACAATATATACACTTGTAGACAAATTCTATTAATACATGTGCAAGAACAGACCAGCCCTTCACGCTGGAGCTTAAATTATTCGAGCAGAGGCAAAAAATAAAGGATATGTGACCAAAATGAATAATTCAAGGAGTTAAGATCTCATAAGAGTCATCATCAATTGCCTGCGCTCCTTCAACATCAGATCTCAGAACCAATGATAAGATAAACACCTTGCTATCATAAGTTTCATACCTGAAGGTACTTCATATATCAATTCTAGTAGTAGTCAAAATATTTCAGTCACTTCTTTATATATTAGGTTCTGTAAGAAATAATGTTTGCAGCTATTATATTTACATAACACTTAGCAATAAACTAAAACATAGCAAATCAAAGATCTATATCTACATTTTTTAAATTTTTCTAAGTACACAACATTACCAACCTATATTCCTGAAAGTAAAGAATCACAGATCTGTGTGGTTACTGTTACTTGAGAGAAAAAAATCTTTTACGGCCTCTGATTGCTACCTGCGCCTGCTGTTATTTCTTTCTCCGGATATCGCAAACACAGTTTGGGGGTTAGGGTCTTAGTGTAAAACCCTAATCCTTTTTTTAGTGGTAATTTCGAGGTCTACTCCCCTTTTTCTGTGATTGTACTGCTTATTTATATTGAAAATTTAGGTCTAGGCATTAATTGCGTTTGACCCAGAGCTTGACTGGCTCTCGCAGATTGGGCTTCTTTGAGAAGTTTTGGAGAGCAATGACAGACCCAAAGATTACTAATTGCTCCTAATGTTTACTTATTATTTTTTTTCCTTTTTTTATATGTTTATTGTATTTTGGACTTTTTGGACAAGCAATTGTAATATTAACTTTATTCCTGATTTTATTATATTTTTTTAGTATTATTATTTTTGTATTTTTGGACATATTGGACTCTTGGACATCCTAAGTTGTAAAAAAAAATTAAATAGTATTTTTTTGACATTTTTGGACTATTAAACACTTTTAAATTGTAAATAACACTAAATAGAATTTCTTGACATTTTGGACTCTATATATATTCTCAAATTAAATTAACTGCACAAAAAGGAATAATAATAATAAAAAGAGTCTGGCCAAACACAAAGACGAGAACGGGCCAGACTAGACGAATACGCTAAAGCGAGACTCAAATAGAAGAAATGAGCTCATTAACTAAAAACACTACTTATGTACGACTAAGCCCAAATACGAAGATTAAATTGAAGAACGCACGAAAAGATTGATCATTCGCGCGTTTGCTTAATTTAAACAACGGTATTTCGATTTAGTTGAGTTCGATGATTGAAATTGGCTTAAGGGACGGACAAAATTAGGGTATTACAGCGACAACATTGTATTATTCTTTTTTTGAAAATTGTTTTGAAAAAGGTGATGAGCCTTAGTGATAATTACCACTAAATAACTCATGTTATTTTGGAAATTTGAATTGGTTTTTTTTGTTGTTTAATTAATGTGTGGGAGCTTTCATAATAGTCAAACAAGCAAAGGCTTCGAGTGACTATCACTAATAACTCCTCATTAACGATCAAACAAGCAATGGCTTCGAGTGATGGTTAATGATTTGCTTAGGAAAATGCCTTAGGTTTTTTTATTTGAAAACAATTGAATTTGAGTTTGAAGAAAAGAAAGTAGAACATAACAAATATTTTTCAAGTCAAAACCGAGACAACAATGAAGGCATAAGCAAAGCACATATGAAGAATATTTACAAGTTGCCATGAACAATTGAATACATGATTAATTAAATACACGATTGAGCAAATATATGAGTGTATGAGCATGCAATTGTAGAATACAAGGTATGGCATTATTGAATGCATGATTAGGCTAATGCATGAATGCATGATTAGGCTAATGCATGAATGCATGAACATACATGTGTGGAATACAAGACATGAGATTAATATATGCATGGGCATTTAGGAGAGTATGAATGCAAAAGATGTAAACTTATATGAATACATGAATGATAAGATGCAAAGTGTAAAAATCTTTTGGGTGTTTTTGCAAATAGACAAGTGGTAAAAACTTGTGGTAAAAAGTTAGTAAAGAGTAAGACAAGCATGCATGAAGTGTAAGGTAATTACTTAATGAAATAGTAAAGTAAAAAGTAAAAAGGTTTTCTCTTTTTTTTTTACTTATGGTAAAATGCTAGTGAATGGTAAGGTAAAAAGTGAAAAAACACATTAACACTATTACACATTTCCACACAAGATCAAACACACATTTTAAGCATTGAAATGAAACCTAAAAAGGAACCCTAAGGCCGAAACCTCATATGGTCAAAATATCAAGTTATTTCATGCCCAAATTGATGATCAACACATGAAACAAGTCACACAAATCAAGCTTTTCATTTACATAAATCAAAAAGAGGAAAGAAAACGACAAACCCTAGTTTTTAAGGCCTAAGGCCGAAACCTTATATGACATAAACAACACATTATTTCATGCACAAATTCATAATCAAAACACATGGAACAAATTATGCAAGTTTAAGCACATCAAGCATTTATTTACACAAAAATCAAAGAGTAAAAGGAAGGCAAATAAAACCCTAATTTGTAAGGCCTAAAACCGAACCCTCACACTCAATGAATCAAACCAAAATCTCAACTTGCAAGTTATGACATGAACAAGGGATGCATATATCACATGGAAATTATTTATTCATGCAAATATGACAAAATAAGTATGAAAAAAATGCAAGAACATGGTTGAAAAACACAAGAAACCTCTTCTCAAGGCCAAGGGTTCCCTTCAAACACCCAAGGCTCCCAAAGTCCTTGACATAGTGTTTGAAATGAACCCTCTAAGCCTCTTATAGAGGATAGAGGAGTAGAAGGGAGATTCACATGCTAATAGTGAAAAATGCAAAAGATAAGATTTTTACCTCAAGATCAAAGCTACACAAGAATAGAAGAATGAAGATCAAAACCAAAACAAACCAAAACCTTCACAAATCACCAACAATGCCACACAAATTTGAAGAAAGCAAGCTCCTTTATGGAGTAAAAATGGAATCAAGGATGAAAAGAAGAGGATATGTGAATGTGGAGTAGATTTGAGGTGATTTGGTGGATGAAAATTGAAAAGAGAATGGAAGTGGAATGAAGGAGAGGGGTTCGGCCCAAGAGGAGAGGAGAGAGGAGAGAATGCTAGCTAGGGTAAAAATGAGAGTGTGTGTGTGTGAAGTCTCCTATTTTTGGGTTTTATATGAAGTGAAAATTTAAAGGGTAATTAGGACAATGTGCTTCTTGCAAACCAATAGGATTTGAGATAAATTTTGAATCAATGGTTAAGATGCAAGATCACATGGATTGAGGGTAATTAAAAACACAAAATGGGGGAGAGAGAGGGCTGGAATGCGCAGCTTAGGAGTGGTGGTGAAGGATAATCTCAATTACAAAATGGTATTTTTCTATAAAGCTTATTACACAAGTGCCATTTTGATTCAAATGAAGGGTGAGGATTGTTTTTCACACTTGAATGGATGGCCATGATTTAATATAATTTGCAAGCAATAAAAATAAATGAAAATGGGAGGTATATGGCTGAAGTGCGCAGCAAGGGAGTGTGGGAGAGTGAGTGGAATTGCAAATTGTACTATTGTACTATCCCTATCCTTTCACAATTCAAAAGAATGTAGAATATTCTCTTCTAGATCTTTCTTCCTAATTCATGCCATTTTGGGCCCTATCCTATGATTCAATGATTGGGCTCTGAATTTTATGATCTCACCAATCCCAAAATTGATTTATTTGCCCCACCTCAAAGGAAAAGACCATTGTACCCCTCTATCCAAAAACTAGGTTTTTAGACCAAAAGGTTTAATATTTATGCACAAAAATAATCACAATGGAGCACAAATATCCTTTAAATAAATCATTGATGATTATCCAAGGATTTGGGACAAAAACCGTTTTTATTGTGAAATGACCAAAATGCCCTCTTACTCTAAAAACCCTAGTTTTTGCTTGAAACACATTTCCACTTCAAAAATGTTTTTTCAACCTAGGAGTGACCTCTAGTACCTTGAAATGCATGTTGGATGACTTGTTTTGAGGAATTGCCCTTTATTTGCAAAATGACCAAAATACCCTTTTGCAATTGAAAACCCTAATTTGTCTAAAAGTGCATTCCAACTCCAAAAATGATTTTAGACACTTTGAAAGGACTTTAAAAACTTAAATGCAATGCATGATGCTTTTTTACTTTTTAATTTAATTATTTTTGGGGAAAATTAGGGTTTGACCTAAAGTAGGACAAAATTGGGGTATGACATTTGCTCTCTTTATCTAGATTTTAACAAGGAATATGAATTGGCGAAACATATTCCGAGGCAAAATAGAGATAAAGAATTCAGAAATTATACCGATTTTGTTTTCCTAGAAAAACCCAAATTTTCTTTTGTTTTCTAATTTTCTTTTTGGGTGAATGAATGCCACCAAAAACAAGCTGTAAAACAAGAAATAAATTGGTGCCCACCTCAAAGTGGCAAAAGCAAGAAGCAAATTGGTGCCAACCCTCGGGTGGCATAAGCAAGCAAGAAATAAAACAATAAATAAAGCGAAGAAAGAAAGTACCGCCCTCCCTCGATAAGGCGACAGCGGCGCGAGTGCGGTAGAAAGAAGGAGCGCCATCGCTCTGAAGGAACACACAGGTTACGAAGGAGCATCTGCGCTCTGAAGGAGTACTTGGGCTCTCTGAAGGAACACTTGGGCTCTGAAGGAACACTTGGGCTCGAAGGTGGCCTATTCGAAGCGCTTTCGAGGTTCTCGTATCAGCCGTAGAATTGATACACTTCACCTTGATGGACTTACGCTATGCTTTACACCGCACAACTAGTGCAAGGGGACGCGAAGTTCGGGGCCGATCCGTCATGCTCGTGATGACTTGGCGAAATGAAGGACACGAGGTGCGAGGGCCGATCCGTCATGCTCCGTGATGACTTGGCGAGATGAAGGTCGAGTTCAAAGTCATTTGCATGTCTTGTTGATTTGAACTAAACCGAAGGACTCAGTGGTCCGATGATTCGTCGGTGCTCGATAACGACGGATCTCGAAGGGACGCCTTAGTCTGAGGGGATGCACGGGTCTGAAGGGATTCACAAATCTCGTTGATTGACCGATTGAGATAGCCATTTCTTGGCGCATTGAATTGAGGTACTGCATATGTCGATTGATGCAAGGAATGATGCATGAAGCATGGGTGCATGTTATGCAAAGGCATGTTATGCGCAGAGTATGTTATGCGAGTGCATGCGATGCTATGATTTTGATGTGATGATGCATGTGGTGGACTGTTTTCCTTTGTTTTTGATTCTTTTCTGATTGTTTTCTGACCAGCTTTCTGTTTTCTGGTTATTCGTTTTTTCATGTTTTTGTTTTTTTTTCTTTTCGATCAGCTTTTTTTTTTTTTTTTTTTCGACCGTTCATTTTTGCTTTTTGACAAGGCTTATTCTTTTACTGGTTCAACCGACTTCCGATACTCCTGGTACGAGACTGAAAGGCCGAGGGAAACTGCAAGGCTTATGAACCGAACGCGCGTTTGCTCTCTGGTTCGCCATCTGGAACGGTTTGTGAATGCAACCTTTTTTGTAAGGTTAATTATCTTTAGGAATTTGCTTATTTCCCATGACTTTTAAAGATTTCGCAATGATTTATAATGCCTTATGATGTACTCACATGTTTTACAATTCAGGATCACCATCATCATAAAACGCTTATTTTGAGCAGAAAAAGCAGAAATAACAACAAACAAGACATGAGAAAAGCTGAGCTTTATTGATGTGGAAGCCGATCGTACAGAACGTTACGACGACTGTTGAGTACATTTGAAAGTTTTAAAACTATAAAAAGACACGAAAAGAAAAACAAGAGGTAAACTGAATTCAGACTGTCCGTCTCTGTGGAGCAGTGCCGACATCTGTGTCCTTGACCTTGATCACTCCCTCCTTCGAGTCTTCGGGGAAATTGTATGCCTTTCTTTACTTTTCATGCTCAAGTTTTCTGACCCTAATTTTTGCCTGGATCGCCCTTTGCGGGTTTTCAATCCACCGGGTCGCTCTGATTTTGCATAGGTCGCCCTTTCGGGTTTTCAACCTAGTGAGCTAATTCTTGCTTGGCTCATCTTTCTCTTTTTTTACTTATTTCTTTCAGGCATAATACTTCTTCACCGAGTCTGAATTGACTGGGTTCTTGAGATCTTCTCCATCCATGTTGGTGAGTATCAACGCTCCTCCCGTGAAGGCTTTCTTGACTACATATGGACCATCATAAGTGGGCGTCCACTTCCCTCGAGGGTCACTCTGGATAGGCAGTATCTTTTTGAGTACTAGATCTCCCTCATTAAATTCACGTGGCCGGACTTTCTTGTCGAAGGCAGTTCTCATTCTCTGTTGGTACAATTGTCCATGGCACAACGCTGCAATCCTTTTCTCTTCAATGAGGTTTAGCCGATCTAGGCGGGCTGCACCCACTCGCTTCTTCCAACTTGGTTTCCATTAATACACCGCAGGAGGGTATTTCAACCTCAATAGGAGTATCGCTTCGACCCATATACCGGGGAGAAAGGGGTTGCCCAATCGATGTATGCACCAAGCACGGTAGCCATGCAAGGCGAAGGAAGCATCTCATGCCAATCCTTGTAGGTTACCACCATTTTTGCACTATTTTCTTGATATTCTTGTTATCGCCTCTACCGCTCCATTCATCTTTGGGCGGTAGGGAGAGGACTTGTGATCTTTGAATTTTGAATTCTTTGCACAAGTCCTTCATCATTTTATGTTCGTGTTCTTCGCCGTTGTCGGTGATGATCTTGTTGGGTAGACCATATCGCAAATCAGATCCTTCTTCACAAATTTGGCAACCACCGAAAGTGGTTATTTGGAATATGAAGCGGCTTCAACCCACTTGGTAAAGTAGTCAATTGCAACGAGAATGAAGCGATGCCCGTTTGACGCTTTGGGTTCAATAGGACCTATGACGCCCATGCCCCACATTGAAAACGCCAAGATGCGATCGAACGCTTAGTTTGGCGGGTGGCACATGGATATGATCGCGATATATCGGCATTTGTGGCACTTTCTTACAAAGCTATAATGATCGATTCCATCCGCAACCAAGAAATAACCCGCCCTTAAGATTTTTCTAGCCATAGTGTGCCTTTGGAATGGGTCCCAAATGAGCCTTCATGCACATCTCTCATGATTCTTTCAACTTCTTCCTTGGCAACACACCTCGGGAGAACCATATCGTGATTTCTTTTGTAAAGAACTTCACCACTCAAGAAGAAATTCTTGACAATCTTACGAGAGTTTTCTTGTCATTCTCGATGCCCCGGTGGTATTCCCTGATTAGCGATGTGTATCGCTTGATGTCGTGGTACCAAGGCTTCGTCGGGCTCTTCATCTATTCTTTGTGCAAGTAGTGATGCGTGAGTGCGACTCGATCTTTGAATTCTCGATATTGGTCAAGCTCTTGTCACGATTGACATTGAACATAGAGGACAAGTGTTGCCAATGCATCGCTTAAGCGGTTTTTCGCCTCGAGGATATGCTTGAAGGTGATCTCGTCAAAGGACTTCATCAACTCTTGCGCAGTAATCACAATAAGGAATCGGTTTGGGATCTCTGGTCTCCCAATCGCCTCTCACTTGATGAATAACTAGGGTGAATCCCCATACACATCTAGCCTTTTAACATTCCATTCTAGTGGTTGCTTGAACACCGTGATACACGCTTCATACTCTGCTATGTTATTTGTGACATAGAAGCTCAGTCTCGCAGTGACGGGAATGAAACGGTTGTCAGGAGATATCAACACAGCACCTGCCCCGTGCCCCCATACATTTGACGCACCATCGAATATCATTCTCCATCTTTCACTTTCATGGGACTTCCTCATCGAACGAGTGCCATGATGTCTTCATCGGAAAATCATGCCGCATTGGTGGTAGTCCAGGATTGGCCGACATGCCAAATATTCAGTGAGTGTGCTACCTTTAACTTCCTTTTGTGTAACATACGAGGATATCGTATTCGACAATTGCATCTGCCAACGGGCAATTCGTCTTGTGAGAGCTGGTTTCTCAAACATGTACTTGATCGGGTCCATTTTTGACACCAACCAAGTTGTGTGACTCAGCATGTACTGCCTTAAACGATGAGCAGCCCAAACTAAAGCACAACAGGTCTTTTCCAGCATGGAATATCTTGTCTCACAGTCGGTGAACTTTTTGCTTAGATAGTATATTGCATGCTCCTTTTTAGGATTCATCGTGGTCGACCCAACACACAGCCCATTGAATTGTCTAGCACTGTAAGGTATAAGATGAGTGGCCTGCCTGCCACAGGTGGCATTAAGACTGGTGGATTCTGCAAGTACACCTTAATTTTCTCAAAGGCAGCTTGACACTGGTCATTCCATTTCAACTCTTGATTTTTGCATAGCAATTTGAAGATTGGCTCACAAGTAGCGATCCAAGCTGGAAGATGAATCGAGAGATGTAGTTCAACCTTCCGAGGAAACCACAGACTTCTTTCTGCTTTTTGAATCGGCATTTCGAGGATGGCTTTTACTTTATGCGGATCCATTTCAATGCCTTCTCGCCGACAATGAAGCCTAACAACTTTCCCGATCTCACTCCAAACGTGCACTTGGTGGATTCAATTTGAGCTTATATTTTCTCAAACGTTCAAAGAGTTTTCGCAGATTGATAATGTGCTCCTCATCGGATTTAGATTTTTGCGATCATGTCATCAACATAAACCTCAATCTCTTTATGCATCATATCGTGGAATAAGGTAACCATGGCCCTCTGGTAGGTTGCGCCAAAGATTCTTCAATTCGAATGGCATGACCTTATAATGAATGTTCCCCAAAGTGTTATGAAAGTTGTCTTTTCCATGTCCTCGTGGTCCATTTTGATCCGATTATATCCCGAATATCCATCCATGAAGGAGAATAACGAGTGTTGGGTCATCATCGTCCACTAAGACATCAATGTGGGGCAAAGGAAAATCATCCTTAGGGCTAGTACGGTTCGGATCTCAGTAATCAACACACATTCGACCTTCCCATCCTTCTTGGGAACCGGGACAATATTGGCAACCCACAGCGGGTACTTGGCCACCGCTAAGAATCTCGCATCAAATTGCTTCCTCACTTCATCTCTCGATTTTGAGGACATTTACGGTTTCATCCTTCTCAACTTCTCGCTTGACAAAGCGGGCATTGAGTTTGACCGGTAGCTTGTGTACCACAATGTCAGTGTCTAACCCGGGCATATCTTGGTAGGACCATGCAAACACATCCACATAATCGTGCAATAGTGAACCAAATTCACATGATCTTTCTCACTCATGGTGATACCCACTTTGACCTCTTTCTTATTTTCATTTGTACCCAAATTAATCACTTGGTAGCTTCCTTGTGGGGCTCGATTACACTTTCTTCTTGTTTCATTAACCTCATGAGTTCGGAGGAGTTTCCCATTCTTCTTCAACATCCCCTCGGCTGATTGATGGGGTGATCAAAGTCAAAAGGTGGACTCATCGACACTCACTGCTTTCGAGAGACTATTCTTTGTAGATCCGCATTTTTGCCGGGCGAAAAAGCGAGAATGAAAGGCGAGACAAACAAACAATAAAAACAGAAAATGATTCACGCAATGAAAAGGAAAAACGATTTTTATTGATTGAGAAATTCAAAACAAGCGTTTTTATTGATGAGGATGACTTAGAAAATAAAAACATGTGAGCCCCTAACAAGCTGGTCCTATGGCTCGGGCAGAGAGCCATTGGTTGCATTACAAATTATTACTTTAAATTAAAAGACACGGGAGGATCAGTGACCTTCCAATTCTTTAATTCTTCACCAGTACCGCAACAACGAACCAGACTCGCCTCGCCTTCTTCAGACTCAGAACCTTCTATGACGAGCGGCAACTTGGTTGGGATTCCATAAAACCAAAGACTCACAAAGCTTTGATTGATGTCGCAAAATGGGATCTTCGGGGCGAGGATCTTCACCTCACGGACTTGGCCAACCATCGGGCGCTTTCGTTCATCCGCCATCGTCCTCCTTTCCTCCTCACTTGGGGTATATCCTAGCCCATAGCGGTCTTTGTTTTCCTTGATTGGATGGGAGCTAGAATCCCTTGACTAGACTTTCCCAAACCAGAACCAACCTTGTATCCTCGGGCTAACATAATTTTGGCAACCATCTCCTCCTCTTTGGTTCTTCCAAAATCGTTTGCATTGGCGATCTCCAAGGACTGAAAATTTGTTTCCAAAGACTCTTCAATGGCTTCCACATACTTGAACTCGGATGGCTTATTAACCAAAGTCTCCTCTTCACCAAACACTACCACAACCTTATCATCCACCATGAATTTGACCGTTGGTGTAGAGAAGAAGGGATTGCCCTGACCATGTGGATCCGTGGTCTCTCCTAATGCATGACTATATGAAGAGGAGATATCCATGATTTGGAAGTTGATACGAAAACTTCGGGACCAATCTGGATGGGAAATTCCATCTCTCCCAAAGACCTCCTTTTGGACCCATCAAATGCTCGCACCAGTGTCGAACTTGGCTTCATATAGGAGCAATCAACATCGAGCTTGTCCATGGTTGACTTCGGCATTACATTCGGTGAAGACCCATTGTCAATCGAGTACTACGCCGGCCACATAGTCCCCACATTTTCTTGAGATATGAAGAGCTTGATTGTGTTCTTTTAACGCTCGAAGGTAACTCATCATCAAGAAATGTTAGGTGATTTGCAGCCACCACATTCCCGACAATTCCATCAAATTGATTCACCGAGATGTCCTCTACAACATGAGCCTCATCGAGCACTTTCATCAGGCGATTCTGTGTGCTTCGAATCGAAAGCGGCGAAGTGAAAGCATGGATATCTTTGATGGCGTCTGTTTCAATTTGGTCAACCACCTGTAATCACTTTGCCGAATAATCTTGAGAATTCATCCGCTTCTTTTCCCTTACTTTTTCTCGAGCAACCTGCGCTCTTTTCCTTTCTCTTTACGCTTCCCCTGTTCACCTCTTTAGGTATTTACGCTCGGAGGGTTTCGAGCATACACCTTCCGCTTCTCGTGATCCCACTATATTAGTTCTGATAGTGGTGCTAGGAGAGCATTCTCATTTGTATATTTCAGGGGACCGCCTTATTTGACTCATAACGAAATGGAGTGGTACTTCAATCACTATTGGTGAGCATTTGCTCGCACCAATCTAGGATTGAAATTGTAAGGAATTTCAATGGGATTTCTGATTGCTCTATCATTGTCATGGTATAGCGTCCACACCTCTCCAGATTCAGGACTATCCATGATGACATCCACTTGGTGGTGTTGCTCATCTTCCTCATCCCATCCCGCCAAATTTGGATATCTTCTATTCGGATTCGAGCACTCTCGGGAGCATCATATCGACCAAGTAATCAAATTTTCCACTAGGCTCACCTAGGGTATCCCAACATCCCTTTTTTGTAGGCACTACCGTTACACCTTCACTGATTTCTTCCTTGCATGAGAAGGGGATTGGGTCCTTAGTGACTGTTGGTCGAGCCTCGGCTTGAACCAATCTTGGATCAGGATTGCGCAGAATTTCGATTGGATTTTTGGCCTCTCTACCGCTGTCAGAATATAGAGTTAGCACTTCATCTTCCATACCATGAGTTCCTACCGACCACATACCGATCCATCAAGTCTTGTAGGATCATCTTGAAGGTTTCACAACTTCCCACACATAAAGAGTCAAGACACCCTTCTTCATGGCAACACCCTCTTCGACAACCTTGGCCCAAAGATAGCTCGGTGTATACAACACTCAATGGAGTTTTGATCTCTTGCACTTTCTTTACCAATCGCCCACCATAACTTTCTATAGCGTTGGTAGTTGGCCTCGATGACTCGGCAATGGATTGGTTGTTGTATTCGGGCTGTTCTGCTTGAATGAGATCCAACCAGCGTCTATCAGATCTTGCACCACATGCTTAAAGGCTTTACACTCCTCTACAAACATGGCCGACCCCATTTTCATGGAAGCTGCGCAGTTGCACTAGCATTGTATCCTACGGGAAATGGTGGGTGAACGACTTTCATCGGCCGAGTGTTGATCAGGTTGTTGGAGGTCAAGTGATTAAACAGCTCCGTGTACGTCATCGGAATTGGGTCAAAGCTGGTTCGCTTCTTGAACTGGTATCCCTGAGCCTTGGGACCATCATTGCCTCTTCTTTGAGGGTGGCACAGAGCGAGAGAATGGAATAGTTTGTGCTGGAGGAGTACCAAAAGATGAATTTCCCCTTGTAATGACATTAGTTTCTCCTTCTTTCTTTTTAGGGAAATGTGGCTGGTATTTCTTCTGGTTGCTGGACCCACCAGAGCTCCCTGCATTACCGAGGTGATTCAAATCTTCCGCTTCAAGGTCGTGTTCAAGTCTTTCTCCGAAGACTATCATGTCTGAGAAACCGGTTGAGACACTTGTGATCAGCCTGTCATAATATATTGTCGGCAGAGTTTCCAGGAACATGTATACCATCTCTTTCTCAGTCAAAGGAGGTTGAACCTGGGCAGCTGTGCTTCGCCATTTCTGAGCATACTCCTTGAAAGTCTCTTTCTCACCCTTACTCATGTGTTGCAACTGCGACCTATCCGGAGCCATGTCCATGTTGTACTTATCTTCGCTTCATGAAAGCTTGGACAAATCTTTCCAACAACGGATTTTAGAGGATTGTAACTTCATATACCAATCTAGAGGAGCTCCGCCAAACTGTTTTGGAAGCGATAGATCGAGAGTTTGTCATCATTTGCATAGGGACCCATTTTTGGACGAACATGGTAACATGGCTCTGGATGACCAACCCCTCTGTACTTGTCTAACTCGGGAGCTTTGAACTTTGGTGGTAAAACCAAATCACGGGACTAGACACAGCTCACGGGCTTCTTTGGCTCTAACACCGGTGCCTTCCATTGCCCTTACTCTTTCTTCAAGTGCGCGGATCAGATCATTGGGCTGAGATCCCTCGAACATGTGCCCCTGGGGGTGACTCCCCATACTATAGTAATATCCTCCTCCTGGCTGAAGAACATTTTGAGGTTGTGCTGTAAGCCCTGGAGTGGAATTGAGCACAACATGAGGGATAGGAATCTGATTCTGGGATCCTCCGGCAGTTCCCCCAGGCATGGCGACAGTGACTTGATTAGGTGCAGCTATACCAACGGGAGTAGTTCTAACAGGTTGCGGCAGGTACCCAGCAGGCATACCCCAAGGATATCTTTGTGCAGTGTATTGGTTCGACATGTTCATTTCTGAAGCAAACACGGATGTCCGACCGGATCCCGGAGGAAGCTGGGTCATTGCGATCTTCGCGTCTTTGGAGGAGGAACGAAAGAGGTGACCCATCGGACCCTTCTGACGGCCGGCAGCTTGTCCCACTCTTCAAACCTTGCAGCATGACCATCATCTCATGGACTTGGGCCTCCATAGTACCCATCTTATCCTTCAGAGCCTGGTTTTCCTGAGCCAGCTGCTCAGGATTCAGAATTTGTACGCCCATGTCTTCCTGTTCTGGATTACTCTCAATTTCAACCTCCGGATGATCTTGCAGATGAGCCATTAGCTTGGCTTGCAGTCGGGTGAAGTATCGGTGACGGAGAACCAGCGTGCCTTTTCTGTTTATTTAGACACTTATTGTATAAGAAACAAAATAAATTCATGAATGAATGTATGAATGCATGCACAATGTTTGCTTGATGCCGGGAACCGCGGGATACCTTGCCTTGTCATAAGCGCACAAACTTTTTGATTTACGAATTGAAGTAAACAAGGAATCGAAATAGCACACTTCATTCATCAAGATTTCAAAGCTTCACCAATTTTCATTAAAGGGAAAAAGACGGTACAATGTTCATAAAGAGAAGCAGTACAATATTCTTGAATACAAAGCTCAAAATAAACTTTTAAGTTGAAAAATACAAGTAGACAACTTAAATGCAAATAGCTCCAAGCTCCCGACTCTCTTCCTCTTCTTGCTTACACTTGCACCTTGAGATTGCTCCTTGAATTCTGTGATCAACGCTCTGCAAAGATTTCACAAACCGATACACTTGGTGGGGTGTTGAAGAAGTGCATCTCAGCCTCAGCTAACCTCAGATTCTTAGGGATCCCCAACATAGCCTGACGGGCCAGCTCTGACAGCTTTGAGAACTTGCTCTTCCACAACTGGATCTCATCCTTAAGCTCCTTAATGATCTCTTGATCTTCGATTTTTCCAATCAGATCTAGGAAGCGTTTTTCCCAATATTGGCTCTCAACTCGGACTTATCTCAGTAGGCATCTTCTAGACAATGAAGGTCTCTCTTCAATTCCCAAATATTTCTCTTTCAAAGCTCAGAGCTCACTTTGGTATTCCTTGAGAGTTTCATTAATGGCGACTTTTTCTTGCTCGAGGTTTCTCGGTTGACCTCTCAACTCTACCACCACCAGATGAGATTCTTGCCCCGATTCCATGGCTAGTGCTTTCCATTCTTGAGCTTCTTCAAAGTGCTCTTCTTGTTTTCTGTTTGTACCTTTGGAGTTCCTCTCTCAGCTCCTTCGAGATATTTTGAGCTTCTATCTTGCTTTGCTCTTCTTTTTGAACCGCTCGACACTTTCTTCCACAGCGATCATTTTGCATTGTTTTCTTCCTCTAGCTTTTCTTTCTCTACGGCCATCTCCTCTGAAGCTTAGCTCGCAATACTTTCTTTTCCTCTTCTACCTTTGCTAAAGCAGACTTGACTTCATTCAATTTCTTCATAGGTAGGGACATAAGGCTCTGGTATTCCTTCATCAAGGAAAGCGTCCTTCGACTCGGTGACTTTGTATCCTGAAGCTTCTCCTTGAGCCAGCGATTGAAAGTGATGTCACTGGTTCTCTTTGATGACTCTTCATTTCCTTTTCGCATCAAGGATTCCCATGATTGTTGAACTCTTGAAGCAAGTCACCGCATTTAGGCATTCCTTTGTAAAGGTAAAACACGGGACAACATGCTTTCGGAGGGTGAGTTCTTCATCGGGTAACCGCAAAGTTGCCTTAAAGTCGGTGAAGGATTGTAGTTGATGCACCCCGAGTCCCCATGAGAGGCACGTTTTGAAAACTTCCACGGTGAACACTACCATCGGTCTATCATCCCAACAAGCAACAGATACCACCGGATTTGAAGTTCATTGATATCCTTCAAAACTCAACCCATTCTATAGCGGTTCGACCTCCACATCACAGCTAAGGGCATAAGAAATTAGTTCCCTAACATCACCTCGATTGTGGATCACATGGGTAAGGAGCCAGGCATAGAGAACGTGAGAAGAAAGGCACAACTTCTTTTTATGGAACTGACTGTAGCGGGTAAGGGCATGGTATGTGTTAGCAAGAACGGCAGGCACAGGATTAACAGGGTTTTTGGCGTCCCTTGAAGTCTAGGAACGCACCAATTGCATCTTCATCAACATATCTCTCTATTTGAGGAAAGAGGATAACCCCAAATATGGTGAGAGCGAGCACCAACTTGAATGGACCCCACTTTTTAGTCGCAGCATAAGATTGCATCAAACCCTCGAAGTACTCTTGCGGATACCCAGCCACTCCATTTCTTTTTAATTTATGCAACCTCAGTTCATCCACACTGATTCTAAGCAAAGCACTGCAGTCCTCTCATCGGTATAGTATTGCCCTTGGTATTGATAGGGTCTAGCATGAGATCGGAGAACCCCAAAAGTCGTTTCGTACTCTCTAATGTAGGGGATAGTGGAAATTCTTGAAGAAGAAACACCTCACATCGAGTCATAGAACGGCTCAAAGCCATCGAGCATCCTCTTGAACATTTAAGCGCAAAAGTCTACGGATATTCCCATACGCTTTGATCGAAGGAATCTCTCTCAATAGGGCCCATAAGAGCTGCACTGCTTGCCTTAGACTACCAACCTCAACCTTCTTCAAAATTGGGAAGCGAGAAACAAGTGAAGTCTTGCTATTTGATTCCATTCGACGTACCTATGACAAGACGGTACATTATTCGGTGGTTCCGGCAAGCAAATGCGGATGAAATGCGGTGTGAATGCAAATATTTACAACATCTAGTTTTAATGAATGCGATGCGATGTGATTATGATATGAATGATGCATGCGAGAGATGATAAAAGCAATGTGTATGGACAGAAGTTCAAAAATTTAGGTGACACCTTCGCATGCCGCCTCACGTGATGGTTTATTTGGAAAAGGAAAAAATATTTTTGTATTTTCTTGGAAAAACTTTGAAAAATCTCCTTTTGAGGAAGACATGTCCTAGATTACCATGCGACACACAATTCGTATGCCCTCGTGTCCTACAAAGGTGGGAATTCACGAGTTCTAGGGCAACTTCAAAGGTTCCTCCCATGTAGCTCTAATTCACACCCTCACAATGGCTCTGGAGCTATAGAATCCTCATGCCGACACCCACAAATGTAGAATGCTACCAAGTGTGAGGCGTCATGAGAAAGCGTACTCGGTTGAGACTTTCGTGAGTATCAGACAGCACAAAGGTCTTGAATGACGATCCACTAATCGCCTCCACTCTCCTAAGTGTTTGTTGGATCCGGGTATAGGAGCCCACTCATAGAACATAAACCATAAGGTGTGCAAGTGTGTGATCGAGGACATACTTCCTAAAATCTACCCATCCCCACTGCAAGGAAACCAAAGCAGATCCGAGAAAAAGGAAGAAAAGTCGTCTACCCTAGGGTTTAATATGCATACACCATTTCAACATACAAACCATCCTAGGACGTCAGCGGTAATTGCACGCATTACTTACCACAAGAAAGGGAGCTAAGAAGAGGATCATGGCAGAAATGGGGAAATGCATGCTTTACCTTAAGAAAAGGAGCGAAGAAGAGGGGACATGGGAATTGAGTAATGCATGCATAAAGCGCAAACACAAGCATACAAAGAAAAAGAAAAGGAAGAGATAGAACATAATTTTTCAAATCAAACAATTTAAACCACATCAAATTAATTAGGCTTGACCTCATCTCTCTTTAGATAAATAAATAAAGAAAGAAAGTCCCACAGAGTCGCTGGTATTGCGCCCAGAAAAATCCGGTTTGGGACTTTTCGGTTTGACAACGTGAAATTAGTAGTAAAGCTGCCACCAATATTTATTTTTAGGAAAAACATTGAAAAAAACCTTTTTGAAAAGTGGGTGGTCTTTCGAAAACTTAGAGATGTAGGTTAGGAATTCGGTTTGCATGGGAAGGTATTAGCATTCCCACGCGCCCTTTCTACCAAAAGGAACCATTAATTTGATGTGGTTTTGAAATGTTTGATTTGAAATATATTGTTCTACTTTTTCTTTTCTTTTTTCTTTTGTGAAATGGTTTTATTGAAAGCAGGAAAGAGGCATGTTTTTGGTATCTTTGAATATCGAGGACAAAACAAAGCTTTTTGAAATGGTGCTTGACGGGACATAAACCCGGTCCCTACGTACCCTCAGCGGGTGAGGATCAAAGCTACGTAGTTCTTGTTTTTGCGTGTGAAAGCGGCTTAGGAGTTTAGGTTTTGGAGTTTTTGAAATAAGACTCGAGTGTTCGCGAACACCAAACAAGCAAAGGCTTCGAGTGGCATTCGGTATTAACTCGAAAAAAAAAAAAGAGTTGGAGTAAGCAATCAAACAAGTAATGGCTTGAGTGATTACGAGCGACAACATTGTATTATTCTTTTTTGAAAATTGTTTTGAAAAAGGTGATGAGCCTTAGTGATAATTACCACTAAATAACTCATGTTATTTTGGAAATTTGAATTGGTTTTTTTGTTGTTTAATTAATGTGTGGGAGCTTTCATAATAGTCAAACAAGCAAAGGCTTGAGTGACTATCACTAATAACTCCTCATTAACGATCAAACAAGCAATGGCTTGAGTGATGGTTAATGATTTGCTTAGGAAAATGCCTTAGGTTTTTTTATTTGAAAACAATTGAATTTGAGTTTGAAGAAAAGAAAGTAGAACATAACAAATCTTTTTCAAGTCAAAACCGAGACAACAATGAAGGCATAAGCAAAGCACATATGAAGAATATTTACAAGTTGCCATGAACAATTGAATACATGATTAATTAAATACACGATTGAGCAAATATATGAGTGTATGAGCATGCAATTGTAGAATACAAGGTATGGCATTATTGAATGCATGATTAGGCTAATGCATGAATGCATGAACATACATGTGTGGAATACAAGACATGAGATTAATATATGCATGGGCATTTAGGAGAGTATGAATGCAAAAGATGTAAACTTATATGAATACATGAATGATAAGATGCAAAGTGTAAAAATCTTTTGGGTGTTTTTGCAAATAGACAAGTGGTAAAAACTTGTGGTAAAAAGTTAGTAAAGAGTAAGACAAGCATGCATGAAGTGTAAGGTAATTACTTAATGAAATAGTAAAGTAAAAAGTAAAAAGGTTTTTTTTTTTTTTTACTTATGGTAAAATGCTAGTGAATGGTAAGGTAAAAAGTGAAAAAACACATTAACACTATTACACATTTCCACACAAGATCAAACACACATTTTAAGCATTGAAATGAAACCTAAAAAGGAACCCTAAGGCCGAAACCTCATATGGTCAAAATATCAAGTTATTTCATGCCCAAATTGATGATCAACACATGAAACAAGTCACACAAATCAAGCTTTTCATTTACATAAATCAAAAAGAGGAAAGAAAACGACAAACCCTAGTTTTTAAGGCCTAAGGCCGAAACCTTATATGACATAAACAACACATTATTTCATGCACAAATTCATAATCAAAACACATGGAACAAATTATGCAAGTTTAAGCACATCAAGCATTTATTTACACAAAAATCAAAGAGTAAAAGGAAGGCAAATAAAACCCTAATTTGTAAGGCCTAAAACCGAACCCTCACACTCAATGAATCAAACCAAAATCTCAACTTTCAAGTTATGACATGAACAAGGGATGCATATATCACATGGAAATTATTTATTCATGCAAATATGACAAAATAAGTATGAAAAAATGCAAGAACATGGTTGAAAAACACAAGAAACCTCTCCTCAAGGCCAAGGGTTCCCTTCAAACACCCAAGGCTCCCAAAGTCCTTGACATAGTGTTTGAAATGAACCCTCTAAGCCTCTTAGAGAGGATAGAGGAGTAGAAGGGAGATTCACATGCTAATAGTGAAAAATGCAAAAGATAAGATTTTTACCTCAAGATCAAAGCTACACAAGAATAGAAGAATGAAGATCAAAACCAAAACAAACCAAAACCTTCACAAATCACCAACAATGCCACGCAAATTTGAAGAAAGCAAGCTCCTTTATGAAGTAAAAATGGAATCAAGGATGAAAAGAAGAGGATATGTGAATGTGGAGTAGATTTGAGGTGATTTGGTGGATGAAAATTGAAAAGAGAATGGAAGGGAATGAAGGAGGGGGTTCGGCCAAGAGGAGGAGAGGAGAGGAGAGAATGCTAGCTAGGGTAAAAATGAGAGTGTGTGTGTGTGAAGTCTCCTATTTTTGGGTTTTATATGAAGTGAAAATTTAAAGGGTAATTAGGACAATGTGCTTCTTGCAAACCAATAGGATTTGAGATAAATTTTGAATCAATGGTCAAGATGCAAGATCACATGGATTGAGGGTAATTAAAAACACAAAATGGGGAGAGAGAGGGCTGGAATGCGCAGCTTAGGAGTGGTGGTGAAGGATAATCTCAATTACAAAATGGTATTTTTCTATAAAGCTTATTACACAAGTGCCATTTTGATTCAAATGAAGGGTGAGGATTGTTTTTCACACTTGAATGGATGGCCATGATTTAATATAATTTGCAAGCAATAAAAATAAATGAAAATGGGAGGTATATGGCTGAAGTGCGCAGCAAGGGAGTGTGGGAGAGTGAGTGGAATTGCAAATTGTACTATTGTACTATCCCTATCCTTTCACAATTCAAAAGAATGTAGAATATTCTCTTCTAGATCTTTCTTCCTAATTCATGCCATTTTGGGCCCTATCCTATGATTCAATGATTGGGCTCTGAAATTTATGATCTCACCAATCCCAAAATTGATTTATTTGCCCCACCTCAAAGGAAAAGACCATTTTACCCTACATCCAAAAACTAGGTTTTTAGACCAAAAGGTTTAATATTTATGCACAAAAATAATCACAATGGAGCACAAATATCCTTTAAATAAATCATTGATGATTATCCAAGGATTTGGGACAAAAAACCGTTTTTATTGTGAAATGACCAAAATGCCCTCTTACTCTAAAAAACCCTAGTTTTTGCTTGAAACACATTTCCACTTCAAAAATGTTTTTTTCAACCTAGGAGTGACCTCTAGTACCTTGAAATGCATGTTGGATGACTTGTTTTGAGGAATTGCCCTTTATTTGCAAAATGACCAAAATACCCTTTTGCCTTTGAAAAACCCTAATTTGTCTAAAAGTGCATTCCAACTCCAAAAATGATTTTAGACACTTTGAAAGGACTTTAAAAACTTAAATGCAATGCATGATGCTTTTTTACTTTTTAATTTAATTATTTTTTGGGGAAAATTAGGGTTTTGACCTAAGCCGGACAAAATTGGGGTATGACAAATGCACTAGAGGATCCCTAGCGTTTTACAGAAAACGCTAGGAATTGTTAAAAGGCGCTAGAGGATCCCTAGCGTTTTACAGAAAACGCTAGGAATTGTAAAAGGCGCTAGAGGATCCCTAGCGTTTTCTGAAACGCTAGGAATTGTAAAGAGGCGCTAGAGGATCCCTAGCGTTTTACAGAAAACGCTAGGAATTGTAATTATAATTCCTAGGCTTCCCTAGCGTTTTTGCGAGAAAGCGCTAGGCATTGTTATTATAATTTTCACAAGGCGCGCTCTCTCACACAAACTCACGCAGCAAGTACGTCTCTTCATCTACCTACCAAACTCCTCCCTTTTGAAAACCCAGAAACCCTCTTCGTTCATCCCTTGCAAACTCTCTCTCCCTTGCGAACTCTCTCTCCCTTGCGAACAACCCAGAAACCTCCACCTCTTCGTTCATCCCTTGCGAACTCTCTCTCCCTTGCGAACAACCCAGCAACGCCCGACCCAGGAAACCGAAAACCCAGAAACCCCAAACGTACCAGCTCTCCCTCTCTCTCGTTGGTGCTATCTTACCACGCAGCTCCCTCCCATTTGTCTCCTTTTTCTGCACTCTCTCTCCCTTTCAAAAGTTATTTCTGCACTCACTCTCCACCTCTCTCACTGCAATGACTATTTGATTGAGTCTATGAAACTTGAGGCGCCCATGCTTTTTACTTGCTTTGTGATTTGTTTCACTATTTTTAATATTCCGGGTTGAAAGGGATTGATTGCTTGTGTGGTGCATTTTCTACTAGAGTTGTGTGACTAGATTTCTCAGGTATGGAGTTTCTTTTTTAAAAATATATCAATAATGCTCCAAAGTCCTATATATCAAAACGTTTCTAGTCTGTACATGTTCATTATTTTTGATTGGTATGATATGCTCCAAAATAGTGAGTATAGGGACCCTGTAAGAATGTTAATAGACCAAAGGAATTTTAGAGGAGAAAGTTGCTTCATTTGCAATTGCCGTAGCTAGCAAGCATTGTTTTTCATAAAATTTATATAGCTACTAGTAACATTTATATAGCTACTAATAACTTCCATAGCTACATTTATAAGCATTGTTTCAGATTATGTTTATATATGTATTTATAGGTGAGGCGTATGCTTGTTCTATATTTTGTTAAGTGTTTGTTGGTTCTAAACAATTAGAAAGCTAAAACTCACTGAGTCTATTTCATTTGGGCCATTGCAAGTCAGATGGCATCACTTAGTGATCATGAGAGTAGTCATGAGGGTGGTGATGGGGGTGGTCATAGAAACACAAAGAAGTTCACTCCCCGTGGAATGACAGCGAAAAAGAATATCATCCATCGGATAAGTAAAGGACACAAGAAATATTCAGTAAGTTAATTACTAATTATTAATGTTGTTCTCTACCTTTCAAAGTTATCTAATTATTTAATGATTTAATTAATGCAGGTCAGATGGAGTGTTAAAGGTTTGCCTATTGGAGAGAACGACACAAATTTGATTAGTTTTATTGGTACTAAGGTGAAGCAAATGTTTCCAATTTCGATTAAAAGTTGGAATGAGAAAGATAATAGAGTTTTGCTTAAACCGAAAGATGATTTCGGTCCTTAATCTGGTATATAATTTTAGACCTCTTTAATAATCTTATTTAGTGATTTTTAGTTATATTTATTTAATCCATTTTTATGTATAAGTAGAAACACTTTGATGTGGATGATGCTAGAAGAGGTTGGATACTCAAGGAAGTTTGGAAGGTTGCATCGGGCTTATAGAAGCGATGTAGGAAAAAGTATCTGAAACTTCTCGATGGGACCATCGAGACAGAGCCTCTAGCATTGTATTACGGAATTATAAGTAAGGAGGATTGGAGCAAATTTGTACATATCACTTTTCTACAGATCCGGATTTCTTGGTTAGTATACTAATTATTTAAGTTATATATATATATATATATATATATATATATATATATATATATATATATATATATATATATATATATATATTTGACAACTAGATATCATTCATTAATGTATACTTATCTTTTTAAATAGAAAAAGAGCAAAGCGAATAAAGAAAGAGCTTCTAATCCCAGTACCACTTATAGAGTAGGTTCTAGTGGATATCAAATTCTCGAAGAAAGATTGGTAAGACACAATTAGTTTAATTTATTATGATTTAATGAATCTTTTAATTTCTGATTGATTAAAAATTATTAAACTTAAATAGTTCTTGCAAGAGGGAAAGATCCAACTCAAGAATCCCTTGATCGTTATCTTTATGCAGTTAGAGGCCCGACAAAACAAAGATGGTGACATTGTGGGTCCGAAAACTAAGGAGGTCAAGGACAAAATTGTAAGTATTCCAAAATTCAAGTATTGTAATTTTAATTTTATGATTCCTAGCAAGTTGGAATTTGTGTCTGATTATATACTTATGTTTGTGCATCAGCAAAGCATATCACAATCTGTATCACAAGGTGATTTAACAGATTGCTCTGGTGAACAAGATGTCCTTGCTCGTGCCTTGGGAAGGGAAGAGTATAAGGGTTGTATAAGAGGTTATGGATATGGCATTCCTCCTACGACTGTGTTTGGGCCAAAGAGCCATAGCAGGGGGTGCGGGCAATGTAAAGTGATGGTGGCACAGTATGACGAGCTATCCAAGAATGTTGCTAAATTAATGGAAGAGAGACAGATGTATAAGCAGCTCTTGGCACAATCCATTGGTGCACCATCCCCTCTTTGCACCACCCCTGCTTTGCACCTATATTACCTGCTGCACCCTCACCTGCCCAACATAGCGCACGAGATAGCTGCACCATCCCTTCAACATAGGTATTTATTATTACTCGACCTGTGTTTTTGTACATATGTATTTGATCAAATTATCATGTATATTTATTTTTCTTTATAATTGATTTAGGATAACTGTGAATGTGAGCTATATATTGCAAACCCACATCGAAAGGTTGCAGTGGGCATGTTATGTAACCAATTGAGTGCCACAATGCACAATTTACCCATGCCCTGAAAACCATTTGAGAGTTAGAGTAGACTATTCAATTGAGGGTCCGCACCATTATCTGCATTCCAATTGTTAGTGCGGATATATTTATCGTGGATCAAGCACTTAGTACTTTTGTGGCATGGCTCGCGCACAACTTGTCGTTGTAAGTGACAATATTTTTGTTAATAAGTTAATGACTCATTGTTATATATAATGTGTGTTAACTAACTAATTAATCATTTTTTTAATATATACTAGGTACCCCAAGTGTCCCGACCGTCTCCTTCTATTAAAGTGTCCCGACCTTCCCCCACCGACAATACCAAAGTGTCCCGACCATCTCCTTCTATTAAAGGAAAGGAAATACAGCCAGTCCAACATGTTGTTAAATCTCCCAATGATGAATTCATCACTTATGTAAAGGTCCACGTCACTCAAAAAATGAAGCCCGATGACATTATTATGTTACCGACCGATCAAATTGTGGGAGTGGAACAGGATATGATTCTCAATGTTGAGGATCTGAAAGCTGTATATGACATGGAATGGGCCACTGTGACTGTTATTAGAGTATATATGAGGTATGTATTAAATTATTTGTACACAATAGTTTTATATATTAGAGTATATATATGAGTGTTATACCCCAATTTTGTCCGAGTTCTTATATCATTGTAATATTTTTATTTTATTTTATTAAGTAGTGTATGTGCAACAAACGTTTCTATGTACTCAAGTAAAAGATAAGTAGCTTGTGCATATCAACCACAATTAATATAAAGATGCATGATTTGATTCTGGGTCAATCATCCCACATGTTATTTCCTTTTGACCCTCTTTGAGTAATTGAAAAAGCAAGTGAAGCAAAGCATAAGAGCTTACAAAATAAGAACAAAAAAATGAAATACCCAAATCTGCAGCTCTATTGCGAAGGCAATTTCTCTCTCCTCGGACCTCTTTTCGACGATCCGAACGGTGAAAGTGGAGATATATGTCTCACGAACCTACTGTCAAAAAATGAAGACGATCCGACGGTTAACGAATCCAGAATCGCACTTTTACGATGAGAGGTTTGAGAAAAACGGACCAAAAACTGCAGCTATTGCGAAGGCAATTTCTCTCTCATCAGACCTCGTTTCAACGATCCGAGCGGTGAAAGCGTAGATATATGTCTCACGAACCTACTGTCAAAAAAGAAAGACGATCCAACAGTTAACGAATCCGAATCGCAATTTTACGGTGTGAGTTTGAGAAAAAGCGGAATTGTGTTTTAAAGGGGAATTGCTTTCTCTACCTTGTTTTAGTCCCACATTGCTCACAAGAAACAAGAGCTCCCTAGCAATTGGATATAAAGGGGTTGAGAGGTGAAGATTAGAGGGGAGATCATTGGCGGGTTAAGTAATCTTTTTTGGGTCAAAGCGTTCGCGGCTCATTTCACTAAAAACCCGTCTTTGATCATTTGGGCGTTTTGAGTCGGCTTTTCCGATTCTCAAAGCGGTTCTCGCGATCTTGGGGTCAAAATGGACCAGATAGGAGTCCGGTTCGTGATTGACCTGGTCAGATTGCTCGATCGGTTCGACACTCGTCGAGTCGAGTTAGTTTTGTATTTATTTTGTTTATTTTTATGTACATATTTATTTATAATATAATCTGTTTATTTATTTATTTGTTTATTGTTTATTTATATATCTATTCATATTTATTTATGTATATAGTTATTTATTTATTTATTTATTTTTAGCCTAGTCTTTATTAATTATCGGTTTTGTCTTTTTTATGCACAAATTAGTTTATTTCTTCAAAAATCAAATAAAAGACTAAGTCGGTTGTACAATAAGGTTAGTCATCATCCTAGGACCAATGAGTACATGCATTCGGTAATCCTAAAAACTTATAAGTAAATAAATAAATCACTTTTCCTAAAAATAGGGGACTAAGTCGGTTGTACAACCTGAGTTAGTCGCGTTCTAGAACTAATGAGTCATGCAGATTCGGGAGTTCTAGAATACCTATTCTAAAACCAACTCACCTCACATCAAACAAACTTCTTTCAAAAAACCTCAAAAATACTTTCAAAAGGTAGGGGACTAAGTCGGTTGTACAATCGGGTTAGTCGGCGTCTAGGAATCGATGAGTCATGCAGTTCAAGGAGTCCTAGGACCCTACACTAAAAAAACACCAACCAACAAACCTTTTTCGGGAAGAACTACGTAGCTTTGATTCCTCCATTGCATCCGAGGTGCGTAGGAGCAAGAGTCCACTCTTGTCAAGCACTAAAAATAAAAAACTTAATTAAGTCTTTTTCTCTGTAAATAAAAGGGTAAATATTAAAATATAATTAATTAGACAAAAGATGTCGTGGGGTGCTAATACCTTCCCCACGCATAACGACTCTCGAACCCTAAACCTGTCTTGTCCAAAACATAAAGGGATTTTCTGAATTTGCCCTTAAACTAAAATTTGGTGGCGGCTTCCTTTCGAACTTCGAAGAATCCTTTCCCGGATTTTTCGGTCGCTACAATGAGGATCTGAAAGTTGTATATATATTATTTATAGGTTTTTGTACAATGAGTTTCTGGTCCCTTCGCAACGGACACAAAAGTTTTTGTTCTTGTGCCCAGAGTGTATCATTGTGTGGGATCAAGGTAAACCAGAGGATATTATGGCTAGGAAGAGTCAAATTGAAAGTTATATCCTTTCACGCTTCAGGGATGCCAAGCATTTTGATCACGAATCTTTATTTTTGGCACCACTCAATATAAGGTGAGAAATTTAGTCTTCTCTCACTTGGTTATTTATTTTGAGGATTGTATTATAGTGTAAATGTGTACTCATTCGTGATTCATTTACTTGCAGGGAACATTGGGTACTCTTTGCAATAAACCCTAAGAGAAATGTTGTCTACTATCTGGATTCACTTCAAGGCCATTACAAAGTCTACTCAGACTTCGTACATATAGTTGACAGGTGTGTATGTGTAACCCTCTCATTTTGTATAATTTAATATATGTATTTTGTTTAACTTAACGTTATATATATGTATGACATTATAGTGTTTTGAAACAATATTGGGGATACTCTACGAGTAAAACAAAATGGATACCCATAACTGTAAGTTTTTTTTATCAATATTCTTATAATTTTAATTTAATTTTTGGTCATAAAAATGTGACAATTAATTAACTAATCTTTTGCTTTGTAGTGACCTAAACAACCAAATAATAATGATTGTGGGTACTACACTATGAGGTATATGAGAGAGATTATCACTCACGACAGAGTAGTAATCGCAATCAAGGTAACTACTTAAATTTCTTTTTTATATTGATATTATAATACTTACTCACATTTAATAACCATTTTAATTCTAATTTTATTTCATTTTATTTTTCAGTATTTTCCCCACTGTAATCACATCCAGCATTACTCTGATGAACAACTTACAACAGTAAGGGGGGAGTGGTGCCGTTTTGTTTCTAGCTTTTTGTAGCAACTTTTGAGTTTCATAATGTTAGTTAGTTATGTTGTATATATGATTTGGATATATATTATGTTGTAAGTACTTCTTAGAATGATATTGGATTGGAATATTTGATGAATTTTGTTGAATGAATTTTGTTGGAATGATATTTGATGAATTTTATTTGGAAGGGAATGAATTTATAGGTTGTAATTAAAATGGAGAATAAACAAAAATAAAAAATATTTAAAAAAAAAAAATCAGTCAATAGGTAGCGTTTTATAGAGAAAACGCTAGAAATGAAATTAAAAAATTCATTCAATACCTAGCGTTTTATTGAAAAAACGCTAGCTATGGACAAAATGCACTAGAAGATCCCTAGCGTTTTATAGAAAACGCTAGGTATAAACAAAATGCACTAGAGGATCCCTAGCGTTTTGTAGAAAACGCTAGGTATGGACAAAATGCACTAGAGGATCCTTAGCGTTTTAAAGAAAACGCTAGGAATTGTAACACTACAAGAAAACCTTGTTTTAGCCACCAGCAGTTGCCACGGAGCTTATTCCGTCAGTAATTTGCCACGGATTTGCGACGGCAAGTGCAAAATATGTGTGTGAAATTTCCATTGGTGTTTGCCACGGGTTTGCCACGGACATGTGAAAGGACAAAAATTTGCGACGGACATGCCGTGGCAAGTCCGTGGCAACGTATTGATAAATTTAAAACACCCCCGATCACCTCTCATATCGTTCTCACTCTCTCAAGCAGCATCACGCGTTCCTCACTCTCACCCTCACTCTTCACCCTCACCGGCTCCCTCCACACAATCGCCCTCCTCCCTCCACCCACCGTCGCCCTCCTCCCTCCTCCCTCCTCCCACCGTCGCCCTCTTCTCAGCTTCTCTCTCACGAGTTTTTGTTCACTGCACTTTACGCTAGGGTTTTATCACTCTGATTCTTCTTCTTCATCTTGTTCCTCCATGGTCGCCGATCTTGAAAAACCCTAATCTCTGCAAATCTTCAAATCGCGTCCCAGAGATTTCTTGGCTCTTCCATTTTTGAAAAACCCTAAGCTCCAGGTGAGATTTATTCAGCTTTAACATGTTAGCGATTCTTCCTCTGAAAACTCTTCAATCTCTAGAGATTTTGCGATTGATTCTTCTGCTTAATGATTTGTTTGATTTACCACTGCGATTAAGGATTTCCTTCCTTACTTGTATTATTTGCAGGACCTTGATTAGGGCCTTGAGTTTTGCATAGTATGATGTTCATATGTGATGTCGATTTCCCATTTTGTATTCATGATCGTATAATTTGAGAATAGGTTTTGTATTCATGATACTAAATGTCTGTTGTCACTGTTGAGAAGTCTCTGATTATGGTTCTGTGCAATTTAGCGTGAATTTTATCTTGAAGGAGGAGCCATGGTCTTGGCAGACGGAGGTGTTGTCTGCATTGATGAGTTTGACAAGATGAGACCAGAAGATAGGTATGTGTATACTGTATGTTATTCCTTTTTGTAATTTATCATTGTTGGTTCTTAGCAATGTAATCGATTACGTGTTGTAGAGTTGCTATTCATGAAGCGATGGAACAACAAACTATATCCATAGCCAAAGCGGGAATTACAATCGTTCTCAATTCAAGAACTTATGTTCTTCTTTGCTGCCAACCCTCCATCCGGACGTTATGATGATCTCGAGGTCTACTTCTATATACCCCCTTTTGGTTTCTTGAAAGGCATATATTAATAATTACAAGAGACTAACAAGAGCCATAAATGTTTCTCCGCATCGCATGGATAATATTGATTTACTGAGACAACTATTCTTTCTAGGTTTGATTTAATCTTCATTGTGAAAGACATCAGAATGTACAGTCAAGATATGGTAACTTAAACATTTTATGCTTCATCGTACCTCTCACCATGTCATACTTTCTTATGCTCCTTAAAATGCACCTTTTCCTATAAGGAAATGGTATGTCAAATTTGTCTTTTTTTTGTGTACTAGTGACTTTCACATTTGAGCATGCACATTATCTAAATTCTGAAGTAATTTTTGTAACAATTATGTGGTGTCATGTTTAGTAAAAGATAGCTAATCTCTTGTTACGTGTCATTTGCATTAAAAGAGTGGTTTTTGCGGACCATGGAAAAATATATTTTACATGTTCAATGGTTTTATTTTCTAAAGCCCTCAAGTCGGTGTTTAACTTATTATGTTTCTGAGATAATAGTTAGTCATAACATAAGGGTTCATGCATCACTCATGCAAGAAGGGATGGTGATATTCTGATTGCCAATTCCAAAGAATATAATTGGTGAAAAGGTATGCATATCTTTGAACTTGGTCATAGAGTTTTCATGAAATTCTTTCAGTTATTTGAGAGAATGAACTTGGAGTTGTTGTCTTAAAGCGGTATTTACAATATTGCCGAGGTCAATGCCATCCCCGACTATCGGAATCTGCGCAAAGAACAAAGATCGCAAACTAATTATGTGAAAATCAGATGGTATTCATGATTATATTATCAAATTAATGTAGAAGTCGATGTTAGCCTAGTCCCGAATCTTAATATGGTTATTATAAGTTGTTATTTTCTTTTCTCTATGGATGTCATTTGTTGCCACATTTCTCCTTTGGTGGGGAAGTCCGAGAATTTATAAACGTGACATACAACAAAAGGTTCGGAGATTGTAGGCATCTCAATGGAGCGAGTTAGTATTTGTAAAATGTTTCAATTTCAATGTTAGCCAGGACAAATTTAGATTTGGATCATAAATGGATTATGCTTGGTTTATCATTTGAACTCATCCTCGTAATTTATGCTTTTGTTAATCCTTTTCCTTTCACATGCGGTATGTAAAATCGATGTCTATACAGTGAACTTGGGCATGGCATATGGCCAAGCAGCGATGCTTCGTCACTTGGAAAAAGGGTTATCGTGCCGCATCGCCAAATTCATCCAAAGAAGAATCCTATCTATGTAATGTTATCTTTTGAAAAATATTGCTTGATTGCACATGAATCTGAATGGTGAATAATTTACATGGTATTACATGAATTTGTACATTATTTGTTCATAAGTTAGACAAAGTATGAATCCCTAGAGTTTGGTGATTAGGATTAGCTAAGGAAACCACATGAAACCAAATCTACACCAAACTGAACGATGATATACTTTACATGCATCTAACTTGTTACACATGTATATTATTCTATTCTATGACCCTTTAAAGATATCGGTAGGTGATCCTCGGCAAACAAAAAGAAGTTTTGATGATGTTGGAGAGGATATTTTCTCGATGAAATGACAACCGACTTCTATTTGCTTTGTTTCTCTGCTATATTGTCTCTCTCTATCATTGTTTGGGCGTTCTATTTATTAATTAATTATATTGGCAAATACATTGGTGAAAAGTTTGGATGTAAATTTCGATTATTACATCGAGTTGCTAGCAAAAGGAATAGGTAAATCAAAGGAAGAAATTACTAAAGACATCCAGAGGACTAAATATTTCCAAGCGCAGGACGCAATAGACTATGGAATTCTTGATGAATAATGGACTCGAGGGGGTAGCCGCCTATGAGAAGCGGGTAATAAATAATGTCTTTGCTAATTGCTATTAATGTTTATGTGGGACTCACTTGATTTAGTAGGATTCATTTGAAATTCAACCAATAAGAAGGCGTTGTGTTAGAAAGTCTTTTTAGTGCTCCTTTTCATAAACATATCATGCATAGTATACTTATGATTACTTTACGGATCGAATTATAAAAATGAGTGCTCAAAGAGCTCGAGGAGACAAGGTGGTGGCAATCCTCAAGCGGCTCCTACGGATTGATTGATTTCACACAAAAAAATAGGTCACTTGTTCTGCTTCCGTCTAATGCTAAAAATGTTGGTGGGTTTGGCTCTCAAGATGACGCCCAGTATAGAAAGGTCAAGCAGCTATCTTCTTATGTCAAGGCAAATGGAATTTTCTCCAGATAGTGTCTAGACTCTATCTTGGCTCTTGGATAATTTATCTGTGTCCCATTCTTTTTTCTAGCTTCACCTTTGACTGTGTAGATAATTTCCTAGAGTAGTAGCTTCATATTTGTAGAAAAAAGCATTGAAGGCATTGAAGCATTGAATAAGTCTTTCTAATAAGTCTTTTTAATTGTAGGTGGAACATACAAGTGAAAGGGTGCAAAAATGGGGTGGGCAAGTTGGCAAGACAGTGGCTTCTGCATAGGACTGCACATATCTCCCACCTCTATTCTAGTCAAATTCGGAGTAACATTTGATTTGCTAACGTGTTTTTAGTAAAATTAGGGCTAGTGGTCTCAAAAGTTCCTTTTGTCCATTTTGCATTGTATTGTAGAAGTTGTTATCTTTCCATTAGGTACAGGACATAATGCTATTGTACAAGACATAATCATTTATTTTACTAATTTAGATTTCCAAGTAGTAGATATTGCTTTTAACAAGTTGTTTTAATTTTATAAGTATAGATATTCGGATTATTTGATTATAGTTAGGTTGAGAGTATTTGATTATTTAATATATATAGATATCACTATTAAACAGTATTTTGGATATATGGTTTAAATTTTTTTTTTTGTTTTTTTTATTAAAATTTGCGACGGATTTGCCACGGAACTTAGTGTTGCGACGGATTTGCCACGGAACTTAGTGTTGCGACGGATTTGCCACGGAACTTTGCGACGGATTTGCCACGGAACTTTGCGACGGATTAGCGACGGAAATATTTGCCACGGAAAAGTCCGTGGCAAACGATTTGCGACGAGCGTTTTTGCCACCATTTTTGTGTCATGGCAAATCCGTGGCAAATGTTGTTTTGCCACGGAAATTTGTACATTTGCCACGGAAATGTCCGTGGCAAATCAGCGATTTTCTTGTAGTGTAAAAAGGCGCTAGAGGATCCCTAGCGTTTTACAGAAAACGGTAGGAATTGTAAAAATGCAGAAAACGCTAGGAATTGTAAAAAGGCGCTGGGTCAATGGCTAGTGTTTTTTATAAAACGCTACGTTTGTCCAAAACACGTTGGGTCAATGGCTAGCGTTTTTTAAAACGCTACTAATGTGGTGTACGCATCTGTAGCGCCAGCTTCTCTAGCGTTTTAAAACGCTACCAATGCCCAAAAAAACGCTGCAAATTCTTAAATCTGTTGTAGTGCAAACCGAGTAGCCCATTTTGCCATCTTTAGTGATGAGGTCATTGTGTGGGTGGGTTGGTGAAATCATTATTCAATGAAAGCACCAATAAAAGGTCCTTCAAGTTCAAGGTGAAAGAGCTAACATAATTGGCTATTAGGAATAAGGACTAAAGCTTGCTAAAAAACAAAAGAAAACATTTCACTTCTTACTCCCTCTCGACTCCTTTATAAGCAAAAAAATACCGATTTTTTTGGACTCAAATATAAACAAATATCAACTCTCAACTTCATTTAATGTTATTATTTTACAAATACCCTTATTTTTCAAAGACCGTTGTTTAATTCTACTTTTACTACTAAGTTTTGCACATTTCCAGGAAAATAAAGATATATTAGTGAAATTAGTTTTTTTAATGAAATCAAGAATGTTAAATGAAGACAAAATTACACCAGAGGACCTTTAAGTTATTTATTTGTAACAAGTTGGCCCTTTAAGTTTTTTTTGTAACAAACAGACCATTTAAGTTACCTAACATTGACACCGTTGACCCTTTTAGTAAAATGTCATATCGTTGATTACATCCAAATACACCAAAATATGTTTGGTTGCATCAAAATACATAAGCTAGAGTAATCAAAATATTTAAAGTAGCATTACATCAAAATATATAAGCTAGTGTAATCACTAAAAGAGCCTATTTGTTACAAAAAAAAAACTTAAAGGGCCAACTTGTTACAAATAAATAACTTAAAGGTCCTCTGGTGTACTTTTGCCTTAAATGAATATAACCCAGTTTCTTAATACACTACAAGGAAACCTGGAATTAGCGTCAATCAAATTGGGATTTAGCGTCGGTTACAACCGCCACTAAATTGACTTTCGTCGGTTATTTATTTTCAAATTCTTATTGGCTATTGAGTGAGCAATTCATAACAAAATTTTAGAGAAACTTAGCACAATCTAGCTGACTTAATATAACTCATCAAAACATAAACAAATAAGGAAGCTTATGGAAGACTAATATCCCTTAAGGCAAGTGATGCCCCTTGAGCCACTTGGGCTTCACATTGCTTTGCTTGATTGAGCCTGCTTCTTGCAATGGGTTCATGTATTTCTTCATGGGTTTTGCTTTTCCCACTCCCCCGGCCCTCCTACTCTTTCACACCCCTTAACAAATTTTATTCCAAAAATAACCTCGCGTGAAACGTTGTGAGGACATGTTTAACGACAGTTCGAACGACCTTGTTCGAACACGTTCGAATGACCTCGTTCGAACAGGTGAAATTACGCACAAGAGGGTGTGAAGTCAATATTTAACTCACGCGAACGATGTCGTTCGAACGGGTTCGAAGGCCCGTGTTCGAACACGTGAAATTTCTTGTTGAATAGTGAGTTCAGCGTAAATGTTATTATCTAATATCTCTCAATGTAAATCACTAGACAGTCATTCATCCATGTATCCCCATTCAATTAGTGATTGTGTGAGTGTATGACATTGGATTGGTGCAAAACTAGGGGATTGAGTGCAAGAAAACTTTTCAAAGTGTGCAAAAAAAAATTAATGGAAATATTGGTGTTAATTTAGTTTTCTAGAGTACGATTGACTTCCCTCAACTACCAGTGATCCGCCTCTGACTATATACAATATGGGATATGATCGAGTTAACGTACCAAGAATGTCTGATGGAACCTTTCCATTGGAAAATTGGCCAGTAGGGATTCCTCCGATCGAGAAAATCTTTCCCATATGGAAGAAAATTGCTCTTGATAAGTGTTTTTAACATAAATCCGGAAACAAGTTCAACAAAATTCCTACGGAATCATCAAAACACATCAATCCGGGAAAAATTAAAAAAAAAACACTACGGATTTACCTCCTTTGCGATGATTCCGGAAAGTCCACGAAATGGTAGACCAGATATGATTTTTTGTAAAAATGACAGGGGTATTTTGGTATAAAACTATATTATGGGGGTATGGAGGCCAATGAGGGGGGTATGAAAATTAAAACCCTATGGAATATGATCGAGTTTACGTACCAAGAATGTCTGATGAACCTTTCCATTGGAAAATCGGCCAGTAGGGATTCCGCCAAGAAAATCTTTCCCATATGGAAAGAAATTGCTCTTGAGTAGTGTTTGTAAGATGTTGTTGTTGTTGTTGCCTGTATCAATGATCGAATCTCCAAATGCCAACACTGCTGGAATCGTTACATTTGGGGGCAGTTTTACAATAGCCTTTGCTTTAAAGCAAACAACAAATAATATGCAAAGAGCAAACGAAGCTTCATAGAAAAACCCATGTATATAATATATTGAAACTGTAAATTGTTGTAACTATTGTTTGTTTTTAGCTTTATTTAAGTTCAATCTGTATATATAGAATCCTAACTGTACTTCGAATCATCCATTGACATTGAACCTGACTAATGGTAATGAGAGTGAATGTTATTTAATATTAAAGATTAATAGAAAATCATATATTTTTTATATCCTTACTTGAATTCTCAAATTTTAAAATTACATATTCACCATAACACACTTGGTTATAATGAGAAATGAATTTTTTTAATTATAATAGTTAAATTAAATTTAACGGTTTAGATTACGTTATTAATTATAACATGTCTTGTGATCTTAATTAAAAAGTGACAATTATACGAGATCTACTATATATTTATACAACTTAACCACATAAATTTGTCAACAAAAAAAAAACTTAACCACATTAAAATACATGTTCACCCATTTGGGAAAAGTGACACCTAGAATAATTGAAGACAAAAATGTAAATCAGTCACTAAAAGTGGAGGAGCTCTCTCTTCATGATAGTTAGTTTAATTATCATGAATGTATAGCAAAATAATTTATACATTTTTTAACATATTTTATCTTTTTTTTACTCAATTTTAACATGTTCCATATATTGATTAAATAAATCTAACTATTAATTAAATATGTCCTTTTATGTCATTTTGAACTTATCAGCTAGTTCAACCGCTAGTTTTACCAAACACTTCAGTCACCATCAGTTAGCTTATCCACTATCCGCTATAAGTTATCTGCTATAAGCTCATTCGTTATCCGCTATTCTATTATTTTGCCAAACAATGCCTAAGTCCGTTAACCCAAAAGTAAAATAAGTGATATACCAATAACTATGAAGAGGTATTTAGATGTGATGTTGTGAGGTGTAATATACAAAATAGAATACAAGATATAGAGAGAGATGCGGATTGTACAGTGGTAAGTGACGCCGACGCCGTGGTTTCATAGAGGAGACACGCTCATGAGGAAGGGAGGGAGGGAAGGAAGGAAGGAAGGAAGGAAGAGACGTTTTTCAGATGTGGTGCCTGCAACTATGAGGGTGGTTTGAATAAAGCTAGATGAAGATAGGGACTGTTTTGTGGTTATGTGTTTTTGCCAAATTCTAAAATGCTAGAATGCACATATGAGCTTCAAAGATGCACATGAGAGGTGTCTTATGGGTGATGGAGAGAGACATTAATGATGTTTGACAAATGGTCTGTGTTAGTTACATTATGCACAAGAATGATCTTTCCCCCCTTTTGCCTCACTCCAAAGAGACTAATGGAGAGTTGAACCAAAGAACCTCACGAATACAACTCCTATCATGCTCCACAAGGTGGTGTCCCTCTTTTATTTATTTTATGTTACTTTCTTTTTCCTTTTAGTTGGCTAAAAACAAAATAGATTGGACCTTAAAAAAAGAAGGGGATGAACTTAATAAAGATGAAATCATATTTTTTTTCATTTGTAGATAATAGGTTTTTTTTGGTCAAAATTGTCTAATTCTCATTAAGCGGGCAAGGCCCGAACCAGTGCAATCATACATTGTCAACATAGGTTCAATAACCTGAGCAGCGAACCAAGAGACTTACGACACAACAGCCCAACATGATTAAGATTTAAACAATTAAGCCAAACGACTTAGAACAAATAGGGACTTACAATTCAATCTGCTCTATGTTAAGTCCCAACAACTACATAAAATTGAAATTAACAACAAATAAATACTAAACCAGCAGAATCCAAACTATGCAGCAAAAGGCCAAACTGTCCCTGAAATCGGTGCCCATCTACCACCAAATCCACATAGGTCTACCAACAACCTAAGAGGAAACAACACCATCACCGGAGAGACATGCATGATGTTGAGGCAAAATCCCTAATATAGTTTTGATGTTCAACAAACCGATGAGAAGCTTAAGGTTTCTGATCATATGTATTACTAATGCTCTTGTTGAGTGTTTCATAAAGAACAGGACTTCAAATTGTTCTCAACAAGATACTTGCTTATGAGAAGCATCAATTCTAAGAGAAAAAAGAAAAGAAACATTGCCTACATTGTTCTAATAAAGGAAGCTTCTAAAGCATAAAGGATTAAAGTCAAGAACCACTTGGAAATCTTGGAAGAATTCTGCTTGAGAAGATTCATCATGTGAAATGGCAATATGAGAAGAACATCTAAGAAGATCAAGCATGAGAAGAGTCATGACAAAGAAAATTGAAGAAGATGGAATGCAATATCAAGCTAAGAAGAGTCATGATCCCAAGAAGGGTTATGATCATATGAATCATGTTAAGAAGAGTCATGCGCCTGAAAAGGGTCATGACAAGAAGAGTCATCATCCTTAGAAATTGCATCAACATGAGAAGATTCATCTTGAGAAGCATCATCTTCAAACTTTACAAGTCGTGAGAAGAGTCACAGTGAGAAAGGTCACTGTGAGAAGGGTGATGACAGTTGTAAACAGCTTGTTTCTGTAGAAAGCAGAAAACGACAACTGGAGCGTCTTCCAACGGCTCCAAATGTCTAATTGTTGATGCAACGACTCTATTTCTTGGACCAGGAGTTAAAGGGCTACAACAACTCTATATAACAACAACTCTGGTCTTCATTGATCTTCAAGAGAGTGAATTAAAATCTGAGCTATCAACCTTCTCACACATTCAAGTTTTCTCTCTTCCATACTCAGCTACATTTAAACCGAAGGGATTCATCTATCTTCTGAGTATGTATTAAGTCTTGTGTTGTAATACATTCATGTATATCCTATATATGTCAACCAAGCTCTAAGTAATCCCAAAACCCTTGTAATCAAAAGAACCTTGAATAGGGAACCTTCTCAAGTAGCATGTGTTGCTGTAGGACTTGAGAAGTGAGTGCTTTGTGTTAAAAGCAGTCTAATAGCTTTGAAAAAGTCTATTAGTGGAGTATACAGTACGTAGAGCTGTGAGAAGAAAACTACCAAGAGCTTTCAACTTGTGTGAAGTGTGAAAGGGTGTAAACTATTTGGAAAATAGTGGAAAATCTCACTAAGTGTGAGGAGTGGAGTATCCCATGTTATCTTTGGGTGAACCACTATAAATCCATGTGTTATTTACTGGCTTAAGTCTTTAGTTTACTGTTTGAGAAAAACTCCTCTTGTGGAGAGATTTTTGAAAACCTGAGAAGAGTCATTTTTGACCCTTCTTAGAGATACTTTGAACAAGAGTTTTTCAACCCTTCTCAGAACTTTCTAAAGATCATGAAATGTTTTTGAAACTCTTAAAAAGTAGTTTATAAACTAGACATATCATCGACAGCAAATCTCTACCTGAAACAATTGTGAAACAACTGTGAGATGAGTGAAGGAAATACTAACTGATCCTTCTCAGTTCTATATAACTGTGAAGACAGTTCAATCACCCTTCTAGACTCATCCACTTAACTAATAAGAATTGTTTCTGTATAACCTATTTCACTCACTCACTTGATTCTCAACCAACACTTGTGAATCAAAGTTCTTTTATTTCAGGACAATTTTAAAAGGGTCACAATTCCAACCCCCCTTCCTTGTGACACTGGTGACTTCACATGAGACCCACAAAGCTGAATCATTTAAAAACAGAGTCACAGAACACCCAAAAACAACGCCACCAACAGCAACCACCAAGGATGAGCACCGAAAAAACACCTAGCACCTAAAATACAGCAGAACCACAAGGAAAACAAGGGAGAAAACCGTAAAGTCCAGGACTTTCTCCGTAAATAGTGACCAACCGGCCACAGGATCTTGTAAAACAGACAACTAGGTGAAAAAACGATAAACATCGGAGGTGGGAATGGGACTAGGGTAATCTAAGGCAGAAAATAAGGCAACCTGCAGAACTGGGGAAGTAGGAATACACAGACAGAGAAGCAAGATGGAGAGTTAGATCAGATCTTGGGAAAATGAAGGGAGATCGAAAAAGATGATCGAAGATGGAAGATGAAGGTGGACGGAGATACTTGAGGCCGGAGGGAGAAGATTTGAGAGATGGATATGAACAAAACCCTTGGATGAGCGAACCAATTAACCAGCATAGCTGGGAACCAAAGCGCAGAAAGCGCACCTTATTGATGCTGGCACCAACTAAAAACTAAAATTAGAAGAAAGAGAAAAGGGGGGACAAAATTTGGGTACTACATCATCGCTACAATTTGATCCCTTTATAGTTTTTGTATCCTCTAAATTTTTCATTATTGAATAATTTTATCGACTCTCTTAATTTAGAATTTCTTTTATACAGATTTAGATTTATTATTTTTTCCTCATTCATAAATAAATGTTTCTCACTCAAAACTTTCTTCTTTTATAGTTTTTGTTACCACTATAGTTATCTTTTTTATTTTGTATGTATAATATATTTATTTTATATAAGTGAATATGTTCTGTTGTTACAAATTCACTGTTGTAAAGCAATTCCAACATGAAAATATGATTTGTTAACGCTATAATTTGATATACTATTTGTCGCTTATTTTATAATTTGTGTATCCGCTAAATTATTCATTATTGTATAATTTTATCGACTCTCTTAATTTATAGATTCTTTTTCTACTAACTTAGATTTACTATCTTTTCCCCATTCAAGCATAAATAAATGTTTCTCATTCAAAACTTTATTCGTTTATAATTTTTGTTACCACTATAATTTTCTTTTATATTTTGAATAATATCTTTCTTTATACAAATGAGTATATTCTGTTGTTGTTACTTAGAACTTTTACCACTGTATAAATACTCTAACTCCAAGTGTATTCTTAGAACTTTTATGATGAATGAAATCATTTCCTCGAATTAGCAAAGTTGAACCAATGATATCTAGTGAGAGGTGAGTGAGGCGAGTACATGCTAGGTGCGAATGAGGTTCATCTAGAAGATTCTCCTTGGTTCTTGAGATGAGGACCTTAAGCTCACGTCCTTGTCTGATACCTTCATGAGCTCATTTTTTTCTCATGCTTCTTTCTGATCCCTTCTCCGCCCTTCGGCCCTCCGCTGCCCTTGCTTGAGGTGGCTCTGGGCGAGGGTGTCACAGTGCCCAAGGTGTTGGACCAGATTACTTTTGGTAGCTCTTTTTCCCCTGACTCGTCGAGGACGATCAGGCGGCCCAATTTTCTCTGGACTCTGCCTGTGATGTACCTTAAAGGAGAAGTGTGAACTATCACGGAGGTGGTGGTAGGTCGACTCTTTTAGAGAATTATCTTTATAGGACACTTTATTTAAATTTTATTTTAGAATAATACCTTTAAATATATTAAAAATTGATATTAGTCATCATTTTGAATACACATAAAATGTAAGCAAGTTAATAATTTAACGCAAAGTAGAAAGTTTGATATAATAATAGTAGTAATAAAAAAATATTATTAATATTTATTTAAATAGGCCGGCCTGATAGGCCTAAAAGGCTTTTTCGATGGTCTGTAGTCTGACATTTTTACCCAAATAGACTTTTGAAAAAGCTTTGACTTTATCTATTTAAAAAAAAACTTGGTCTGGCCTGGGCCTAATGTGTGTGTGTTTGTGTGGGTGAGTGTGTGTGTGTGTGTGCGCGCGCGCGTGGGTGCGTGCGGGTGTGTGTGTTACACTAGTCGCTTTCTAAATTAGTCTCGGAACTCACAGCTGAGAAACAGAGTCCATTTATCAGTGTAATCGCTTAATTAGGAGTGCAAACTAGCCAAAATAACACTTAATTAATTGAGCCAACGGTTAATCGGCTAAGCACCAAAATTCTCACGACAACAATACTTAATACAAACCTCACTTCAAATAAAAGTAAGAATGAAAATTATATTTATTATCTTAGAAAATTGATACATGTTTATAATTATAACTATAATTATAATAAGAACTATAAAAAATGACTAGGACCAGAAAGAGTATTTATTTAATATTATATTATAAACCTAAAATTGGTCAGATAATAAATTTTGGTGAATATTTATTCATAGAAACCGGTGCATATACTTCTGTAGGACAGGGCCAACGAGTTTTCTGTAGGTGGCTTCAGTAGGATGAAAACTATCCCAAAACACATATTCTGAGTCATTGGGACATGTGGGTTCCAAATGGTTGCATAAATACGTAACCTCAATTATGCCTGTGCCACAGCACCCTCTGTCTCTAACTTGATAGCCTGCATTTATACATTAAACATTTTTTCAAATTTAATTCGTACTAGATACATCAACTATTCAATAAATCTAAATAGTACAATAAGTGGAATTTGGAATTACCATATTTCTCGCTGTTTACAATGATATCAAGAATAGGAGTGTAAACATCCATGGAAACAACCCTGCTATTAGGAAATTTTTGGTTAAAGGAATCAATTTCCTTTGCAAGCTTGTTGTTAAATAACACTGCTGCATCGTTATATTGTTGCACACATTTTCTTGTTATTCCTCCTGCCATTGTTCTCTGAAATGGCACACACCCAACTGGTGGTGTATTGAATACTGCGATCCTTCTTGCACCTAGTTGATATAAGTCCTAATTTCAATTGAATTGAGAGGGAAAAAATTAAATTATATTTCGCAATGTAAATAGCCGTTAATACTATAGATAACTTGAGATTATATTTTTCATCACTTGATTCTCACTCTGTTACACGATATAAGTAAAAATAGATCAACGAAAGTTGATGTATCTGGTCCAAATTTAAGACTAAATACATCAACTTTTGTTGACCAACTTTTGTTTGTATTCTGTTGCAGATACATATACCTCCGTCCCAAAATAAAATCAGTCCAGATACATATACTTTTAGTTGTTATATTTTGGGAGACAGGTTCAGATACATATACTACTGCGGTTCTTATATTTTGGGACAAGGTAGTGAGTGTCAAATACACTAATATTGAAAAACAATTTTGTACCATACCTTATAGAAATTAGAAGCTGAGTTGACCAAAAGATCAGCGTATGTAGGAAAATCATATTGTGATTGCCTCAAACGAGACAAGAAATATGTGTTGGAAATGTCATTGCTGCCTAATACCACAACAACAATACTATTAGCTAAGATGAAGTTTGTTCTATCATCTCCAACAAGTCTTTTCAGCTTCCCAATATAATCTTTAAACAAGTCTAGCTGCCCAGACATAGATATAGCTGCCTGGTTTTAAATTACAACCGGAAACAATGTTAGAAACAAATTTTGTAAAAAATATAATAGGCCCGCCAAATACATCAACTTTTGTCGAACCATTTTTGCTTATATTCTGTTATGAAAAGAGTAAGATTGTAGCTACACGTACCTCTAATTTTGAAGTCAAAGGATCGTAACCTGCGCCACCGGATGCAAAGTTCACACCGGTGGGCAATTCACTAGGCTGAAGATTTGGATCCAAGTATGCTGGCAAAAACTCTTTAATGCCTAATTCTTCAACTGGCTCAGTTGAAACATAGAAAGAAAAACATCTCAACAAACACATGATTGGTGTGGTTCGAAAAACAATGTTGAGAGAAAAGAGAGGAAAAAAAGATACCTATTAAATCTGAAGGAACTTTTCCATTGCCAAACCGACCAGTAGGAATCCTTCCAGGAAAATCTTTTCCATAAGGTGGGAAATTACACTTAGATGGTGTTGTCATGTTGTTATTATTCCCGGTATCCATGATCGAATCTCCAAACACAAACACTGCTGGAACTGAAAAATTTGGAGGCATTTTCAGAATAGCATTTGTTGTTTTGCACAAAACAACTAACAATATAAGTGTCAATCGAAGAAGAAGTGAAGGTATAGGATAAGAATAACTTGTTAGAAACATCATTAAGATATAATTTTTTTGTAGATAACTTCAGTTTTTGTTAGTCCTCAGTATTATGGAAGACCTTATGATAATTAAAAAAGAGCAATGTTTAGAAGCCTATTTGTGCTAAAAATTCAGTACATCTAATATTCTAATCTAGCTGTAGTATTTCACCAAACAAAGGAAGGTTATTAATTAACCTCGACAGTGTGAATTGATTGCATATGTTATTGCATTTATTCAATTAGGTTCTCCCAACTGTCCCAAAACAAATAGTCAATCCTACTTAGGGGTGGGAATAGGTCGGGCCAAGTTAGAGCTTTGTTTGGCTGAGTCGGACCTACATTGAAAATGTTAGGCTGAAAGTGCGCGCGCATGTGGTACTGTCGTGAAGCCAGAGTTTTCTTGGCGCTGGCGCTGCGCTGGTCTTTTCGAAAAGCTCTGTTTAAAAGCCTATTTGACTATTTTCTTAAGAAGGTCAACAACATTTCAATGGCATAAGTCATTTAAATAGACTAACAAACTAATAGGTCAATGAGATTAAGTTCTAATTGAGATCTAACAAAACCTTTTAGAAAAATATCTTATATGACATCCTATTTAAATTCTATTTTATAATACTAACTTCAACAATGTCAAAAATTGATGTAGGTTAATATGTTTAAACTAACAAAAAATGTTAGTGAAGTTATGACTTAACACAAAGTACCAAATTCAATACAAATAATATTAGTAATTAAAAAAATTAGTTAGATTGATTTAAATAAAATTTTGTACTGATAGGTCCAAAAGGCTTTTTCGATGGCTTATGCTACCGACCTATTTAGCTAAATAGGCTTTTGAAAAAGCCTCGACCTTATCTATTTTCAAAAAAGTCCAGTCTCGACTGTCAGAAAATGTGGTAGTAGGCACTGTTAGAGACGGACTGACCTATTCCCACCCCTGTACTTTGTTTTTCTTGTAGTACGATTCTCATTCGCTCATAAAAAAAGTAGGCCACATTTTTAATTTTTGTTTCAATTTTATTGGTACAAACCTTCGCAAATTGCAATGTTGATTTGCTCTGAGGTTGGTTTCTTCAATTTTGACACAAAAAAAGTAAATCCCCAAATTTCATCCTTCAATATCTAAAGTTTTTGTGTTGCCTTGTCGACCCTCTCAAATGCGGTGTTTCAATTTGATGTGGTGAAATATGGGAGAGTTTATGTAGGAGAGAGAGATACACTCCTATAGTCCTATTTATTCCATGAGTCTATCTATTTTTTATTCAATAATGTTATTTAGTCAAAAATTTCAGTCAAAAATAGACAAAAATTAACTTACAACATAAATTAACCAAGTTTTTTAGACCATTAACCAACCTGTTTTTTCACAGTTTTCGAGGCATTGATTAAAAACATGGTTAATTGATCACTTGGTTAATGACTTAAAAAACTTGGTTAATTAATATTGTAAGTTGATTTTTGTCTAAAATTTTTTTGCCCAAATAATATTGTTGTTTCTTATTGAACTGTCTAGTAAATGAATAGAATTTCATTCCGTAAAATATTACATTGTCTGATAACGAAAGTTGATTCAGTTAGTAATGATAGATTTATATTCTATAAGGACATTCATTGTTAATGTGGGAATCTCTTTGGGTTGTCGGTAACTTCAAATACTATTTTTCCTAATGGATCGTATCTAATTAAGTACTAATTCTTTGTTTAGCAAATAGAAGGAAGCAAATCTCATTAAAACATTTTGATAAAAAAATATTAAGAAGGAAAAAAATGTATTTCCCCTGATTATATTAAAAAAATGATTAAAAAAAGAAAGAGGACAAACAATAGTCAAATTAGGGACTAGACCGCGATACCTTTGGTTTGAAAAAAAAAATTAAAACCAAAGCAATAATAGGAATTCCCTAACTTGTTAAAGCAGAAGACCCCCTAAAACAATCCATCCTAAAGAAACATTAAAAAGCAATTTAAGGGATTACATTAGCCAAATGAAAAAGTGACAGAGACTGAATTTGCCCTTGAGCTGGTATTATATACTACAATTTTCTTTTCCAGACTCTATTAGCGATAGTTTCCTCTAGTCTCGAGATGTCTCATTTCCTTGGCGTACCTCATAAATTGTAACTAGTTGTATCGCTTTAAACTCTGCTTTGTATTTTTGTCTCATTTTTTCTTAGCACATGATTGGGTGCCCTCTCAAACCCTTCATAGAAGGTGGGGGGAGTGTGTGGCAATGATGTTGAGTTAAATGTCTTATTAATATAATTCTCAATTATTGAATAAATATGCTACAATTCTCTACACTACCAATTTATTTTTTTGCCAAAATTTTTTCTTTTGGGTCTTGGACACAACGGATTCAAAATTTCACTATGTGCAATTGTACCTTGGGTATCAGTAGTCATAGGGTCAACAACATCTTCTAACATACCACCGAAGCTTTCCTAATATTCTCATGCCATATGCTACCACAAGGTTACGAGTAGGATTAGACAATGAGGTATTTAGTGAATCAAGTCGTGTAGTTGGAGGTTGAGTGGAGGATTAGTCAATAAAATCACTTCAACAACGACTAGCAATATTCATGTCATTAGCTATGTTGGCATTAGAGTGGACAATGAGTGTTTCAATATTAAAACCAGTTATAGTATCAGAGGCAAGAGAAATCTGAACCCATTATCTTGAGTTGTTGCCAGTGTGTCGGGAATAGAAGCATTATATAACTTCTAGATGGAGTTCAAAGATGTCCCATGCATCTGCAAAATCGTAGGCGACAGTTGCATACAATTACCGAAGTCATAGAGTCCTGGAAAATTGAACATAATCTGATTCTTCGTTAGACTACAAGTTCGCTTCTCTAATCTCGTTAGGTGAGGATTCCCCTTTATGTCTATTCAACTGGTGCACCTTCATAGGTAAAGCCTATTTGGCATTAGACAGATTAGTAGTACCGATAATGGACTAGGATTCAAACCCATCTAAACATTCTTGACGCCTTTGAGAGTTTCCTTATTCATGTAGGTTTGAACACTTATAATTTGAGCTTTTTGCTTATAATTCACATTATTATTTACCTTTAATTGAGCAACATTTTTAGAGACCCGTTTTAGCTTTGAGCACTTTTGCTCCTTATTATTCTCCACACGAAGTACATTCTTTTATTACAATTGCTAGTGGTATGACCAATAGTCATGCAATTTATACTGAAAGGAATACAAATTTTCATACTCAATGCCCACAAAGAAATTTTGACTTCAAATCAATATCAACTAGAATGCGTGCAAAATACTAAATGATCTATCACCGGAGATTTTGGTTGTTAAATCATCTAGACTATTTGGTGTGTCAACACTGCTAGCAATTGCAAAAATAATTTTGGAACGTCAATATTCTTGAGCAAGACCTATTAGCCTAATTCAACATTGTGCATTTGTATCTTTTATAATTGAAGGATTAAAATCAGGCTACCAAGCAAACAATCGAAGAAAACCTGGCTTGCAAGGTTGCAACTTCTACGTAAATCACCAATAGAGGAAAAAGAAAATTCATAATAACCTTTTATCAAGGAGATGAGGCCCCATTTACCCTCTAGTTTACAAATATGTTTTTGGATCTCAAAGCATCAACTCAGAAAGGAGTATCTCCCTTTGATAGTAAGAACCTACCATGAAAATGTGTTTTGCATTCCTCCAAATCTGCTACATACTCTTCCTTTGGAAAGGATATTGCCAATTCATGCCCTTTGATACACGGACGAGGGAGTTGACTCAAAGAAATATCATATATTTTATCTCTCATTCCAACTAGGGCTTGAGCAAATGTTTTAAAATTAGGAGATATTGTTGACAAAGTATTTGCACCTTGTTAGCAAAAATTGGTTCTTGAATTTCGTGAACCCACCAGGTACATATATATACTGAAGGTCGCACCACAACAACTTGTGGTGCACATTTCCGTCCGTTAACTAGTGTTGGATGGGACCTGCTTTTTGTGATGGAAGCATCTTCTGAAAAAGAAAGGACTCATGTGAAGCCACCGTGAGAGACACTCACGAATTTGTTGGTCGATCTGCAGAGGTGTATGACACGCACACAGAAGACAAAGAATGGTACTGATGTGTGACAGAAAGTGTTACACACTACGCCAGATTGGCTAAAAAAGAGCGCCACCATAAGCAGCGTTTTTTAATAAACGCCACCTATAGATGAAAAAGCATAGGGAATATTCAGCGTTTTTTGGAAAACGCTGCGTATTTGGATGGCGAGAGAGGTAATACTCAGCGTTTTTAAAGAAACGCTGAGTATATGGATGACGAGAAAGGGGAATATTCAGCGTTTTTTGGAAAACGCTGCGTATTTGGATGACGAGAAAGGGAAATATTCAGCGTTTGTTTAAAAACGCTGCGCATTGAAGGACGCGTTCTACACATACTCAGCGTTTTTTTCCAAACGCTACCCATCACGCGCGTGTAATACTCAGCGTTTTTTAAAAAAACGCTGCCCATCAGACAACTCGTTCTACATATATTCAGCGTTTCTAAAAAACGCTGAGTATTACTTTTTTTTTTTTTTTTTTGCCCGTTCAGTTTCTCTCTTATTTTCATTCCCTTCGCGCTTCTCTTCTCCTCTCTCTCTCTGCCGTCGTCTCTCTCTCTGCGTTTCCACACCCAAAAACCCACAAAAACCCCACAACTCTCCTCACTCTCGTTCTCTCTAGCACCACCCACAAACCCATAAACTCACGTCTATCTCTCTCACGGTTCTCTTCTCTCCCTCACTCTCATTAGCTCTTCCTCTCTCAACTCTCCCTCACTCTCGTTCTCTCTAGCACCACCCCCAAACCCACAAACCCATAAACCCACAATAACCCCCAAACCCACAAACCCCCAAACCCACAATAACCCCAAAACCCACATTGCTTGTCTCAATCCTCTCTAGCACCCATAGTCCTCATTGCTTGTCCTCATCTTCTCTCAAAGGTTAGTTCTCTATTTTGTTTTTTGTTTTTTAGGTTTTTTGTTAGGTTGGAGATGAATATGTAGTTTGATTGGAATATGTTGAATGTGTGAAAAAAAAATATTTGATAGGAGAGGAATATGTTGAATGTATTTGTATGTGTTTGATATGTGTAAAATTAGTTGAATGTGTTTGATAGGAGAGAAATTAGTTGATATGTGTTTGTTGCTTGGTTATGTTGAGATTTTGATTCTCAAAGGATAGATTTTTTTAAGCAAAGTGTGTGTCATCTATATTAGTAAAATCAAATATGCCTAAATCGAATATGCGAATTGTTTGTTAGGTTTTGGGAGTTTTTTTGTCTGAGCTTCGCGATCGTTGTTCGAGTTTGTCTTGGTTCGAGAGTTCGTTGTAGTTCGAGTTCACGGTGGTTGGATATTTTTCAGATGTTGCTTCCACTTGTTCAGTACTTTTTTTTTTTATTTTGTTTATTTTATATGAAGAATTAATGACTATATAGAAGACATCAAAGTCTTTGATTTGTTTAGTTGAAACTACTAGGTAGTTGATTGAATGTCTTAGCTTCAATAAAATTGTAAATTCTCTTATCCGAATTTATTATAGATATTGGGACATTATGGATAGAAAGTGGATGTCCGCCAATCGTGCATCCAAGGAATATAGAGATGGAGTGGATTATTTTGTGAACTGTGTCTTTGTTCAACGTTTAGGAGATCTAGTAATATGATATGTCCTGTTTACATTGTTGCTATGTAAAATCGAGTTAATGCGCACGAGTTGGGGGACATTTAAAGGGTAATGGAATTGATCAAACTTACACTTGTTGGACAATGCATGGTGAGGAAAGAGTTGAATCTTCGAATATGGGTAATAAGATCGAGAGATGTGCACCGGTTGACACCGAAATACCTACGTTTGTTGGGGATGAATTTGAAGAGATGGCAAAGGCTTTTGAAGACGATCTTAATGACCGTCCTCAAATGTTTGAGAAGTTGATAACGGATGCAGAGACGCCGTTGTATGAGGGTTGTCTTGAATTCACAAAATTATTGGTCGTGATAAAGTTGTATAACTTGAAAACTTGCCACGGATGGACTGGATAAGAGCTTTCTTGAATTACTCACACTATTGAAAGAAATGTTGCGAAGGATAATGTGCTCCCCTTCTCGGACGTATGATGCAAAACAAATGTTAGGGTCCATTGGCTTGAACTATGAGAAGATACACGCTTGTCCCAATGATTGCATTCTATTTTGAATGAACATGCATTTTTAAAGTCGTGTCCTAAATGTAATGCATCGCAGTATAAAAAGAAAGATTACGCTCCGAAAAGGTGTTGTGGTATTTTCCCATAATTCCTCGATTTAGGCGTATGTACCGTAGTTCGAAGATGCAAAACACTTGACATGGCATGAGGATGAAAGGATTAAAGATGGCATGTTACGACACCGGCAGATTCTCGCAATGGAAAAAATTTGATATTGATTATCCCGATTTTGGGTTGGATCCAAGAAACCTACGACTTGCATTGCATTGTCACGATGGTTTTAACCCATACGGTATTGAGTAGCTCCCACAAATTACATGGCCCGTGATATTAGCGATTTATAACTTACCTCCATGGCTTTGCATGAAACGCAAATATATGATGTTGTCTTTGTTAATTTCTCGGGCCCAAGCAACCGGAAATGATATTGATGTATACTTGGCTCCTTTAATTGAAGACTTGAAGCTAATGTGGGAGAATGGAGTAGAGGTGTATGATGGGTTCAGGGAAGAAAGTTTCAACTTGAGGGCTATGATTTTTGGCACAATTAATGACTTTCCAAAGATACGGCAATCTATCCAGGGTACGATCACGAGAAAGGTCGGTGTGCATGCCCTATATGTGAAGATAACACCGATTGGATGTGGTTGGAACATGGTAGGAAGAATATCTACCTCGGTCATCGTAGATTTTTGCCATCTACTCATCGAGATCGATCGTTGAAAAAGGCATTCAATGGGAATACCGAAAACCCGTAAAGCTCCCACGGCTTTGACGGGTGAACAACTGTTTGAAAAGGTGAAAGATTTGAACATTAAATTTGGGAAGCCATTTGCAGGAGAGGTTGCCAAACGGGGTGGAAGAAAAAGTCGATTTTCTTTGACTTGCCATTTGGAAGTCATTATATGTAAGACACTTCATTGATGTGATGCATGTTGAAAAAATGTCTTTGAAAGTGTCATTGGTACCTTACTCAATATGCCGGGAAAGACTAAAGATACCATCAACTCGAGGTTGGACTTGCTTAGTATGGGGTTGAGACCACTTAAGGTGGGTCCGATAAAGAAGGGTACACGTGACATATCTACCTCCAGGCAGCTCATACTCTATCTAAAAAGGAGAAGACCGTGTTTTGTAAGTTTCTTCATGGAGTAAAAGTTCCAGAGGGTATTCTTCAAATGTTACAAACCTTGTATCCATGAAAGACCTTAAGTTAAAGTCTTTAAAGTCCCATGATTGTCATGTTCTAATGGAGAATTTGCTCCCAATTGGTATACGATCCATTTTGCCTAAGAAAGCGCCAAACGCTAACCAAACTTTGTTACTTCTTTAAAGGCGATTTGTAGTAGAGTGATTGACCCTAGAAAGTTGCCATCATTGCAAAGAGAAATTACTGTCACTTTGTGTGAGCTTGAGATGTATTTCCCACCTTCATTTTTTGACATAATGATTCATCTAATGAGTTCATTTGATTAGAGAGACACAATTGTGTGGCCCATGTTACATGAGATGGATGTATCCGTTTGAGCGTTACATGAAGATATTAAAAGGATATGTGAAAAACCGATCACGACCCGAGGGTTGTATTGTTGAGCGCTACATAGTTGAAGAAGCTGTTGAGTTCTGCACCGCCTATCTATCTAGTCTTGAATATTCTGCAGGACTTCCAAGGTCAAATCACTTAGGAAGCATTACTAAAGGGATGTCAGGATATAAAATAGTTATGGTGTCAAGGGAAGAACTACATCAAGCACACTTATATGTTTTGCACAATGATAGTGAGGTTGATTCATATGTTGCCAAGCACATGGACATACTTAAGAGTGATTACCCATATAAGAGTGAAGTTTGGTTAACAAAGGAACACAATCGGAGTTTCATAGTGTGGTTAAAAGACCACATTGATTTCGAGTTTGTTATGAATCCTACTTGATTTCAAAAGATTGAGATGGTTAGCAAAAGGTCCAAATATGCATGTTTTCTCTTACACGGCCTATCTAATTGCGATTTACACGTTCTATACAAAAACCCATGATGATCGAGTAAAATGCAAAATAGTGGGGTGACTCTTGTTGCTCAAGCTATGCATACATCAAGTGCCAAAGACGAGAAATCCCGTATACGCGAATATGTCATACTTCGGGGTCATTGAACAAATATGGGAGTTGGATTACACCATGTTTCGTGAGTCCGTGTTCCAATGTAAGTGGGTTGACAATAATAATGGTTTCTGATTGATGAGTCGGGGTTCATGCGGGTGAATTTCAAGAAGTTGGGATATAAAGATGAGCCTTTTATTTTGGCATCCCAAGCTCAACAAGTGTTTTATGTCACCGATCCGATTGATATCAATTGGTCTATTGTTTTCATCGACACAAAAAAATTAGTGAATTACATTTATGATCAAGAAACCAATGATGATGGTATCGAGGACGACCCTTTCTTGGGGACATCACTAGAAGAGGAAAGTACTTATAGAGAGGATGTTGTGTATGTTAGAAAGGATCATACTGATGGAATTACGATTCGTCAAAAACAAAGTACCAAGGAGCGAATTGCAAAAAAAATTGTATCGAAAAAAAGGAAAAGGTAACCGACATAGATGTTATTTTATAGACATGGATCTTATTTTCATCTTCTTTGACTGATTATTTATTTTTTGTTGGATGTTTTTTTAAATGGATAAATATAACAAACAATGATTATGTTTTATTGCAGGTAAGATGGCAGATCATAGTGATAGTGGGCATGACACCGGTGAGGGCAGTGATCATGATGTTACAAACTATATCAGGAAGCGTGCTCCTCGTGGAATGACAGTTAAAAAGGATATCATCAACCGGTTAAGTAAAGGAAAAGAAAAATTAAGTGTAAGATACTAATTAATTGCTAATTAACTTCATTCAATACTAAGTTTTAATTGTTTGTGATCTAATTTACTATTTACATAATGCGCAGTCCAATGGAATGTTAATGGTCCGCTAATTGAGAAAACAAAGACTCATTTGATTACTTTCCTTGGTAGTAAGGTAAAACAAATGATACCAATAACAATCACTACTTGGGTGAGCACAAAGAATCCCGTTTTGGAGAAACAAAAACATGAGTTGTGGGTAACAATACAGGTATATAATTTTAGATCTTTTTGGTAATCTTATTTAGTAATTTTGTAGTCCCATATATATATAAATTTATTTATATGATTTTCATTTAATGTGCATAAGCAGAAATATTTTGATGTGGATGATTCTAAAAAGGACTGGATAATGAAGGAAGCCGGAAAGTGTCATAAAAATTTCAGAACGACATTAACAAAAAATTGGCTTAAAGATGATAATGGAAACATCAATTGGAATCCTCCACCAATATATAGTGGGTTTATTTCAGAGGAGGATTGGCAGACATTTGTTAGGAGACGCACTGAAGATCCAAAATTCTTGGTTAGTGCTACTATCTATTAAGTTATAACATATTTTTATATTTGACAATTATCTATTATACATTAATGTATACTTATCTCTCTTAATAGAAAGCAAGTGAGGTGAATCGAAAGTGTGCTTCTGGCTGTGAGTATCCTTATAGAGGCGGTGCTACTCCATATCAACATATTGAAGAGAGATTGGTAAGGCACAATAAGCTTGATTTTTTTAGTTTCATGAAACTTTTTATAAATAGTTTCTTAATATTTGGTAAATTTAAATATAGTTGGTGGAGAGTGGGAAAGATCCTACTAAAGAAGGTGTTGAGCGACATGTTTTGTGGGTAGAGGCTCGACTAAACAAAGAAAAGGAGATTGTTGATCCTAAAACTAAGGAGGTGTCGGAAAGAATTGTAAGTATTTCCTAAATTCAAGCTCACCGATTTTAATTGTAACTTTTATGATTTTTATAATGTATTATACTTTTGTTTTGTGAATCAGAAGCCATATCACGATCAAGTGTCACAGGAGAGCTCACCGATTGCTCAAAAGAAATCCTTACACGTGCCTTAGGTAAAGAAGAATACTCTGGTCGCACAAGGGTGTTGGATTTGGAGTAGCACCAACCGAGTACTTTGGACCAAAACAGAAAGTCTATGATGAGAATCATGATCGCCCACCACCGAGAAAGATGATGGCATTGTATGAAAGTTTGCAAGCTCAACTTAATGATATGCGATCACTTTATGGCCATGTTATGCCACCAAAGACCAACCCCTCGCTACACATAGTAAAGGTACGAGATAGCCGCACCATGCCGTCAACTAAGGTATTAATTGTTTTTATTATTTTGTGGTTTATAATTGATTTATTGTACATATATATATATAACATCAAATAATGTCTTTATTATTTTGTGGTTTATAATTGATTTAGGACAACAATGAGTGTGAGTGTGAATTGTATATCTCAAACCCACATGAAATGGTTGCAATTGGCTACACATGTAACGAATTGGGTCCTTGATGCACAATGTACCCCTACCTCCAAATCATGTTAGAGTCGAGTTGCGGTACCATTTAGGAGGATGCACCATTGCCTGCTCCGGATCGATGTGATTGATATATACTGACGGTGTCCTGGCGATTGGTACCTTTGTGGCATGGCCATCCGCCCTTGTCGTTGTAAGTGACAATATATTTGTAACTAACTAATTATAGTTTTTGTCATATAATTTGTGCTATCTAAGTAATTATTTTTGTTTAAACATAGATGCGCCAAAATGAAAGATCTAAGAAAGTGTCTACCTAAGCAAGAAAAGATCTCCTATGAAAAGTCTTTGGCAAGGAAACATCTATTGGCAAGAAAGTGTCTCGATCCACCCTTCTACAAAAGTGTCTCAGTCCACCCCTTATGTAGAAGTTTCACACCGCCCTCTCCTCCAAAAGTGTGATCGACACTCCTCCTTCTCGCCAAGTGACTCATCCCACCCCTTCTCCTCCATTGTGTCTCGGCCCGCCTCTTCCTCTTCCATTGAATATGAAGATTGCTTGAGGCCGACGCAGCATCTGAGAAATACATCATGAAAGACAAATTGCTTACCATAAATTTTGAGGAAGAAATTTTTTGAGTGACTTGCCTCATATAGTCGGACGTGAGGATATCCGTCTTTGTATGTGATGCGGATGAGGCAACCGGTATGGCTATGAATATATATGTCGTGTACTATGTAATTTATTATTTGACATTGTCGATTTAATTTTATTATATCGTTAATTTAATTTATATATATATATATTTATATATCTAAATGTAGGTACTTGTACGAGGACATTGTGGTCCTTCCAATGCATTACACATAGATATTTGTTCTTGTGTCAGGAAAGTACAACCTTTCATCAAGTGAATCCACTGCGAAATTATCAATCACTTGTGGAACAAAAACCAGTCATTGTTCTTGATTATGTCAATGACCGCTTCAAGGAAGCTCAAAATAGAAGTGATGATGATGTCTTACTTCTAGCACCGGTTAATCTAGGGTAAGAATTTTTACTCATTATTTCTTATATAACATGCATTTTTTAATAGTCGTCAATTACTTATTCCTAAATTTTTTTGTAGGAGACATTGGGTTTTGTATGCAATTAATCCTAGTAAAAAAACCGTGTATTACCTTGACTCACTTCAAAATCATTACGAAACCACATGGAGTTTGTGAGCTTTTTAACAGTGTGTTTATTTTGTGTCATTCTCGCATTTCTTACTTTTACTTATATATGTATATATTGTTATTAATATAGTTATATGACATTCTATTCAATGGTTTAAGGACATATTGGGGAGTGAATAAATTAACAGTCACGATGGTTACCAATAGTTGTAAGTTTCTAACTTATACATTACATTATTTTGTCAAAAACTATATTCAACTCAATCTAACAATTAACTAATCTAATTATGTTTTGTAGTGTCCTAAACAATTGAATAACATTGATTGTGGGTATTACGTCATGCAATATATGAAGGATATAATTACCCGAAAGAAAACGACTATCCCCAGCAAGGTATCTACTTCTAATATATTTTTATATGATTTCGATTTAATAGTGGTTCTTTCCAATATTTAACCATTTCAATTCTAATTTTATTTATTTATATAATTTCAGTATTTTAGCGATTGTCAAAGCAAACACATACTCTGTTGAGCAGATTCTTTGAGATTAGGGAGAATGGTGCAGTCATCTCTCCCGTTTTTTTTAAAGTTTCATTTGGATACATATAAGTTAGCTTAGCTAGTTTTTGGTTCATAATATTGTAACTTGATAGCTTGTTTTGGATACATATGAATTAGATAATGAAACTTCTTAGCTATTTTGTTTTGGTTCCTCTTATGTAATTTGTGTTCCTCTTAGCAAATTGATTCATGTTATGTATTGGATTGGATTGGTACATGCATGTAATTTGTAAATATAAAAAGGAAAACACACAAAAAAAAAAAAAAAAAAAAAATTTAGGCAATACTCAGTACGCTTTTAATAAAGCTACTGGGTATTTAGTAACACAAATAGGCAATACTCGCCGCTTTTAATAAAGCTTTGGGTATTTAGTAACACAAATAGGCAATATTCAGTACGCTTTTAATGAAAGCTTGCGTATAAGGGGTAATATTCAAACGCTTTTTAAAAAGCGCTAAGTATCTGGGAGGACGCTTAGGATATATTGGTGCGCTTTTTAAAAAGCGCTAAGTATTTGGGAGGACGCTTTGGATATATTCAGCCGCTTTTTAAAAAGCGCTAAGTATTTGGGAGGACGTGTTTTGCAATGGGTGGCGTTTTTAGGAAACGCTACCCATTGTTGGGAGTGAATAGCGCACACCTTCGCAAGCCAGCAAAAACGCGCCCATTGTTGAAAAAAACGCCGCCCATCTACTAGATCTCATTTGTAGTGACACCATCTTTTCTTGGAGCCATCACTGTCTTGGCACTTGGATGTAACTCGCGACCTGATTAGTAGTGCTATGGACCACAGGAGACATGCCTAAAGCATGCGCAGGAGAGCTGGAAGGGCCCGCAGACAAGATCTATAAAAGACCAAGAGAGATGCCAGCCATTTTTGGCCAATGACGATGCATATTATTTTTAATAAGCAAATGGTAGTGACCTGGGGTGAGGGAATGTTAGTTTCCAAGATTTGAATCCTAGACCTCCTTCTTGCAACACCTCTATATCCTTTAGTTTTCCAACTGAGTTATCTTCTTGGGACAATGACGATGCAAATAAGTCCTAGCGGAGAGAGAGAATCTTTAATTCATTTGTTTAGTAATAAATGTGGTTTTACGTTGTTATTAGTATATCATAAGAAAAAGTTTTACAAAACGAAAGTACTAAATTATTATTTACAAATGCACGAAATAACTTTGGAATCATGTACTCATTATTAATTTGTAGTTTGAGAGTAAAACTAAAAAAAATACTCCAAACTCAAATATAAGCAACAAAAAGTCCCATATTTTTTGGTGTAAAATATAACCAATATTTTACTTAACTTTACCCTATTTAACGAATTATTCCCAAAATACTCCATAAATTACTTTTTTTCTTCAAATGTCTCATTTTGTTTTCAAGAAATATTTTCAACGTTGAATAAAAAGGACTAACCAAAACTGAATAAAAAGATGATGAATGGCCCTAATAAATGTAGAGTTCTTGGTGTGGTTGTCATAATTCATAAATAGTTTGAAAACGTCACAGCTCTGAATAGATGGGAACAAATCTCGTGAAAAGGATAAGAATGCATGAGTTTTAAAGTGACTAAAAATATTTCAAAGAAAAACACTTACCCATAACTCATTAATTGCTAGGTGACTCACAACAATCTAATTGAATGAATGGTTGAACTGAAAAGAACTTGTTGTCATGACGACTATCACCAAAATTTAGTTTTTTTTTTGTGTTACAAAGTAAAAAAAGGAAAAGAAAGGAAAAAAGGGAAAGAAAAAAAAATTTCAAGCTTGTCTCTCAAAATGAGAGAATCCAGTCCTGAAGAGGGATCCCAAACAACATTGCACATCGAGTGGAAAATTTCTTTGGCCAAAAAGTCGGCACACTTATTCTGATCCCTCCAAACATAAACTACGGAATCGAGTCCAGAAAACTTAGTTATACTTAACTTATAAGCATATAATATATGAATTGCAGAAACCGAGTCGAGAAAATAACTGCATACACGCAGTTAAAACACCATGGTTGATGTTCAATTCATTTTAAGTTATAGGTTATGTTTGGCAAAAAGTAGTAGATAGCGGATAAGCTAGCTTATAGCGGATGAGGTAGCTGATAGCGGATGAAGTAGCGGATTGAATTAAAAGTGTTTGGTAAAACTAGCGATTGAAGTAGCTTATAAGCATAAAATTACTTAAATAGACATAGGTAATTAATGTTTTAAAAGAAGATAGAAATTCATTTAATGGTGAATAAATGAGTAATTTAATTAAAGTAGTAAGGTAAAATTGAGATAAAAAATAAAACGCTATAAGCTATAAGCTCAAACGCTACTTCAAGTAGCGTTTCAAAAAATGCTATAAGCTACTGAAAAAACGATAAAAGCTCATATTGCCAAACACCTACAACTAGCGGATCCGCTTATGTTTATCCGCTTATATGTTTCAATGGATTGACTTTGTCAAACAGAGTCATAGTAGTAATGTTGACTTTTTATTAAGAATTCATGTGTGAGTATCAACTAGAAATAAATTAAATTGAAAAAATATAAAAAAGGTAAAAAAAACATATACTCAAGGTATTAAGATTTTGGATAGAAATGTATTGTCCAAATCTATTAATAATTCTGGTCACTAATATGTTATTGCTCTTGTCAGGGGTATTGTCCAAATCTATTAATAATTCTGGTCACTAATATGTTATTGCTCTTGTCAGGGGGTGTCGAAGGGTGTGTGGGAAGAGTGACCGTATAAGGTCCAAAATTTTAGGGGCTCCAATTTTTTTTTATAATGTATATATATTATATAAAAAAATAAATGTGGAATATGAAACGTAAAATCTCAGGCATAACCCTGCTAGTTACTTTATTTCATTGGACATTTCATGAACTTTTCAATATTGATGTAAACTTTGACATTTGTTCTAAAATAATTTATTTTACTTGAGGTGGTATTAGAACAATTAATTTCAATACTTACTGCTTATAAAAATAGGACACCACGTTCAAATTTCACACTACGAAAAAAATCTTAAACACAACCCTGGCTCTAGCTTGTGTTCTCTAGAACTCCCCGACAGTTTTGTCATATATGCATGTGTCAATTTTACTGTTTGGTGGAAGAGCTATCTTCTGATGATTCAAAACCGTACATTTACATTCACAGCTAATTGCTACCAAACCAACATAGTGAAGCACACACAGCTAAGATTGCACCAGTGAACCCCACCCAAATTGTAAGACATAATTAATCAATCGCTTTTGAACCACAAAAGGGTCCTAAAGCCTGCCAACTTCGTCCAGCTATATAGTAGTATATACGAAAGCGTAGTATTAATATATTATAGCGATCAGAGAAAACAAAATTGGAAAGGGCTTTCCCAGCGATGGTTCCGGTCTAGGGCTTCTTCTTCTTTATGCTTATTCTATAAGTGGTTCGTAGACCCTATTAATTGTATTTTTAGAAGGTAATTATTTCTGTTTTGTTTTTATCTTTTTTGGAGCAGATATCCTTTTGTATATGGGTAAATACCACTTGCACTACTCAGTTATTATTTATTATATTAAATTTGTTTGCCTTAAAAACAAAATTGGAAAATGAAATCATTCTGTTGAATTAAATTGATTACACTGCTGTGTGTATGCTTATGTACAAAGCTAGAATAAGAATTGAACTAATTTTAATTCAAACTTAACGGTTAACTTTTCTAACTTAGCTAACTATCTAATTGAATAATTAGATTCCCCCTCAAGTGGGAAGATAGATACATGATGACTTTGCAATATGTGTATAGCATTATTCCTTTTTATTTAGTTTTCCGTTATTTATCTTTATGTTCACACCTAAAATTGTTGAGTTCTTAGCCAAGGAAGCCTCAGCTGAGAAAAGCGCTCATCTGAGTCTACATGGGCTGACTTGTTCCAATTTCTACCAAGGTCGTAGAATAGCCTATATTTCATCTAGCAACCAAAAGGAAGCAAAAAGAATCAATTTGAGACGGTATAGCGATGACACAGCTCCTCGGGCATTGGAAACGTATGAATCTATGAGTGCTAATGTTGCCTGATCGCCTAGCAACCAAGGTCTATTGTCAAGCGATAGTGGTAACTGATGTCGGGTCGTAAGGTGACTTTCGAGCCCATCATGATTTTTAAGTCATTTTAGTTTGGTGACAACATGGGACATGTTTTGGAGCTTGGCGGCTAGGATTTGCATCCCATTGACCTTCGTTGATGATCCAAGCTTGGGAACAAGTCATTGGAGCATCAATGTCGTCAGCTTCTCCCTCTAGTTTGTTTATGTCTTTTATTTTCTTTATTGCTATGTCTAGCTAAATTTTCCATATTATTGGGAATGAGCAATAATTGATAGACCTTTTGTATTTGATATGAATCCTTTTTAATTGAATGACTCTTATGCGTTTATGTTCCAATCTTTGTTCATAATGTTTTCTAGGAATTGATCACTCTTAGGATCATTTAAGATTTGTGATTGTAAATGGAAGTTTGAGTTACAAATGCTTGAGTATTGAAATCTTTGTATATCTCTAGTTGAGGAAAAGTCATTGATATTTAGAGTCATATGTGAATTTGTATTCGTAATGCTTATTTTCTAATTTAAGGTCACCTAAGGAATTACGGATTTTAGTAGGGGAAAGGTTCTATTTCCTAAGGAATTAGGATTAGAATAATTAAGAGAATTTGATCATAAACCATAGGAGGAATTCATAATCCATTCAATTCATCATGCATAAAAGTGAAATCAATTGACCTCGTTTGTAACGCTCTTAAATCAAAAACAACTAAATTTTCATTGCGTTATTATTTTAATTTCTTGTCAATAAATCCAATTCAATCCTCTTAAATTTAGTAATTAATCATTCAAATTTATAACTAATTTCAATCCCTGGGTTAGACACTTTGTCTTACCAATTTTACTACTTGCAATGATATGGTACACTTGTCATGATCCTTTCAATAGATATCTAGAATTTCCAACTTGGATATTAATGTATGAAAAATATTAGCAAATGATCGATGGCTTCATGAGTAAATCAAAAAAATCGGTGCATGAACGATTCACATATCACTAGTTAGAACCTCTGTTCTCACGAATAAAATGGTAGTCAATTCCAATGTGCTTAGACCTTTCATGAAATGTTGAACCGAAAGCCAAAAGGATTGCAGATTGACTATCTATGAATGCAAATGAGGGGCTAACTTGCACTTCAAAATCTTTGAGCAAAGATTTTAGTCATTACAATTCACTTGTGATATTAGCAAGTAAAACCATGTATTTTGCCTCCATAGAGGATTGCAAAACCACTTATTTCTTGGATTTTGGGACATAATGGAGTCCCGAGGAACACACAATATCTAGTGGTGCTTCTCTGTAAGGTTGAGAATGACTCGTCCCAACTCGTTAACCTCAACAATTTTTTTCGGTAAGCGAACCTCAGCAAATTTGTTATGTCAATTTCACATATATTGGAGAATTATTAAGTTATAATTTGCTAACGCGATGTTTCTATAAATTTTGAAGTCTAGCTCGCATTCTTAGAATGTGGTTTAGGTCTAATTTAATCCCACAAAATTGGTTTGTAAGGTGAGGGATGTCTCCCCCACTTGTATACTATTTTTATGCCATGTTACATCCGATGTGAAACTCTTAACACGCATGATATATAAATATTATTGGCTGAAACAAGTTATTATGCTAAACTTACTAGGCATAGCTGGTTAAACTTAACAACTTGAACTTAATGCTTACATTGAGTGGTATTATATATGTTATTTGTATACATAACAAATTATTTGATCCTTGCAGAAAAATAATCACACAAAATCTTTCAAATATTTTTGAACAATAGGAATTATTAACCGTTTGTAAACGCTTTCAGTGGGGTGAAAACTATCCCAGAAGACATACTCTGAATCACTGGGACATGTGGGAACCAAATGGTTGCATAAAAGCACAACCTCTATTATGCCTGTGCCACAGCACCCTCTGTCTTCCACTATATATCCTTCAAAAAACAATTTGTGAAATATTTAATTCTTGACTTCATTGAAAAAATTTAGACCAACATTTTTTCTATAATTAGAAGTTTATTGATATAGACTAACAAAAAAGGTTAGCTAGAAAACAAATGCAAATCATCTGTAAGATATTATCGCAGCTAACACACTCAATACACCGACTACATTGTTAAAAGACTTAGGGCATCATGGGAGCTAAAATACAAATCTTCTGTAAGATTTAGTCATTTTCCTCTGACATTTTCAAATGTTATTTTAGTTTAATCCTTCAAGTTCCTAATGTCATGTTCGATCCTTAACTCTTACAATTTAATATCAATTAAGTCCCTAATTTTTGCAACTTAGTATCAATTTGATCTCTTATATTTGATATAGTTGGAGACCTAATTAATATTAAATTGTAAAAGTCAGGAACCAAACAGATATTAAGAATTTGAGAAACAAAACTAAATCACGTATGAAAATATCAGAGACTAATAATTAGGAATATTGTTTATATCGTAGACTAACTGAACTTTTCTAAATTTTAAGGATCAAACATACTATTAACTATAAAAATATAACTAAATGAAACTCTTCTGTATCAAAACTATAAAAATATAAAAATTTGGAATTACCATATTTTTGGTGGTTTAAAATGACGTCAAGCAGAGGGGTGTAAACATCAATGTCCACAATTCTGCTATCTGGATATTTCTGATTAAAAGAAAGCAATCCCTTTGACAATTTGTTGTTATATAACTCAACTGCATCGTTGTACTTTTTAACACAATTTCTTGCTATTCCTCCGGCCGCCGTTCTCTGAAATGGCAAACACCCTACTGGTGGTGCATTGAATACTCCGATCCTTCGTGCCCCAAGTTCATATAGTTCCTTCAGAAATTTAGAGACAGAAAAAGATAAAATCCATTTTTAATTCTGTCTCTATATGTTAGTGACACTACAAAAAACACGGTCATTAGCGAGGGAATTTTCGAACATGCCCAATTCCGTCGCTAATTGCCATAGCGAATGCTGACAACACGCTTCCCTAGTCTGATTGGCACGCTTATCAATCTGAATTATTATTATTATTATTATTATTATTATTATTATTATTATTCTTATTAGTAGTAGTATTATTATTACTGTTGTTATTATTATTATTATTATTAGTATTATTATTATTATTATTATTATTATTGTTGTTGTTATTATTATTATTATTATTATTTTGAGAGAGGAGTGAGAGTGGTGGTGGTGTGATGGTGGTGGTGGTGGTGGTGTCGTAAAGAGAGAAGAAGAAGGAGAAGAGTAAGGGAGAAAAAGAGTGAGATGTATGTGGCGGTGGTGGTGGTTGTGTGGTGGTGGTCGTAGAGAGAGAAGGAGTAAGGGAAAAAGAGAGTGGTGGTGGTGGTGGAAGAAAGAGAGTGAGAGAAAGAGGTATGTGGTTGTGGTGGTGGTGTGGAAGAAAGAGAGTGAGAGAAAGAGAGAGGTTGTGGTTGTGTGGTTGAGGAGAGAAAGAGGAGTGAGAGTGGTTGTGGTGTGGTGGGGGCGTGGTGGTGGTGGCGGTGGTTGTGTGGTGGTGGGCTAGAGTTTGTAGGTGAGAGAGAAGAATGAGGGTGTTGTGAGTGAAAAATAAGAGTGAGTGGTGGTGGTGGTGGGTTAGAGTTTGTAGGTGAGAGAGAGAGAGAGAGTAGAGGAAGAGGAAGAGGAAGAGGAAGAGGAAGAGAAGAGGAGTGAGGGTTAAAAGTGAAAGAATGAGAGAAGAGTGAGAGAATCAGATATTTGGTAAAAAAATAACTGGATATTAGCGAGGACATGCCGCCTGCATTCGCTAAGCTGTCACTCTGGCGTAGTCGAGCGATCTGCAAGTGATCAAATCAGCCAGGACGTTCAGACATTAGCGAGGGACTTGAAATTTCGTCGCTAATTCCCTCGCTAATGGTCACATTAGCGAGGGACTTGCAGTTCCGTCGCTAATCCTCGTTTTTTGCGAGGGACAAAATTTCACTCGCTAATTCCGTCGCTAATCCTCGTTTTTTTGTAGTGTGACGCCAAATTTAAAAACTAATTTAATTTTTCCATTTTTAATTTCCGTTGGTATTTCAACTGAGTCCAAGTGTGGGTGCATGGTAATTGTGCAATATTAAGTTGAAGATCGTGAGTTTCTGTGCGATATTTGAAGTCGGTTGTTAATATAATTGACTCCAACTGTATTGTGAAGCTAACAGTTAGAGTCAGTTCTTTTTATAACCGACTCTAAATGGTAATTTCACAACACATTTGAAGTTTGTTATAGAAACAATTGAATACAAAACCCTTTTACTCAACAAAAGTACAAATTCAGGTTCGTTTTCACAATATTCCCCGTGTGCCTTAGTTTCTCTCGCGTTCTCGCAACGCCGTTGCTATTATTAAATATATAGTTTTGTAGTAGTTAGTACTGAGTTTGTTAGTAGTTAGTGAGTGCCTATAAATAGGTATGATATAACCATTTTAGTTAACTTTTCTCATTTTGTATTACTACTACTTTGATCAATATGAGAGTCTTTTAAGTTTTTCTCTCTTATCTTCCATAGATGCCAAGTTCTTCAACATGGTATGAGAGGAAACATGGTATCCTCCATAAATTCTGTTGGTTTCAGGTTCCTTCTATTACTAGTAGGATACCCGTGCATACGCACGGGTGCTGCCATATTCTTTTCATGAACGAATTTAGACATAATTTAAATAGTCTGGACAGCACCTCGTGAAAAAAGACAAATTAAAGTAGTTAAAAAAGGAGTCTCAAATAAAAAATTAGATAAATATTAAAATCTAAAAATGTAAAAGTATCATTTAAAAACAATCTGTGCATTTATCCCGTGTTCTTTTATATATTAGTGCCAAGGTTGTTATCCCATGTTTTTTTTTATATATCAGTGCAGCTATCTTGTGTTTTTACATACATCATTACAATTGTCCCATGTTTTTTATATTTCAATAAAGTTATCACGTGTTTTTTAATATATCAGTAAAGTTATCTCATATTTTCAATTGATTATTTTAGTTGATTAATAGATTATAGTAGACAGTAACAGATAGATGGTAGATTATCAAATATTCCAGTGAAGTGTTTTTATATATCAGTGCAGTTATCCCGTGTTTTTATACATATCATTGCAGTTATATCATGTTTTTTTACATATTAATGTAGTTATCCCATGTTTTTTTATATATCAGTGCAGTTATCTCATAGTTTCAATTGATTATTTTAGTTGATTAGTACATTAAATTAGATAATAAAAGATAGATAGTAGATTATCAAATATATCGATCTGCAAAGCTTATCCGTGTTTTTTTATATATCAGTATAGTTATCTCGTGGTTTTTATATATCAGTACAGTTATCCCGTATTTTAAATATTAATCAGTAGTTGAAATAGTCATTAAGTTTTCCTTTTTTTGATATATTGATATCGTGCTTTTTATATATCAATGAAGTTATCCCGTATTTTTATATATTAGTGCAGTTATCTGGTAGTTTAGATTGACTATTTTTGTTTATTAGTAGATTTGATTTGATTTTCGAAATTTGAAAAAAAAAAAAAAGGGAAAGTTAAAATAAAATGGGAGTGAGAAGAAAGTGCATTGGGAGAATAAATTTGAAAAAGAGTGTGATAGTAAATTACAATGTTGCCCTTTGTTAGATGAGTTGTCAAATAAATAGGGAAACTTGTTTGAGTAATTTAAGTATGGTTTGTTTGTATAAATAGATATTAGATTAGATTAGTAGATAGTGGGTAAAGAAAGTTTGTGAGTTTGATTTGAATTTTGAAAAAAAAAAGTAAGAGAAAGTAGGAAAAAAGTGGGAGTGAGAAGAAAGTGCATTGAGAGAAGAAATTTGATAAAAGTATGATAGTAAATTACAATGTTGTCCTTAGTTAGATGAATTGTCAAGTAAATAGGGAGGCTTGTTTGAGTAAATTAAATGTGGTTTGTTTGTATAAATAGATAAATAGATATTAGGTTAGATAGTAAATAGGAAATATTGGGAAATGTGAGATTGAAAGAGAGTGAGTGACGAAGTAAGAGAAAGTAGAATTAAAAAATTTTATAAATAAAATAAAAGTGATGATGTGTTAAAAAAGTAAGATGTCTAAAATTATAATTGTGTAAGTTGTTTGTTTGTATAAATAGATATTAGATTAGATTTTTTTTAGGTTCTTTTTCATCTTTTTTACTTTTTGGTTCCCAATGTTTGTCTAGATCCATTAATTACTCTTCAAATGCATTTTGTGTTTCTTCAAAATTATTTTTTCTCCCAATTCATTCCCTTATTTCATCAATCGCTTGATATGTTCTCGTTTTAGATTTTTTTTTTCAATTGCTTGATTCACAGTTCTTGATTTCTCCATCATCTATTCCTCCAATTCTATGCTTATTGCGATTGTTTATGTTTTTCTCGTGTGAATAACTTTCTCTATCATTTTCTGCATTTTCCTTATCTGATCCAATTCATTCTCTCCATGTTCAAGATCAATTACAATTGATAATTTTGGATTTGATTTCTGCCGTTCGTTTACATCTTGATTTGGATTTAAATCTTGATTTCATTCTTTGTTTTCTTCAATTTTTCTCTACTACCAATGATTGTTCAATTTTTCTCTAATACCAAAGGTTGTTAAGCATGATACTTCTTCCATTGATAGTTAAGCACTGTTGCTTCTTTCGAGTGGTTATAGCATTGAGTTGTAGATTTTGCTTAATGGTTAAGCTTTTGTTGCTTCCTCCGAGTGGTTATAGCGTTGCATTGTGGCTTCTACTTGCTAGTTAAGCTTTTGTTGTTTTCTCCGAGTGGTTATAACATTGAGTTGTGACTTCTACTTGCTAGTTAAGCATTTGCCTTATGACTTTGATTTATGCCGATGTATTTCCAGCATCTCTCATTGTAATTATCTTTTGATTTGATGTAATTTTGTACTGTTCATCCCAAGCTAGAAGTGTTGTGAATACCTTCTAGCTTGCGGAGGGGACTATTAGATAGTTTGTTTGTAGTTAATGAGTTTCTATTAATAGGCTTGATGTAAACATTTAATTTAATTTTTCTCATTTTGTATTGCTACTACGTACTTTGATCAATATGAGAGACTTTTAAGCTTTTCTCTCTCTTATATCTTTCACGGATGTCATGTTCTTCAACAGCTATCGCTTGTGATACTGCTATTGGGCTGTGTCATTCTCATTGTAGTGTTCTTCTTGTTGTCCTCGCCTTGATCTCTCGTCTCACTCGTCTCTCTCGCTTAGTTTTTCCACAACCAGATGCATCTACGTCTATCAAAGTTTATGTCCATGCTTTTCCTTCATATTTTCTATCATCTACCCATTTTTGCTTCATGATGAACTCCCTCAATTCACAAACTTCACATTCTAACTTACTGTTCTTTTTTCTTAACTAAGCAATAGAATTGTCATCATAAAACCATTTTTCCTTCAATTTTCGTAGCTCACAAACTTTTAATTCTAGTTCAACGTTCATTTTTCGTAACAGTGATAAATTTGTATCATCCTAGCCACTTCACTTTGATTTGACTTCCTTCAACAATATTTCATAATTCTCTTGTGCTCTTTTCCCTCTCTCACACAATTCCTTTAATTTCTCTTTCTAAATTTTTTCTCGACATGATACATAATTATACTCTCATTTTTCAACCTTCTCCGAGATGTCCAATCTTTGACTCTCATCCTTACAAGGCAGATTTAATTGTTCCTTGAATAATAAATTTTGCAAAATGCATGGTTTGCGTAGTTTTATGTAAAAATATGTGTTGTCTTGTAAAATTCTAATTTCAATAGAATCTAGAAAATTGTTATTGAAAATTTATGTTGAGAATCTTTTATGACGAGGAAATTGTATATAGGGGAAATACAAAAACATAAAAATATATTTTAAAATAAAAAAGGGCTTTTTTGGAGTCTGTTCTTAATCGTACGTACCTTTAAGAAATTAGAAGCTGAGTTGACCATAAAGTCAGCATAAGCAGGAAAATCATATTGTAGTTGTCGAGTAATGCGAGATAAAAAGTATGTGTTGGAAATGTCATTGCTGCCTAATACCACGAGAAAAAGACTATTGGCTAAAATGAAGTTTGTCCTGTCGTCTCCAACAAGCCTTCTTAACTTCCCTATATATTCTTTGAACAAATCTAGCTGATCAGATATAGATAATGCAACCTAATTGTAAGGACAAAACAAAGTTAGAAGAAAGAAATGCTAAAACACTATTGATTGGTTTTTCTCTCCAAATTTTTGAAAAGTAGTTTGAGGTTGAAAATTTTCTTACTGCTGTTTCTGATGTCAAAGGGTCATAGCCTGCGCCACCAGATGCAAAGTTTACACCAGTAGGCAAATCACTAGGTTGGAGATTGGGATCCAAGTAAGCCGGAAGAAACTCTTTAATGCCCAATTCTTCAACTAGGACAAATCAAAAACTAGGTAATTATATATATGCACCAGCATTTTTTATAATTTAATATCTCTCGACTTAGGGCCCACTTGTTACAGCTTAAAAAAGAAGTAGCTTTGACATATTTAGAGCTTTTTGTAATATTTTTTAAATAATCACTTATTTTATAAAAACAATCATTTTAATAAGTTTTTCACCCGCTTGTACAACTTTTTAAAAGAATAAGATCTAAAACTAATCTAAAAAGTGTTTAATATGAGATGTTTTAAATAACTTCTCATAGAAATCATTTTTTATAGCATGACTTTAAAAAAAAACTTTCATAAATTTACACAAACAAAAAATAACTTCTATTTCTTAAAAAACAATCTCCAAATTATTTGACATCACAATGACTTATTTTTTAATCTATAACAAATAGGCCATTTAATATTTTAATATTAATTTTTATAGGTTTTGAAAAAGAGTAAAATTTATTTTTTTACTACAATCAAAATCACTCTTTTTTAATAATCTTTCATCTTTCAAAAACGATTTTAAAGAAAGCTACTCAAAACAGCTTATCATTGATGCTAGGGTATGATCATCTCCTTTCTCTAGTAATATATTTATTAACTAATAAATATAAAATGACATAAAGATTAAAAATACATCTTTATTTTAAATTTAGAAAACAATAAAATAACAAGAATATATAAATGTGAAAAATAAAAATAAAAGATAAAAAAACTATAAGTTTTTATAAAAGAAAAGACACACACACACACATATGTCAAAACGAGGGCACTAGGGGTGCCCTAACCCATGTACAAACTGGGGTAGACAATGATTGAAAAAACTAGGATTGACTAATACAAATACGAGGTGCAACACGCCACTCATAGTATAAACACCTTGGCCCTGTTGACCCAGCAATAAACCATCGCCAGGAGAGAGAAAGGTTTCCAAGGGTATAGGGATTGTAGAAAATCAATGATTGTGTGCTCTACTAATATTAGGGGGTTGGGGAAGTGTGGAGAGGAGAAAGATTAGGGAGTTAGTTTGGGATAATCGCTTGAGTTTTATTGCCATTCAAGAGACTAAAATGGAAGAGGTAGATATATAATAGCTTCTGCTGGTCAGTTTGGGGGAATGATCATCGTGCTTGGGTTTGTGTTCCGTCAGTTGGTAGAAGCGGGGGATCCTTTCTATTTGGGATAGCTCTCTCGATACTAGTGTTTTCACCTTTATTGGACACGGCTTTGTTGGAGTTTGTTTGGATTGGGGGTACAAGCGACTAGATGTTTTGTGGTGAATTTTTATTCTAAGAGTAGTATGTTTGATAAGAGACGACTTTGGAGTGAATTATTCATGTTAAAAAGGGAATTTGGAGGTGACGTTTGGTGTTCGTTGGTGATTTTAATGCAGTTTGCAACGCTCAGGAGAGGAGGGGCTTAGATGTCTTAGATAGGTCAAGCTGGGGCGTGGAGTGTCGGAAGTTTGGGAGATTTCTTAAAGACATGCATCTTATAGATTTGCCTCTTTTTGAAAGGAAATTTATATGGTTTCAACCCAATGGGCCGACTATGAGTCGAATTGATCGGATTGTGATTTCTAAATGGTGGATGTAGTTGTGGGGGGGATACTTCACAATGGGCCCTTTCGAAGGATGTGTTTGATCACTGCCCGATTCTTCTTTTAGATATTCTAATCTTTTATAGGATCCTAATTCATTTAGGTTCAAAAACCATATGCTTCAACATAAGGATTGCAAGAAGGTTGTCTCTAATAGTTGGGAAGTATGGAAAGCTGAAGGGGGCCTAAAACGGTGGAATAATAAGGTGTTTGGAGATGTTAATGTCAAGATATAATTTTTGGTGGATGAGATATTCGGTTGCGAATAATTGAAAGTGGAATCTTTGGGTCTATTTGTGGAGGAGGCTGTGGGTAGAAAAGAGAAACTCTAAGCTTTATGGAGATTGACTAGAAGTGAAGATAGTTTGATGTATAAAAAACTATAAGTTATAAGTTATATGCTCAAATGTTATTTTCAAATAACATCTAAAAAATTTATAAGTCAATATGATAAGCATATTTACTTTGGTTCAACAAACTTATAAGTAATTAATAAGTTAGTCCAATAAACTATTAACTAACTCCTTGACCTTACCAAAAAAAAAAAGAGAGAGCCTTAATAATATCTTATATTAATTATCACCTACTATTCATAATTCTATTCAAGATACGTCTTGTATGCGGAAAGAAGAAGAAGAAGAAGAGCATATATATAGAAGATACCTATGAGGTCAGATGGAACCTTTCCGTTGCTAAATCGGCCAGTTGGAATTCCACCCTTAAAATCTTTCCCATATGGAGGGAAATTGCAACGAGCCGTTGTTCTTAAGTTGTTGTTGTTATTTCCTGTATCCACAATCGAATCACCAAACACCAACACTGCTGGAACTGAAACATTTGGTGGCAGTTTCACCAGACCCTTTGTTTTGATGGAAACAAATAATACTATTGTTATGAAAGGGAGCAGCAAGGAAGGAAGGGTATTCATGAAATAGACCATATTAGCAGTTGTAGTTTGCTTACGTTCTTGGTTGATATGCTTCTTCCTTTTTTTTTTTTCCTATAAGAAGGATAATGATGAATGCAAAGCAAATTTAATAATCTTATTTGTAACTTTCATCATAATTAATTAGAGCTACTCCATACATTGACGAGTGAACTACTGTCTCCCTCTTATTTTATATAGGCTATAAGGTTTGGATTTGCTTTAAAAAAATTTATAAGTCAATATGATAAGCATATTAACCTTGGTTCAACAAACTTATAAGTAATTAATAAGTTAGTCCAATAAACTATTAACTAACTCCTTGACCTATATAGGCTTTGGATTACATCACTAAACCAAAGGTTTAGCGATGATCACTAAATGAATTCTAACCATTAGATGAGTAATTTATTACCTAAATCTGATCCAATGGGTGTTATTATAGGGGGTATATATGTACTATCCAATTTCAATTATATAAATTAATTAATTGGAATTAACCATGTGATCCAATATTATGCCTATCTTTAAGGCAATTATTTCTAACGGTTATGGGACAATAAAAATCTCTTTATTTTTGTCATTTAATCTCATCTAATTAATAACCAATTTTTTCGGAATTAATAACAATAAACCGTAAACATCTTTATTCCTTCTAAACATATTTCATCTCCTTCTTACCTTCAAGCTTCATTACGGAAGAACTAGCCACACTTTGGAAGAAGTTTGGTTACTAAATTGACTAACCACATGAATATGTTAGATTGGTTATTGAAGAACTAGCCACACTTTGGAAGAAGTTTGGTTAGTAGACATTACTTGGGAAGAGATTTCCTTTCTTTGCTGGTTTCGTTCTTTGCTGGGAAGAGATCTAATTTTGAGTTTCTGAAATTTTAGAGTAGCCGATTGTGGCTTCTTTTGTTTCGGTTTTCCCCTTTCCTTTTTTTTTGGCATTAATTTAGCACGTTTTTTTAATACATAGTTAATGCCTAATAATTAGGAAATCAGAAATTTGCTGAATTTGTAAAACTATATTTTTAATGATTTTTTGTTGACAAATCTACCCATTTAGTGATGGTCACTAAATGGTCCATTTAGTGATCTAAACTATACTCGCAGCATACATACTAAGAAAAACAACTAATAATACATAATTAATGATAATTATCTCATACTTTCGTATTCTCAATAGTATTTCTCTGTATATGTTCTCTTACTTTAAGGTGTCCAAGAATGTCATTAAAGAGCTTATTAAGATCAAGAGGGACTTCTTATGGGGGTAACAGAGCGGGACGTCCTGTTTATTGGGTGGCTTGGGATCAAGTTTGTAGACCTAAGAAGAATGGTGGTTTGGGGGTGAAAAATCTAGAAGCGTTCAATTTGGCCCTTTTGTGCAAGTGGAAATGGAGGTGCATTAATGATTTCACTAGTTGGCAGCTGCTTTTATCTCACCGATATGGTGATTTGAGGTCTGTTTTCACGGGCCCCGCCTCTTCTAGAGGTAGTACTAATGACTCGTTATGGTGGAGAGACTTACTACTTTTGCAAGATGGCACGCCTCTTTAGCAGGGTGCATTTGCTTCTGGTCTTAGGCCGATGTTGGGTAGGGGAATTTGATCTCCTTTTGGTCTCATAAGTGGGCTAGTGCCGATACTTTCATGGACTTGTTTCCTAGTCTCTACCATCTGGCAAAGTTTAAAAATGGTTGTATTAGGGAGCATGGATATTGGGTTGATAGTGTTTGGCATTGGAATCTCGTTTGGGGTCTGCTTTGACAGCGGAGGAGAGGGCGGACTCTAATTTGTTGTTGGACATTTTAAACTCTCTTCTTCCCGATGAGTCCGAGCAAGATAGATGGTAGTGGAGACTTGTTAAGTTCCAAGTGTTTACGGTCAAATCTTGCTATACTTTGTTGTTGAACCTTTGGCATAATGAAAGGTTGGATAGTGACATTCAAAGTGTTTTAGATGATACATGGTAGCTTTCGATTCCCACTAAGGTGGGGGTGATCAGTTGGAATTGTTGTTGGAAAAGCTTCCAACCCGGGATGCTCTTATTTCTAAGGGTGTCATTGCTGACCTTCATGGGTTGTGTTGTCCTTTTTGTTTTGAGACTATTTTTCACTTATTTTTTTATGCAAGTGCTCTCGTTCAGTTTGGTCATCTACTCACAATTGGATGGGAAGTGCGCTCATGGATTCTCTTGTTGGAGTGACACATTTTAGGGTGCATAGTATCAGGCTAGATTCCAAGAAGGTTGGTAGATTGAAGTATCTTTTGTGGATGACAGTCACGTGGTGCCTCTGGATTCATTGAAACCACATTATATTTAAGGATAAAGTTTTCAATTCTCAAATTGTAGTCAATCGTTTTAAAACTATATCTTGGAGTTGGTTCATTAGCATAGAAGCTCGCAACTCAGATTTGAAAATTTCCGACTAGTGGGGAAATCCTATTGTTTGTATGAACTCGATATAGTTTGATCATTTGTCTCATTCTTCCTGGGGTACTCTTTCCTCCTTGGGTCTTTTTTCCATGGGGTTTCGGCCCTAGGAGATTTTAATGAGGCCATTTGTATCAGTACTGGTTGGGGAGCCTGTTTGAGTTCCCTTTAGTAAAAAATTTGCTTATAAAAAAAATCCTCTTGTTACTTCATCTCTTTTCGAATAACTAAATATTAAAAAATAAAACTACATTGATGCTTCACCGTACAATAGGGAAAAATAATTAATGTTTAATTGGTATTATAAAATGTTAAAAAGAATGTTAAGAAATATGAGCAATTTTTTTAATTTAAACGTCAAATAATATGGGATGAAATGAGTACTATCCGTAACCTCACAATTGTTTGTGTAAATTTCTAGTCGTAGTGAACACCAGACCTACATAAAAAAAAGGAGTATACTTGTTTTAGCTCATTTATTACATTACATGAAGAATGAAATCATAACGTCATTGCAATTTTTTCTGCTTCTAAAAAAAACGTCATTGCAATTTTTAGTGGCCGTGTATTGTTTAGAAGCTTTTAATGAACATGTTAAATCACTAGTTTCTCACCGAGATTATTTTGGTTCCCATTCGGACTTTTTAAGAAATGCTTCGAGCTTTGTGGATGAAAAAAATATGGTTAAAATGAAAGACCTCACTATATTAGGCAATTTGGTTTCCTAATTGAGATTAATCATATTGGGTTTTCTCCTCTTGATATTGTTTGTTGTTTTAAGAAAATCAATGTATTAACTTGATTATGGTTTAATATTTTCAATAAAGAATTAAAATATTGTTTTCCAATTTTTGTTTTCGATAAGTAAAAATTTTATTAATAATGATCTACTCGACATCATTCTTCACACACTCAGTCCACCTTTAAACTGGTTACAAAGGACATACTAAATCAGGTTTTCAAAAGCTGGTACGACTAACTAAAATAGCAACAAATACACCTATTTTACCACTTATGTCATACACCTAATTATACATCTTGGAACATGGCAAATTTAAAAAAAATAAAAAAATTGTAGCAGCATGATTGTCAAACAATGTTCTAAAAACTAGCAATGCATAGACTATTTCAACACAAAACGAAAATATGTTGGGATCTGATGCGATCATAAGTTTTTTGAGTATGTGGAAGAAAATCTACAAAAAAATTATTCATCTGATGCACTTCGTAAAGTCTAAATTCAAGTGATATGAAGCATTCATAGGTTGATTAGTGGATCATAAATAATTATTATTGGGTTGATTAGATAATAATCAAGTGCAAGTTTGCTATTATGTTTAATTTTTGTATTTTTTTTCTAGGCTGAATTTTTGGTGACTTTTTATATTCTCCCAGAACAAATTAAATGCTTTTTAATAGTACCTCATTATAGTGGCTAGTGAGAATTCGTAATCAGATTGATGCTAGGATGGCTAGATAAGAATCATCATGTGGTTTCTTGCAAGTTTTCAATTGTCATCAACATAGTAGCACTCATGTTTGACCTTGTAAAATGAGATTTCAATTTCCTAAGTTTCCTAAAGTGTCTACAACGGTCGTTAAATGGACTTCATATTCATGTGGCTTGTGTATTTGAATTTTTCATTGACTGATAATGCAAGATGAATGAAAGCTTTATTTTAGCATCTCATCTCCAAGTTGGAAGATCTTGACATCTCTCTTTTACAATATTTTTAGAATATGAAAGCGCACAGACGACAACTTTAATTTGAGGAAGTTTGGATATGTTTTTTTTTTCTTTTTTATCACATACATGATTATGTATTTTTAAAAAACTTATAATATTTTTATTACATGAAATTCTTGCCCCCACAGCTAAATTTTCTAGATCCGCCATTGATGTATCATTGTCAAGTTGTGTTCTAAAATCTAGTAATGCATAAGACTATTTCCACACAAATCAAAAATATGTTGGAATCCACCTCAGCATCTTGCAAGTGATATCTCTTTTGCGCCCTTTTTCTATTGCCGCTTATATTCTTTATCATGAATTTTTTTTTTTTGAGATTTATCATGAAAATTTGTAACATCTAATAAATGTCTAAAATTTTATTTGAGTGAAGAGATAAAGAGCAAAATTAGTATATTTTGCAATATTTTTAAAAAGTTTATAGTATTAATTATTTTTCTTTTTAAGAAGTGTGTCACATCCAAATAATAGGACGGGAGAATATCATTCTAGATGGGAGTATTCTCAAGATAAAGTTTCCATTTATTTGTGTAGTTAATGACTTTATGGTTAGTTGTAAGTTGTTTGGCATAATTGGTACACTTAGTTGGTTGTAACTTGACCATCAAATTGAATACATATTTGAATTATACGTCAAAAATATGTGGATATCAAAGAGCGAAGGATCTCGTTGTCATTGATCTATTGCAAGATTTTAGACAACTATGGCGTTGCATTATTTAATTGATGCATTTTTTTATATACCTTTTGAAATATCATGATATTTTATTTATTTTAATATGCCACTCTTTCTAATTATTAGGAAACAATAATATCTTTGAATGAATTAATATCTGGATATCCATCGTCATTATTTGTTGAAGTAATATTACTCAGCAATCAATTACGAGTGAACAAACGAACATGTGTTAAAAAAGAGGATCCATGTGGTTCTTCCTCAACCAAGTCTTCTTGAGCTCTATCAAGGGGGTGGACACCGGTCGGTTACGACCAGATTCGGTCCAAAACACCTCAATCCGCGGCAATCCGCGGTTGACAAGATCTGGCCCATCTCCGACCGTTTTTCTCCGTCGGTTTGTTCGGATGCGGATATGGCGGTTACACGGGTGGTCGGGTGGGTTCGTCGGTTATCAAGTGAAGAAGAATAGAAAAAAGAAGCAGGATTTAAGAAGTATTTCCATGGTGTTGGGACGTTTTTGCTGGAGGTCGAAGAAAGAGGTTGAAGAAAGAGAAAGTTCTGTATAATTAAAAAATAAAACTCTTGCATTGGGTTCCGTTGATCACCCATCTGCTATTCTGCTGCACTCAGTAGTACTACTTTATTGAAACAATGTTTTTAAGTCTCTTTATTGAAACAATATTTTTTTATTCTGCACACCTATACACGCCTGTAGCGACCAAAAAATCCGGGCAAGGATTCTTCGAAAGGTTCTTTAGGAAGCCGCCACCAAATTTTAGTTTAAGGGCAAATTCGGAAAATCCCTTTTAAGTTTTAAGATAAGGCGTTGTTAGGGTCGGGAGGGAGTCGTTATGTGTGGGGAAGGTATTAGCACCCCACGACATCCTATTGTCTAATTAATTTAGGATTTATTTAATAGTTACCCTTTCATTTGTAGAAAAAGACTTATTTATGTTTTTGGTTTTAGTGCTTGACAAGGGTTGAATCTTGCTCCTACGCACTCTCCGGATGCAATGGAGGAATCAAAGCTACGTAGTTCTTCCCGAAAAGTTTGTGGGTTGGTGTTTTTTTTAGTGTAGGGATCCTAGGATTCCTTGAAACTGCATCTGACCATCGATTCCTAGACGATTGACTAACTTGGATTGTACAACCGACTTAGTCCCCTACTTTTTGAAAACAATTTTAGAGTTTTTGAAAGAAATTGATTTGGTGTGAGGTGGGTCCGTTTTAAAATAGGTATTCTAGAACTCCCGAACAGCATGCTGACTCATTAGTTCTAGAACGCGACTAACCCTTGGTTGTACAACCGACTTAATCCCCTATTTTTAGGAAAAATGGTTTATTCAGTATTTATTAAGTTTTCAGGTTACCGAATCATGCATACTCATTGGTCCTAAAATAATGACTAACTTAGGTTGTTGTACAACCGACTTAGCCGCTTATTTAGAAAAAAATAGTTTATTCGTGTTTATTGAATTTTGGGTTACCGAACAGCATGTACTCATTGGCCCTATAGTAATGACTAACTTTGGTTGTACAACCGACTTAATCTTTTATTTGATTTTTAGATGAAAATATTATTTATAAACCTTTTGAAGAGAATTAATTAAAAACAAGAGAAGGGTGAAAATCAGAAATAGGGTGCAATTAATTGAAAAAGGGTGCATTATTAACAGTGGGGTGCGACTAGCAGAATAATATGAATGGAATGGAGGATATTACAAATGCCTAAACCTAGCCCACAACCCAAAGACCCGATCCACCCTTCTCACCCCAGCTGCGCTGCGCAGCTTCTGCCGTGAGAGAGATGGGCCACGTTTGGCCGGAAATCACGGCGAGCAAGGCGGGTTTGGACCAAACGGATAGGGAATCGACGCTGGGGGAAGCTCGCCGTCGGGGAGGATTGCGCCGCCATGGCGCCCACGCCACGGAGGTACGACGAGTTGACGCCACGACGACGAGGTGCGTGAGGCGACTTAATACGGTTTTGTTTTGGTTTTAGTTTCGTGGTTCAGTGACTGTGGGTTGGAGGGATGCTCACTGGATGGTGGGACGTTGGAGGCAACAAACGGTCCGCCGGAGAAGACAATCTCACGGCGGCGTTCTCGCTGGAACGAACTCAGGTTCGTTTTTGTTCTTTTTTGTTTGTTTTTTTACTTCTCCAACATTGTTATTCTTTTTCCCAAAAGGCGATAACCAAATCAGTTTCAACATTCAATTTGTTTTATCATGTTTCCATTATTTTACCAATCATCCTATATGTATCATTAGACTTCAGACAATATTTAACATATGATGGTGATAATATAAAATAACAAGACAGCATGCCAACGAGGATGTTATTTTGAGTCTACGTGCTGGCATAGTACGTATTTGAGTCACGAGACAATAAGGAGGGATAAAAAACTATAGCATGTGTCTACGGGAATAGAACGAAAGTGACCAACCTGTTACTTTGAGTGAAAGGGGAGCTGTTGTTATGGATAATCTGCTACTGTCCTTATGCTTGTGTATGCTATTGCTACTGGTGCTGACGCCTTTCGCAATGTTTCTCCAAGGGATAGTGTTGGGTGGTTAGGGTTTCAATGTGAAGCCCTAATCCTTATTTTTTAGTGATTTTTGCAGTTTGTCTCTCCGCCTCGATTCTGTGTCCTTTTGATTCTTGATTGATCGCTTATTTATAGTTAAAAATTAGGTCGAGCATTAATTATTTTTGACTGGCTTTGGATGATTTTCGTGTCTTGATCCAAGCTCAACAAGAATTCAGTGAGACTTGGAATCTTTTGACACCCTAGTTTTTATTTTGTATTTTCGGATCCTATTTTTATGTATTTTTTAGTATTATGTTTTTTTTGTATTTTTGGACTCTTTGGACTATTAAGTGCTTTTAATTTGTAAATTAAATCTGAATACCATTTTTGACATTTTTGAATTATTAAGTGCTTAAATAAATTAAATAAGAATAAAACTAACAATAGGAAAAAGGAGCGGACCAAATACAAAGACGAGATCTGACCTGGACTTGACAAGCTGCGCTAAGACTAGACCAAAAATAGAAGAAATGGGCGTGTTAAAAATAAATAACTTTCGGAATCGCGTTCTTCAAAATACGAATAAAATAAACTACTAAAACAAGAAAAAGAAGACGGACAAAATTGGGTATATACAATTTGCCCTCTTTATTAATATTTCACTAGAAAGTGCGGAGCTCTCGAACTTTCGTAGTAGAAATAGGAATAAAGATAAGATAGACGCTAATTTTGTCCGTTTAAGGGGAAGTGGAAGGTTTGGGAGATAAGAGGAGCGGTTAATACTTGGCGCGATTAACAGAGAGTTGAATGAAGGGCCAACAAGGACCGAAGGAAGGAGCACTAAGGCTCTCAAGGACCACTCGTGGTCGAAGGAGCGACAAGGCTCTGAAGGACCACTTAAGGTCCGAAAGGGCGCTAAGCCTTAATTGAAGGACCATCGTAGTGCAAGGAGCGCAACTAGCTACGGTACTAATTAAACGGCCCGAGGGGGCCTTTATACTCGAAGCGGCCATGATGGGTCAAGATCGTGTCTAGAATCGATATGTTGACCATGAAGGACGACACTGCGTGTCTTAGGCCGACACGGCTAGTCCGAAGGACCACGCGGGTCCGGAAGGTCCGGGCTCGACTCGACGCGTTGCGACTGGGCCACTTAGGGCATGAAGGAGCGTAGTGCTCGAAGGACCACTCGGTCCGAAGGATCAACCGTGATCTCGTGATATGATATGAGATCAACGCTTAAAGTTACCGATACTAGAGGAACAAACTAGGGACTAACACTCATCGTGTTTATTAAAATGAAGAAGCAACCTATGCTTGGTGTATTTAACAATGTAATGAAAAATATTTGCTTGTATGTGATGTATGCACATGCAATGATTGATATGTGGTGGGATGATGAATGAAATGTGGTATGACTTCCTCTTTTTTTTTTTTTTTTTTTTTTTTTTTGGGCAATCTCTTTTTTCTTTGTTTCATCAACTCGCGGGACTTCCAATGTGAGATATGAAGCCATCCTGTGTATTTGCACTGCTGGATCGACATGCTGGTGATTGTCATAAGAGCTATTCGTTTTCTGCAATGACTGCTTTTTGTAGGAGATTGTGTCATTTCTGTGATTAGCAAAAATTTCGTAATGATAGTAATGCTTATGATTATACCACATGTTTCTCATTTATCCTAAAACATCATTTCAAAAATAGAGAGAATGAAAGAGAAGGGAAAGTGTTTGATGTTAATATTGGAAGCCGAGCAGCATGCGAAGGCACATCGATCAAGATTGCATCGGTGGATCGAGATGAAAGAAACAGGAAAGCCAGAAATACTAAGCAGATTTGTTGGTAGCTAATCTCCTTGAGATAACGCGATCGGCTACTCATGTTCACAACCTTGATCCCCTCATTGTCCGACTTTCAGAAGTGTTGTTCGCCTCAGTATTTTGGTCCAATCTTTTGACCCTAATTTTTGCCTGGATCGCCCTTTTGGGTTTTCGATCCATCGGGTCGCTCTAACTTTTGCCTAGGCCGCCCTTTTGGGTTTTCGACCTAGCGAGCTTATTCTTGCTTGGCTCATTTTTTCTCTTTTTCCTATACCATTCTTTTCTCTTGACTGCATCTGAGTTGACTGGGAGGTCTTCACTGTCGTGAGAATTAAGGCTCTTCTAGAGAACAATTTCTTCACCACGTAAGGTTCTTCGTAATTTGAGGTTGAGAATCCTTTTAGATAAGTAAGATTTCCTTGGGCACCAGGTCTCTTTCTTGAAATTGTTGAAGACAGACTTTCATAAGCTTTCTTCGTTCTCATCTGATACGGCTGGTCATGACATGATGCGACCATTTTGTTTGATGACTTCTTTTGTTGCGTTGGGTTGCCCCTGTTGAGGTGGGAAGGGAGTGTTTGTGGATCGCATTCTGCGGGACCTCTTTGATATTCTTTGTTTGCTGTCGCAGTTGCCTCATTCACCTTTGGGTGGTATGGGGAGGGGCTATGAGCACGACCTGAGGTCTCCAAACAACTCTGCCACCATGATGTTTTTTTTTTTTTTTTTTTTTGAAGACCGTAATGGCTGACTAAATCGTTAACAATCACAGATCTTGTTACACCGGTGGGCTTTTAATAGCCTCTTGTGACTTGATGTATCCATGCCATGACGCCACCCAATCGAGACAAGATTCGTGTGAGTTTTCTTGGTTTCTTTGTCCTTAATTGTTTGTATTTTTTTTTTCTTCTTTCGTGCCCCAGCTTAGTAGACTTAGTTGCTTCCAGCTAGATTCTCATGGGGCCTCCCAGTCATCTTCGACATTTTCCCCAGTTTGGTTAATGAGGTGATCAAGGTTATGCTATGAGTCACCGATATTGCTATTTTCGAGAATTTGATCTGCATTAGTTGGAAGTGAAAACGGATAGAGGAGAAGGCAAAGCGAAAAAATGAGAGAGATATAAGGAGAATTTTAGAGAATTCAAAATGCTATTTTATTAATAATGATACTGAAATGAAACATGCGTGCCCTTATTGAAATTTCCTAAGGCCTTGGGCAGAGCCATAGGATTTGCATTACAGAAAATTACTTTGAATTAAAAATCACAGAAAAATCAACAGTCTCTCGGTTCTTGAACTCTTTATTTGTAGGAGAAAATCGCACATGATTGACGGCACCGTCTTCGGTACTTTGATAACTCTCACCAACTGCTATTTAATCACCACTTTCCTTAAAGTTCAGCTGCTTTGTGTCAATGAGGCCTTGAACGATGTGCTTTAAGGGATAACAATTTTCAGCTGAGTGACCGACTGCCCCAGCGTGGAACTCACAACTCGCTTTTGGGTCGTGTCCTCTTGGGAATGGAGGCTGAACTGGTCTCATCGACGAGGAGAAATCACATTGTGGGTGATAAGTTGGCCGCAAGCAGTCAGTGTATGATATGGGAATGGGGTCATATTGGGAGGACCCTTGATGGCTTGATCTTTCTTTGGAGAATTATAGTGTGAATCTCCTTGATTTTTACTATGGCGTTGACTTCCCCTTCTTCTTATTGAACATTGTAGGAGTCCCGTCGAATTATGAGTGATCTTCCCAGATCCTCATTGCATTTTCTACTCTTCCTCCTATGGTAACCATGTCCGAGAAGTTTGAAGATACTCCCCTATCAATTTGTCATAGTAGGGGATGGAAGAGTTTCCATGAACATGGCAACCATTTCTTTTTCTAATAGAGGTGAGGTGGTGCTACTGTGCGGCCAACCCTCTCCGGTATTTGGGCATATTCCTTGAAGGACTCGTTGTCTTTTTGGTCATATTTTGCACCGTGTGTCCTATCGGGAGCCATATCGATGTTATATTTGTATCGCTTAAGAAAAGCATCGGCCGATCTTTCCAACATTGGATACGAGCACGTTCCAATCTGCGTATACCACTCGTTTGCGCCACTAGACTGTCTTGGAAGTAATGAATAAGCGGTGATCATTGCGCGCAAACCGAGCCATTTTCTGCGAAGACATAGTCGGATGATTAAGAGGACATGTTGCCCTCGATACTTATCAAAGTCGGGCACTTTGAACTTATAAGGAATGACCACATTGGGGGACGAGACATAGGTCATATGCGCCACTTATTTCCACATTGGATCCTTCCACCGCTCTTAGACGCTCTTCTAGCATTTGCACTTATCTCTTGCTTGAGGATCTTCAAATTTCGGTAACCATGAGAAAGACCACCCACATTGTGAGGAATGTATGAGTATGATTCTTGAAGTCGATTCGAGAACTTGAGAAAGACCTTTGGTGGTGCCGAAGTTTTGCGTTGAATTTGTTTGTCCCATCCCATTACCAACATTGTTTCCTCGCTATTCCATCTTGATTCTCGTGCGCAACCCCGTAAATATCTTCTTCATTGACAACACCCGTGGTCGGGGCGTGTAACCTAGTGGTAGACCCCATTGAGGCCATTGCGCGCTTGAGTGTTGGGACCGAGTTATGTGGGACGGGCACGTTCGTGGCACGGTCATTGGTGCCCAATTTGAAATGTTGTCGTCCGCATTCTTCTCGGTGAGAAGCTTCAAAATCTCGGTCATCCGATCTTTCAAACCCAAGCATGTCCTGCATTTGTTCCTTCAGTTTTTCAATCTCATCCTTCAACACTTGATTGTCTTGGTATTCGGCCATGTTCCTTGCTTGAGAAAGAGTCCAATAACGATGTTGATGAACCAGCTTGCCTTTTTTCTGTTTTTTTCTTTTCAATGCATGATGTTAGTATGAAATTAGTATGAAATGTAAATGAAATGGTAAGGTATGCGCATGAGATGTATGAGATGATAACATATGATTTGATTTATCACGTTGGGGGGTTATAAACTTTCATTTGGAGAGTAAAGTACAAAATTGGATTTTGACTTTAGCATGCATGACTTCTCTCCAAAATAAGACTTTTAACTCCCTGACGCTTATTTCAATATTTTTTGTAATGCAAAAAGAAAGGGAAAAATGCATGTAGTATACTTTCTAAAAAACTTTGCGGAAATAAAAATTTTGATTTTTTTTGTTTTGGATAAAAGACGGTATGCATTAATGTTTGTTTGAATGCAAGGGTATAGAGCTCCTTCGTGATCCTAGGAAGGTACCTTATGGAGCGGGTCTAAAGTTTTCTTTATAGTGGACCTCACAAGGATGGTTCTAAAGGATCCTACACATGGTTCCTAGAGCCAAGGACCCCAGCCAAGAACACTGACCCCAGCAATAGGCAAGCTATTAGAAGGGATAGCATCCTCAAAAGGAATCAAACTCTAGGTGAGATTCTCGTGACCACCCAACGAGACGTACGTCCCGCAGGCCATCACTACGTAATCTCGTTCTAACTTAGGTTTATGCTCGAGTCCGGGTAGAGGACTTTTCTCACGTGTGTGAAGTGTAGAAGTGCAGTGTGTGTAGGAGCAAAATAAACCCAAAGCTGCAAAACAAACAAACATACAAGTATCGTCTTCTACCCTAGGGTTTACACAAATAACATAATTATGTAAAAAGCAAATAAATAAATAAAAGGGTAAGAATTGAATTTAATCCTAAATTAATTAAACTAGGTTTTGACTCTCTAAAAATATATAAGTCCCCAGTGGAGTCGCCAGCTGTAGCGACCAAAAAATCCGGGCAAGGATTCTTCGAAAGGTTCTTTAGGAAGCCGCCACCAAATTTTAGTTTAAGGGCAAATTCGGAAAATCCCTTTTAAGTTTTAAGATAAGGCGTTGTTAGGGTTCGGGAGTCGTTATGTGTGGGGAAGGTATTAGCACCCCACGACATCCTATTGTCTAATTAATTTAGGATTTATTTAATAGTTACCCTTTCATTTGTAGAAAAAAGACTTATTTATGTTTTTGGTTTTTAGTGCTTGACAAGGGTTGAATCTTGCTCCTACGTACCTCCGGATGCAATGGAGGAATCAAAGCTACGTAGTTCTTCCTGAAAAGTTTGTGGGTTGGTGTTTTTTAGTGTAGGGATCCTAGGATTCCTTGGAACTGCTGACTACCATCGATTCTAGGACGCTGACTAACCCGATTGTACAACCGACTTAGTCCCCTACTTTTTGAAAACAATTTTAGAGTTTTTGAAAGAAATTGATTTGGTGTGAGGTGGGTCCGTTTTAAAATAGGTATTCTAGAACTCCTGAACTGTACAGCTCATTAGTTCTAGAACGCTGACTAACCCGGTTGTACAACCGACTTAATCCCCTATTTTTAGGAAAAATGGTTTATTCAGTATTTATTAAGTTTTCGTGGTTCTTGAACTGCATACTCATTGGCCCTAAAATAATGACTAACCTTGGTTGTACAACCGACTTAGCCGCTTATTTAGAAAAAATAGTTTATTCGTGTTTATTGAATTTTGGGGTTTTCGAATCTGCATGCGACTCATTGGCCCTATAGTAATGACTAAACTAACCGGTTGTACAACCGACTTAATCTTTTATTTGATTTTCAGATGAAAATATTATTTATAAACCTTTTGAAGAGAATTAATTAAAAACAAGAGAAGGGTGAAAACTGTAAAATAGGGGTGCAATTAATTGAAAGGGGTGCATTATTAACAGTGGGGTGCGACTAGCAGAATAATATGAATGGAATGGAGGATATTACAAATGCCTAAACCTAGCCCACAACCCAAAGACCCGATCCACCCTTCTCACCCCAGCTGCGCTGCGCAGCTTCTGCCGCGAGAGAGATGGGCCACGTTTGGCCGGAAATCACGGCGAGCAAGGCGGGTTTGGACGAAAACGGGATAGGGGAATCGACGCTTGGGGGAAGCTCGCCGTCGGGAGGGGATTGCGCCGGCCATGGCGTCCACGCCGGCCGGAGGTACGACAGTGACGCTTCGCCGACGACGAGGTGCGTGAGGCGACTTAATACGGTTTTGTTTTGGTTTTAGTTTCGTGGTTCAGTGACTGTGGGTTGGAGGGATGCTCACTGGATGGTGGGACGTTGGAGGCAACAAACGGTCCGCCGGAGAAGACAATCTCACGGCGGCGTTCTCGCTGGAACGAACTCAGGTTCGTTTTTGTTCTTTTTTGTTTGTTTTTTTACTTCTCCAACATTGTTATTCTTTTTCCCAAAAGGCGATAACCAAATCAGTTTCAACATTCAATTTGTTTTATCATGTTTCCATTATTTTACCAATCATCCTATATGTATCATTAGACTTCAGACAATATTTAACATATGATGGTGATAATATAAAATAACAAGACAAAGATGCCAACGAGGATGTTATTTTGAGTCTACGTGCTGGCATAGTACGTATTTGAGTCACGAGACAATAAGGAGGGATAAAAAACTATAGCATGTGTCTACGGGAATAGAACGAAAGTGACCAACCTGTTACTTTGAGTGAAAGGGGAGCTGTTGTTATGGATAATCTGCTACTGTCCTTATGCTTGTGTATGCTATTGCTACTGGTGCTGACGCCTTTCGCAATGTTTCTCCAAGGGATAGTGTTGGGTGGTTAGGGTTTCAATGTGAAGCCCTAATCCTTATTTTTTTAGTGATTTTTGCAGTTTGTCTACTGCCTCTGATTTCTGTGTCCTTTTGACTGCTGATTGACTGCTTATTTATAGTTAAAAATTAGGTCAGAGCATTAATTATTTTTGACTGGGCTTTGGATGATTTTCAGGTCTTGATCCAAGCCCAACAGCAGCTGCAGCAGCTTGGAATGCTGCCTGACACCCTAGTTTTTATTTTGTATTTTCGGATCCTATTTTTATGTATTTTTTAGTATTATGTTTTTTTTGTATTTTTGGACTCTTTGGACTATTAAGTGCTTTTAATTTGTAAATTAAACTGAATACCATTTTTTGACATTTTTGAATTATTAAGTGCTTAAATAAATTAAATAAGAATAAAACTAACAATAGGAAAAAGGAGCCAGACCAAATACAAAGACGAGATTGGACCGGACTTGACAACTGCGCTAAGACTAGACCAAAAATAGAAGAAATGGGCGTGTTAAAAAATAAATAACTCGGAATCGCGTTCTTCAAAATACGAATAAAATAAACTACTAAAACAAGAAAAAGAAGACGGACAAAATTGGGGTATAACAACGCCATCCCTATATACTTATAATAAAGTTGCATGTATTATTCGCGCACAATGTGACGATTTTGGTCGGATTCACGTGCCGATGGATGTGAATATTAATACCGAATCCGACCATATATACCCAAAAATAACCGTTTTTCATTAATCGGGTAACCAAAATCCGATTGGAGCTATCCGAAATAGGAAATATTCCATCGGGTCTGACGGGTTACGGACGGGTCGTCGGATCTTGTCCACCCCTATATCAAGGTTCGCTTTAGATGATGGGAAAAGAGAATTTGTGACAGCAATTCATTGTATTAGTCTGTTACCTTTTTTTTAAAATAAAGAGTCTCGCTAAAATCTACTTATGCAAACCCTCTTTAGGGATAAATTATCAGAAAGAAAAAGAGCGTTATGCTACTGTTACCTTCTTTTTTAGTGTGTTAAGTCATTGTATTAGGCCACACTAACATATATCAATAGAAATAAAGTGACACTATTTTATTTATTTTGCAACATAGTAGAATTAAAATAAGAATAAGATTTTAACAAGTTCAACTTAGAAAACTTTAATTTTTCAGTAACAGAAATAGTTAATATCATTCGATATGTCTACATACATTAGGAAAACAATTAATTGCTTTTAAATAATTCGGTATTATAAGGCTTGATTCGGCTTTCAATTCTTCAAATGGAAGATAAGAATCATCATGTTTTAAGTAAGTTTTAAAAATTGGGGCTCTCAGCAATCACCCCTCCCACGCATACTCAATGTCAATGGTACCGCCGCCTGTCACTGGTTTAAACTCCAAAGTACTCTCCAACTACATTTTTTATCCATAAATGTCGTCTACGTGTTCCCAATATGACTTGTCTCGCTTTGTTGAGAACTCATCTCTCACTTTCTTGCCTTTTTTAGGTGATCCTTTTGTGTTGACCTTATCTGGAGGTGGACACATGGAAGTAGTGTCTGGGAATGCCAACTCACGTACTTTCGCGTTCAACATCACTCTACCTACATGATCAAAGAATCAAACATTCACTGCACTACTTCAAATTCAATCTTCATACCCAACTCATCATTTGAGGTCCCAGATTCTTGCTTCTCATGGTGTATTTTGAAATTAATTCTCTTCTAGTGATGATGAATCGTGGGCAACAAAATCGAGGTGCAGTCCATCAAGTACCTACAAAATAAGTATGATTTGTTTTAGAACAATAAAATTTAAAAGGTGACAAGATTTAATGACAAAAATTAATGGGGTCAAATAGAATATATACCTAGCAAGTTCACATGCACATGGTAGATTGTGTGTGGTTCTGATCGTGCATCCACATGCAGATGCATCAATTCCAGTCGTGTTACACTACTTTAAATCTTTAGCTATATAGTCTATAGTGTTGGCAGCCACTAAACCCTTAAGGCTATTATACATTTTCTTTTAAGTGGTCAAATTTGACTCTGCTGAGGTTATGCTCGAAAGCCATCTTAAGGTCAGTATGCTATATCCTAAGCATGCTACATATCGAATCCCAACACAGACACAAGTCTCCCCTACTATCGTGCAACAGTCTCTTTAACAACGAATGTGCAGACTCAACTCTCTTGGTGGTAGTGTTTCCTAGGTGCATATAACAATTTATCCATGCATCAATAAACCTATCTTTGTGAGGGGTAAGCCTGGTGTTCTTCATATAATTTATGAAGTTGTCAAATGGCACCGAGTCCGACACACCCTCGAAGTTTTTCAACTGATGCTAGTACTCATCCGAAGTGTTCGCATGGACAACTTTTTGAAATGCATCAATCACGTCCTCAACTAGAGGAACCGTATGCACGTTTACCCTAGCTTTGGTCCTCACGTTTTTTAAAAGTGAAATTGACACAACAAGTTGTCAGATGTTGGAAGTTCCATAGCCACAGAATTCATCATAACAATGTTTCTGCTAGTAAGTATAACCTTTGGAAAATCATCATGTATCCTAAATAGAATCCTAAGTTTTTTCCGTAATCCACAAAGTTATCTAATTTATCCTCCTCGACATAAGCAAATCCAAGAGAGGAAGTCCTCTCCGTTGAGGTTACATTGGCGATCTCAACCAACGATATCTATATCGGTTGGTCTTATATGTGGAATAAATACGCAATGCAATGGGAAAGGTATTAAGAAGCTCAATGAAATCTGGATGTCCCCAAAAGATGTCTCTCAGAATAGAAGTGTCATGTGCAACTCTATGGCAATACACATATTGATCATGTTCCAAAAGACTCATCAATTGTTGGAGCTTAGTCCCACCTTGACGAAGACTCGACAGTTGCCTCGTACGATAATTGTATTTTTTTTAAGAATAGAGTGGCTATCTTTAGGCTTCATAGCTTTGATTTCATCAAGGATGCGATTAGGCGGGATCAAATTCCAAGTCATTCTAGCCACTACTTCCTTCTCTTCCGCTAGTAATTTTGAAGTGTACGGATGACCTTCATCGTAAGAAATTAGTCTGTGGTTATGTGTTCCACACATAACCCTCAATATCCATCCTCCAATCTTCTTAATAAATTTTCCTATCAACCTAAACTTGCAAAGTGAAAGATTTTCTAGTCCCAAAGAGGAACTAAATCAAGATACTTGTACTTTCCAGGTTTTTCATACATCAACTTCCAGTATTATTTCCTGACCTCCATCTGCTGTCGGATCTAGATATCACAATCACCATGTCAAGGGACTTTCCGACAAAATACCCCCTTTATATATTTTAATAGGTACAGTAGTTTGTTGTCGAACCAGTTCGGTAATATGGTACCAAACCGAGAACGAAACTAGAAAAATACGTACACATACACAGTTTCCCAGCGAAAATGGAGGATGGTGGATAGATGACTAGAATGTGAATGAGGTGGGTGAGGAGAATATATAGGGTTTGGAGTGGAGGGATGGGAGGTGTGGGGTTATGGGGGAATGTGTAGGAGATGGAGGGGAAGAAGAAGGAGGAACGATAAGGGAAAAAATTTAGAGTGTTAAGGGTATTTTGGTATTTTCATAAAGTAAGGGGGGTGTGTGATGATTAAGAGGGGATTTGGAGGAAGTTTGGGCCTTCCTTTCACAACTTGTGAGGTCAAGGAAGCAATTAGCCAAAAAGCCCTTGGACTGCTTTCACTCATGAAGAAAAACACCAAGGAAAATAAGGGCCCATGCTTCTTACACAGACCCGTGAAAAGATAATAGTGCCCTTAATGAAACGCAACGTTTTATTTTATTTTTTTGGAATTTTAGGATGGTTCGATAGTTAACCATCGAACCAGTTCGATGGTAAAGTAGCGAGTACTGTAAATTATGATGCACACTCCAAATCTGTCTAACAGTGGTTCGACTGTTAAGTAACGCACTACAAGAAAAACAGGTTTTTTTGGCGGATTTTTCCGCCAAAAAACACCCAATTCCGCCCCAAATACGGGTATTTTCGGCGGATTTTTCCGCAGGCAAAAGGCTCGTCGCAACGTGTTTCCGGCGGAATTTCCGCCGGTAATTTCCGGCGAATTTAAGGTCATTTGCGGCGGATTTTTGTGGGGGAATTTTCGGCGGAATTTTGGTGTTTTTGGCGGATTTTTCCGCCGCAAATTTTTTATTTTAAACACAGGCAACCGCCGCAAACGACATCAATTCCGCCAGTTTTTTTCAAAATTTTAAAGGTCCCGCCCATTTTGCTATGCGCGTTTGCGGCGGAATGGACCGCCTTTTTGGCGGATTTTTTTTTGTCCGAAACTTTACTTCAACTTTATAATCCGCCACAAATTCAAAAATTCCGCCACAAATGTCAAAAATTCACCAAAACGTTTCTGGCGGATTAAATCCGCCAAAACATACAAAAATCCGCCGGAAAGTTTCTGGGGGATTAAAATCTGCCAGAAAGTTATGCCTTGGAAATTCAGTTTTTCTTGTAGTGACAAACCGGTTCGATAGTTTAAATCCGAACCATTGTTAATGAGACAGATTTGATGTTATTTTTGCATGCCTTAAAATCAATCCAAAACGAGGTTCTCACACTTCACTCTCGTACTCAATTTTCTCTCACTTACCCAAAAACAATTGGGAATCATTGGCTTTGGGAGGGATCATTGATATTATTACATATGTTGTGCATTTTTAAGATCAGAGCGTACCAATATGAAATTCCAATTGCAATACGATGTTTAATAATTTGAATTAACAACACTAATGTTCATTTCGTCAATAAGATGTTTAGTAACCCCTATTTCTATACTGTGTAAATTCATTTTTCTGTCTTACGTTTTGTTAAAAACATGAAACTTGGAATTCTGTCCATTTCGATCAGTAACAGGTAGGTTCACACTTTAAGTATCGAACCGGTTCGATAGTTAAGTATCGAACCATCTCAAATATCAGACACACCCCATATTCCAATTTTTTACAATACTCGCAACTTTACCATCGAACTGGTTTGATGGTTAACTATCGAACCGTCCTAAATGCACAAAAAACGCAACATTTCATTAAGGGTATTTTTGGAATTTTGGAGGTTTGATAGTGTCTGATGAGTAGATGGAGGTGTGTAAGAAGCATGACCAAAAGAAGGGGGTGACAGCTCTCAAATTGGACAATGCTAAGGCGCATAACAAATTGAATAGCCCTTTATGGAGGAATTGGATCTCTAACATTGAGGTGTCTAGCTTTTCCTTCCTTTAGGCAAAAATAGGTAAAATGAGGGATAATGTTGTAATTTAAGATGGAGAGACAAAGATGAGAGAGAAATCAATAAGGGAGAGAAAGGTAGATAAAGTTAGAGGCTCCAAAGTTAGAGGGTCTTTAAAGCTATGGCATTATTCCCTAGTGTAGTACCCAAATTTTGTCCTACATTCATCTTTTTACTTTTGATACAATTTCATTTTTGGACATGATTTTAAAAAGAAAAAATAAATTTTAAGTTAGTCATTTTTGTTTCATATTTTGGTTCATTGAATGGGTCATTTTGGACATATTGAAAAGATAAAATAAATGGACTCAAAGGTTCGATGAATTTTTTCAATCTTTACAACTCATTCTAATGCAATCACACTTGTTAAAAAATATATTTTAGCAAAAATATCAAAATTTAATTAATTTGGATCTTCAGTTCTTTTTTTTTTTGGTCAAAAATATCAAAATTTAATTAATTTAGATCTTCAGCAAAAATATTTTTTTTTTGGATCTTCAGTTCTTTTATTCAGTCTAGTTTTTGTTTTTATTAATGGGCTTTTCGACCCATTTTAAATTTAGAACCCATTTCTCTGAAATATAAAAAAAATGTCAAGACAGAAAGTTAAAAAAATAAATAAATAAATAAAAAGAGTTGACTTCTAGGTGAAGAAGTCTCATAGCCAAGTTGCTAATGCTTCTTCACATAGTGCATTCAATTTGCTAAAATAGTTTAGATTTTATTAACAGTTTTAACATACCCTTTTATTAGAAGTTTGAATTTTGTGAAAAGTATTGTATAATTTATTATTGGTTTAATTATTTTGTAAATTTTTGAATTATTTGGAAATTTTTAAATAGGTCCCTAAATTAAAAAAGTTGTAATTAATCAAGTCTCTGAACTATTATAGTTTTTTCAATTAGATTCTTCTGTTATATTAAGTTAGTCAACACTGATGTGACTTCACAATTTATAAATAGGTCCCCGAACTAATTAATGTCTCTAAACAAATTTAAAATTTAAAAATATAAAAAATTGGTTCTTAGAAAAAACAATCAATGAATAATAAATAAATAAATAAATATAAAATAAACTTAGTTTTTGCGAATTCGCTCATTAAAGGATTACCACCCAAAAAGTCGTGAGCACACTGCTTGTATGAGTGTCGGCCACATCGTTAAGTGACGTTCAATTTTCTGAGAGTTGTTATTTTTAATGCTTTTATGATATAGACATATTTCAGTTTATGTAACGTTTAAGTATATTTAACTACGCCATAATTGTAAAAAGAGAACGCCACCTTTAGTAGCGTTTATAAAAAAACGCTACCCATTTTAATAACACACTACACCATTAGTAGCGTTTTAAGGTAAAACGCTACCCATTAGGTAACACGCTAGACAGATCTCTAGCGCTTTTATTCAAAGCGCTAGCCAATTAGAAAACACGCTAGACAGATCCCTAGCGCTTTTATTCAAAACGCTAGCCAATTAGAAAACACGCCAGACAGATCCCTAGCGCTTTTATTCAAAACGCTAGCCAATTAGAAAACACGCTAGATAGATCCCTAGCGTTTTTTAGAAAGCGCTAGGTATTTAGAAAACACGCTAGACATATCCCTAGCGCTTTTATTCAAAACGCTAGCCAATTAGAAAACACGCTAGATAGATCCCTAGCGCTTTTTAAAAAACGCAGCGCTGGGTATGGGTTCACGCGTTCTCCCAATACCCACACTACAAGAAAAGCTTGTTTTAGCCACCAGCAATTGCCACGGAGCTTATTCCGTCAGTAATTTGCCACGGATTTGCGACGGAATGCGTAAAAAATAAGGGCGCGAATTTCCATTGGTGTTTGCCACGGGTTTGCCACGGACATGTGAAAGACCAGAAATTTGCCACGGAGATTCCGTGGCAAGTCCGTGGCAAACCCATTAATCTAAATAAAATGAGCCCGATCCCTCCTATCCTAAAAACAGAACTTCACGCTCTCTCCTCCTCACCCTCTCGCTCTCTCCTCCTCACCCTCTCGCTCTCTCCTCCTCACCTACAATCCGCCTCCCACGACTCTGTCACCCACGACTCTCTCTCACGCACGAAGCTCTGTCACCCACGGCTCTCTCTCACGCACGAATCTCACGAAACCCTACGTTTTCTTAACGGCGCGCTCTCGCTCTCTCACGCGTCGTTTTTAAGCAAGCTTGCTTTTCGTCTTCCCTTCAGTTCGAGAACAACCTTCTTCTTCTTCGTTGCTCATGGTTTGTTTTTTTCTCTCCGATTTGATTACTTGCTTTTCTTAGGTTTTTCTTGATTTAGGGCTTTTTCTTTGAAATAGGGATTTATCGGTTGTTGTTTGCGATTTTGGGCTTTAATCGAATAAGGATTCATCGGTTGTTGTTGTTCTTTGGATTTATAAGTTGTTGTTGTTGTTTACTGTAATTTAGGACTTTGCTTAAAATAGGGTTTTACTTTAGATTAGTGTTGATTTTACTATTCCATAGTTATCAATTCTAACACTGTATCCGTAACTTTCTGCACTTTCTCAATTTTTGCTTCATTAGTTCTCTGGAAATGCATACGGATTTTTAATTGTTTGATTCCACTTTTTCAACTGTTCGATTTCTTTCTTTTCTTTATTCATTTCAAGTGTGTTCTGTGGTTGTTTTTGCTCTTGATTTTTATTGTGATTTTGTTGTTGTTGTTGATTTTGATTTTGATTTTGATTTCTTTATCTTTCTCTATATAAAATGAAGGTTTGCAATTGTTTTAATTGTTTCCCCTTCCAAATTGGATTTGGTTGCGGAATGCTTTATGTGGATTTGTGCAATGCGGATGGAAGAATTACAAACCGAAAGCCGGTGATTTCTAATTCATCCGCACAAATATTGGACACTCAAAAGGAGCTTGAAGAGCTTTTTCTCAACAAAGAAATATTTGTCTTTGTTGACAGTGAGTTTGTGCATTGGAATGAAGAAGAAATCTCAAAATGCAATCTCTTTTCTTCCCAGGTAATTTCTTCTGTAACCTTTCTTTCTTTCTTTCATATCAATGATTTTCAGGATTTATGTTTCAATCCTTTCTTTCATTCTTATTATTACTATTACTATTACTATAACCTTTGTGTTTCTCACCTAAGAAGATGTTAAGCAAAGTTATCTTCTTTTCTTTTTCAACTTCATTTTTCAAATTTTGAATCACTGAGATTGTTGAAGAGTATGTGTATCTTGTTTGTGGGTTTCTGCTTTGTGAAGGCTAGGGCATTACATTACATTATAGTATTGTACATTTTTGAAGAGGACTTTGTATTTGGGGTTTTTGTTTTTTTACTAAGCTTCTGAACATTTTGGATACTAATGTATGCAGATGAATGCCCTGCACAAATGTAAGTGTTAATGGTAATGTTGGATTGTTAAAAGACACTATGATGGATAAGAAGAGATGGTTATGGAAGCGCAAGTCTTCAGAGAAGAGCCCCAGTGGAATTTCTGTTCTTCCAAATAAATGAAAATTCTTTTCTTTATATTTTGGAGGTATTGGTTGTTGTGAATTGACTTTTAGGTGCTCTTTTGAATTTATAGGTAAATTCAAATTAATCCTATAATACTCATTTCACACAACTATTTTTTCTTAATTGCACATGACAATGCAGAAAAAATTTCTCTACTTAGAGAGAAAGAAACGTTCTTTGAAAAGAAAATAAGAGGTTGAATCAAGAAAATGAAACCATGTTGAAGAACAAAGATTTGACACACACTCAAATAGGAACATTAACTAAATCCTTGGAGGCAATGCAGAAAGATATTAGAGACAAAGAGAACATGGTAGTTCCTTCTCGATTGTAAAAGCTTTTGTCAAACAAAGATCCACATTTTCAAAAGTATGATATCACGATTTTAACTTTCAGTGCAAGTTTTAAAAGCAATCCTTGGAGCACCAAAGAAAAGAGCTCAATGATCTGCAGAGTGAGATCACTTCCCTAAAATTGCATATTGAAGAGTCTTGCTCGGGAAATAACCTAGTTGTCGGGGATGTTAATAATGTTCGATTTCAATCTTGAGAGAAGCATGAGGAAGAAATTAAGAAATTTTGGATGGAAATTGAATTCTTGAAGGAAAAGAATGTAATGGCTCGTAACCGGAAATATTATTGGTTTTGAAAATGAAAATTTGCGCATGGATGATAAAGTGATTGAGATTCATGAAGACCGAGAAGTGCGTGTCGGACCGCTGATGTGGCTTTGGGTGTTGTATCCAATGAAGATGCTCAATCGCCAGTTGTTCAACCTCCGAATGAGAATGCGATAACCATGAAGATACATTGCCCGAATTATTTAAGCCTTCAAATACAAATAGTGCTTTTGAAATAAAAACGCGTCTACGAACAAAATGTTGGATCGCCACAGAGAGGGGCGGTGGGTTACTAGAAAAATCACAGAGTGTAAGTGATGAATATATATGAGAAAACAGCAAATTGGATGTTCTCTTAGCTTGTTATCCATGAGCATAATTACTTATTGATTTCATTTGATCTACTTTTTTGAAAATTTTGGTGAGAGTGAGACTGAAAAGTTGGGAGTTGTTATGGTCAAGGGTTGTTCTTGCGTTAAAAATGGTGAACTAGAAGTATGATTTCTGCTTTTCATTACCTGTTATGTAGCACTTGCGATAAATATATAGATAAAATATCTCTCCTCCCTTTCTTTTGAGATTAAATCTCCTCTTTTCATCAGAAAGAAAAGCGGAAAATTCAAAATTGCTAAATCTTAGCGAAATAGATTTGTTTTTGTGCGCTTCATTATATAATTGTGATCTTTTGTTCTTATATATGTTTGCATTTTGACAGGGATTAGGAACCATTCAGATACTTGCAGATGCTTTGCCAAAAATTGTTCCTTATGTCTTGATCAATCATCGTGAGGTTTGCTTCTCTATTAATATATTTCATTTGTTCTCAATCACGCGAATGCTGCTTAAAATTTGTTTGGTTGTAGGAGCTCCTTCCTCTAATAATGTGTGCTATCGAGCGCCACCCAGATAGTAGCACTCGAGATTCTTTGACCCACACTTTGTTTAATTTAATCAAGCGTCGGATGAACAATGAGAGCGGATAATAATGGATGTATGTTGTGTTGTTTTCTTTCTTCTAATGAATGTTTCGATTAATGTTTGGATGTATGTTGTGTTGTTTTCTTTCTTCTAATGAATTTAATCAAGCGTCCAGATGAACAACGAGACGGATGAATGTTTCGATTAATGTTTCTTCTAAGGCGCTTTTTAATATGACCAGTTCAGAGTCCTTGCCGGCCACCCAGTGTATTACCTCGCGATCTTTTTACCCCCTTGTAGAATTTTTGCCTTAGTAGAATCGAACCTTGTACATGGGGCTCAAATACAAGTTCAATCTACTTCCCACTACCAATTGAGCTAGTAGCTCGGTTGGTAGTGAAAGTAGATTGAACTTGTATTTGAGCCCCATGTACAAGGTTCGATTCCACTAAGGCAAAAATTCTACAAGGGGGTAGAAAAGATCGTGAGGTAATAGCTACTGGGTGGCCGCCGTGTGGACTGGTCACATAGCATGCCTACAATGTAAGCTATAGAACGGGCTAATAAAACATGGTCTAGGGAATCGAGATTTTAGGGTTACCATAATGTGACAACTTTTGGAGAAAATATAATAATAAAAGTTAAGATTTCCATCAATTATTTTTTTTTCTTCTTATTGATAGGTGGAGGAGTTGATGTTCCAACTAGTATGTGACCCATCGGGAATGGTGGTGGAAAGCGCTCTCAAGAAATTGACTCTGCAGATTATAAAGTGGGAAACAAATTAGATCATGTTTTGAGAGCTTTACTTTCTCATATTTTAAACTCGGCTCGTATTTGTTTTCCTTTGTACTATCAATTCTCCTTTTACAATTTCATTGTCGGTTGAAATTATTTTTCTCGAGTTTAACTTTTTGCCCCAATTCGCAGCGTTGCCCACCTCTTTCTCGGGGTTGAAGGGTCTTTAGAGTCACATCTCCGTGTCTTGGGTGAAAGAGAGCGCTGGAATGTAGATGTTTTGTTGAAAATGCTTGATGGAATTGCTTTCTTTTGTGCACGAGAAAGTAATTGATACACGCCTTCTTGTCAACCACTTGAAGAACCGACCAAGTTGTGTTATCAAAATCATTGCTTGAATTGTATGCTAGGTAAGCTTAGAATAGTTGAATTTGAATAATACGATTAGGATATGTGAAAGAGTGAATGCCGCAGCGATCTTGACGTCACATCCACCGAGTCTTGTTAATTCATGTTATAATGTTTGTAAATTCTAAACGTACATTTTTGCATACACTAAAAGACAAAGCGTGCATGAATGTTGCATCAAAGTGCTCACGATCTTTAATGGTTTCCATTTTGCTAGGGGACAAGTTGAATGGGATGCATTTGAATGGATGCATGTCGAGTGCTTTCCAAATTTGATAAGGCTAGCCTGCTTTGTTACCACTGTAAAGAAGATAATTTTTTGAGTCGAATTTCAAAGGTCACTTGCCTTACCTTTGAAGTTTTTTCAATTGTTTGGTATGACTTCCACCAAAGTTATTTCCAAGTTTTTCCGATATAACCTATGTAAATGCGGTTCACGTTATCATTCTTTGAATGTTTTGGGGATTCCTACATGACATGCATAATGCTACCAGTATTTCTAACAGCAGTAAGGGATGATGCCGATTTTACTTTTGGGCAGAGTTGCATTGTTAGAATATCTATACCTATGAAAGTTGCAAACGAGATGTTTGCCATGTCCACATAAATATTTCAATTCACGACAATGAATCAAGTAAGGATCAAGAGGAACATCATAGGAAACTTGTGTCATATGAACGTAGGTATATTTCATCATAGGAAACTTGAGAAGACTCGTTAATGTATATTTCTTGAATTTGATTTATAAATAAAGTATTTTGATTATATAGTTATTCTACTTGTAAGTTAAGGCTGTTGTTACTCCATTGAAGTATGCTGACTTGTAATCTATATCTATATACTTGTTATAACACACGTTTTGGTGCTTTTGAAACATATATCTTTGACTTGTAATCTATATCTATATACTTGTTATAATTTATAATTGTTAGCTTGATTTTATAATTAATGTTTTTAGGATGTAGATTATAACTTTGTATCCTTCATTGTTAGAATTGAAAGATAACCCAATTTGTGAAGAAGTTGGAGTAGTAGGAAACTCTCGCTCCATTTATTTTTTAATTTTTTTAAAAATTTGCGACGGATTTGCCACGGACTTGCATTTAAAATTTGCCACGGACTTGCGACGACAATTTGCCACGGATTTGCGGCGGAAAAATTTTGTTACCGAATTGCGACGGAAACATTTGCCACGGAAATTCCGTGGCAAACGATTGCGACAGCGTTTTGCCACCAATTTTTGTCAGTGGCAAATCCGTGGCAAATGTTGTTTTGCCACGGAAATTTGTGCATTTGCCACGGAAATGTCCGTGGCAAATGAACGATTTTCTTGTAGTGCCAACGCTTTTTAAAAAACGCTGGGTATTGGGTCACGCGTTCTCCCAATACCCAGCGCTTTTTTAAAAAACGCTGGGTATGGCTTCACGCGTTCTCCCAATACCCAGCGCTTTTTAAAAAACACTGGGTATGGCTTCACGCGTTCTCCCAATACCCAGCGCTTTTTAAAAAATGCTGGGTATTGGGTCATGCGTTCTCCCAATACCCAGCGCTTTTTAAAAAACACTGGGTATGGCTTCACGTGTTCTCCCAATACCCAGCACTTTTTAAAAACGTTGGGTATTATTAGGTCACGCGTTCTCACACATCACTTTCTTACCTCTCTTCTCTCAAACTCTCACACAACCACTTATTTGCCCTCAACCTCTGACTCCTCCCTCAACCTCTGCCTCCTCCTCTCTTTTTTTCTCATCTCTCATTCATGTCAGCGTTGTCAGCACCACCATCGCACGGATTCGTGTTCTCTCCTTCCATCGCAAGTGAGTAACAGTTTTGAGCATTCTATGTTGTTGCATTTTGTTGAAAAATATATTCTTTTTTTTGGTTGAATCTTTCTGAACTGATGATTGTTGAAAGGGGTTGTTCCTCTTCTTCTTATTGTTAGATTCTGTTCTTATTTGAAGTTTAGCACACCAGCTGTTTGTAAATTTGCCTAACCTAAGTTTCAGTGGGCACATCAACTGCTTGTTAAAATGCCCAAACCAAGTGCAGAATTTTTTTTCTTTTCAGAGTTGGGCGTACAAACTGAATACTTGTTAAAATGTTATTTGTTCTCTCATTTCTGCTTAAAAATTTTATTTCTGTGATATGACTTTTTTTATTAGGGATTTGTAATAATCTGTTTTAGTGTTAGGTTTTTATAAAAGTTTTGTTTATTCGATTTTAGTTTCTAGTTAACTCTTTTGCTTTCACTTTCAGTTTTTTTCTATTTTAGTTTATTTCTGGTTTCGTATTTTACTAGTTTTATCTTTACTAATTTGACCTTGTTTTTTATTTTCATGGATGCTAAACATGGTGAAGTTGGTTTCTTTGTCTTGTGGAGCACGAGCAACTACGAAACTACCAAACAGGTTGGAGATTCGCTACTGTGGCTCTTTAATATTTACATCTTGTCCCTCTTGTGTTGATTTATAACACTTTGCTTAACACTTAACTATATGAAAGTATGTTTCTGTACTTCATTTATGATAGTGTGAACACTATGATAAAGCTATATTCTGTAAAGTCAAGAATACATACATATGAATACATATAGTGTTCATATAGTGATCAGAATATAGTGTTATAATAGTGTTCAGATTGTATGCTTAACTATATATGTATTCATAGTGTTCTTTACTAATATGTTGCTATTGTATTAATTGTAAAGCTCATACTTAAAAGTCTGCTATCATTGTTTTGATTCGTATCGGTGTACTAGTTGAGATGACAAATCTGTTGGATTTATTTACTTAGGGGATACTGAACCACTTGAAGTTATTGCATAAGTGCTATGACTTATGTCAGACTTATGTTATTTTCTTTGCAGCCATTGTTTCCTGGAGAGGATGGGGTTGATCAGTTGTTAGAGATAATTAAGGTAAAATTTCTTGTGTTTATCTTGAAAGTTGCTTTCATTGGTTTTTGGATCTTCAATCTGAGTGTAATTATGTACTTTATATTGCTTATCTTGAAATTTGATATTCGTTGCAGGTTTAACTAAGAAACCGTTCATAATCAAAGCAAGGGCGTATGCTAGTTCTAGAAAAGAAGGTGCCAAAGTTTGAAACAGAAGGCTGTCAAAAAAAAAGTTTGAAACAGAAGGATGCAAATAAAAGTATGATTTCTCAGAAAAATTGTTCTGATTGTACTGATATATGTCTCTCATTTTTTTAGAGTTTGATTTGGATACTATTAAGTTAGCTAGCTAGTTTTGGACAAATTAATTAGATGATGTAACTTGTTAGCTATTTTGTTTTGGGTCATAAAAATGTGACAATTAATTAACTAATCTTTTGCTTTGTAGTGTCCTAAACAGCCAAATAACAATGATTGTGGGTACTATACTATGATATTATAATACTTACTCACATTTAATAACCATTTTAATTCTAATTTTAGTTCATTTTATTTTTCAGTATTTTCCTCACTGTCATCACATCCAAAGATTACTCGATGAACAACTTACAATGATGAGGGGTGGTGCCGTTATGTTTCTAGCTTTTTGTAGCAACTTTTGAGTTTCATAATGTTAGTTAGTTATTATATATGTTGTATATATAATTTGGATATATATTATGTTGTAAGTACTTGTTAGTTTAATACGGTCTTTTGGTGATATGTACATATGTGTGTATCTATATTGGATTTGAATGATATTGGCTGAATTTTGTTGGAATGATATTGGATGAATTTTGTTGGCAGGGAATGAATTTATAACTTGTAATTAAAAGGGAGAATAAACAAAAATAAAAAAATATTTAAAAAAATCAGCCAATAGGTAGCGTTTTAAAGAAAAACGCTACAAATGAAATTAAAAAAAATCAGTCAATACGTAGCGTTTTATAGAGAAAACGCTAGAAATGAAATTAAAAAAATCATTCAATACCTAGCGTTTTATAGAAAAAACGCTAGGTATGGACAAAATGCACTAGAGGATCCCTAGCGTTTTATAGAAAACGCTAGGTATGGACAAAATGCGCTAGAGGATCCTAGCGTTTTACAGAAAACACTAGGTATGGACAAAATGCGCTAGAGGATTCCTAGCGTTTTAAAGAAAACGTTAGCTATGTGAAAAATGCGCTAGAGGATCCCTAGCGTTTTAGGGAAAATGTTAGTTATGGCCAAAACGCGCTAGAGGATCTCTAGCGTTTTAGGGAAAATGCTACTCATTTCAAAAGGCGCTAGAGGATCCCTAGCGTTTTTGCGAGAAAGCGCTACGTATGTCCAAAACACGCTAAGGAAGATCCGCAGCGTTTTATTTCAAAACGCTACGCATTTCTGACAATCCCTAGCGTTTTTAAAACGCTACTAATGGGGTGTACACATCCGTAGCGCCAGCTTTTCTAGCGATTTAAAACGCTACCAATGCCCAAAAAAACGCTGCAAATCCTTAAATCTGTTGTAGTGTTTTTTGTAGAAATAAAGTTTTGGTATTTGTTACACTCTGATTTTGTTACAGTTTGATCTCACTAAGGTTTACGGAGGACCAATTGAAAGTAGGCATTTTAAGATCACATTACATGAAAATTTCATGCTACACATCCACATCATGATCCATGTGTCATTCTTTTATGTCAGCATATGTGACCATTGATGGCTTTACTTACGTACGATAGTTGTAACAAAGACTACTTCGATCCTATGTTGGTATGATTGATATACCAGATTGGTTACAGATACATTCAGTAACGACAATCATTTGAGCGCATAAGGATAATTCTTGCTGCGCATAATTATAAGGTTGCACATATAGTCCAAGTCGTAGATTGTTGGATCCTTTATCCAACATTGGCCTTATGTATTGCTGATTGTCATTTAAGATTAAGCCCAATTAAAGTGATCTAATAAGGTTAGGCTAATATAAGCTTTTGAGTATCTAATAGGATGTGAGTCACTACAAAAAAACCGGTCATTAGCGAGGGAATATTCAGTCGCTAACATGACCAATTCCCTCGCTAATTGCCATTAGCGAGGGAATTAGCGAGGGATCAGTTCGGTCGCTAATTCCCTCATCGCTAATGCAATTAGCGAGAGAAATACAGTTCGGTTGCTAATTACCCACGGCCACGTCCCTCGCTAATTCCCTCGCTAATTAGCGAGGGACACATAAATTCCCTCGCTAACTGACACGCCTGAACATCCTACTGGTGACTGCCACATGTCTGAATTCCCTCGCTAATTCCCTCGCTAAAGTCCAAAAAATTAATTTTTTTTTTAAAACCTGCTTATTTATTAATAATAACTAATTAAACATAAAATACCTAAATCAATATATAAATACAAAATTTCTAAAATGTTCCATTCAAAATCCAAATCAACACGTAAAATCAAATGTCAATACAACACAAAATACTCAAATGTAAAAAAAATAATACAAAGAGTACTAAAAAGACCCGTCATCAGACTCCTCAGACCCCTCAAAAACTCGAAACTCAGACTCATCAGACTCCCCAAGTTTCTGCGCAGGCTGAGACGTACTCTGTTGAGACTGAAAAAGCTCCATCATCCTCCTCATGTCATTCTCCATCTTTTGCTCCCACTCTCGCTTTTGCATCTCCATCATTTGCTGCCACTCCCGCTTTTGCATCTCACTCTCTTGCAGCTTCTGTTGCGTAGCATGCAGCTCCTCCTCCATCTTCCTAAATCGCTCTCTCTCCGAATCTGATTGAGTAGAAAATGGTGGTCGTCTTCTAGAAGCTCTACTGGGGTCAACACCAGACGGGCTCATTAATGGAGCCAAGGGCCCCGTACCATACAGGCGACCCTTGTTCCAACCCGCTACTTTCTCCCAATGTGCATTCGAGAGAGCTATCAAATCAGGAGTAAGTTGACGAGGTGTTTCAGAGTTCCAGTTCCCCTGAGTCGCTGAACCCATCTCCTGAGTATGGGCCTCCTGTTTTGTATAACCACAAAACATAGCATAATTAGTGCTCCATTCATTTTAACAAAGCAACATATATGTATATATAATACAATTCAAGTTGTGTATTTACCTGAGTAAGCCTCGCGCGCTCCTCAACATAGTGATCTTGAGTACCCTTCCTTACATGGGTGGCCCTGTGAAGCTCAGCAGCAGTGGGAGGGCGTCCCAACTTCTTAGCCTGTAAAATGAAAAACATTTTCAACATTTGCTAACTAATTAAGTAATGTAAAAAAACACACAGATATTTAAAATAATTTACCAATCGAATAGCATGTTGAGCCTGGCTTATGGACCCAACACAGTTAAGCGATCCGCCCTTTTCTGAGTTTCTATTCTGCTTCGCCTTTTCAGAATTATGTTTGAACTTCTTTGTTTCCCAATGTTCCTTGAAGGCATTCCAAACATTTTCACCCATGTAAGGAGGCCTCACATTTCCACGCCTCAACTTGTACAACATATCCGACAATTGTTAACACACATAGATAATTTTGAATCTGGCGAGCCTTCAAACAACAGTTTGTTTGAATCTGATAACAAATTATAAAATCTCTGTGCTTCTTCATTTGGAAGTTCTTCATGATTGTCATACTGAGGCTCATCAAATGGCACATTCACCCCAAGACCATCACAAATCATGTTATTCATCCACTCAATATTTTCATTACGTGAAACACCAACACCAGAATTGCTTGAAGCTCCGACTTCAAAATTTGGAAGTCGTTCTCCATGGTCAGTCCAAATCCTATAATTAGGCCTAAACCCCCATTGATACAAGTGACATCTGATTTCCTCATCAGACCTAATAGGTACCCCGTCGCATTTTAAACATGGACATCTAACCCCATTTTCCTCTTTAGCCAAATCATGTTGTCACGCTACCACAAGAAACTGTTCAACCCCAATAGCAAAAGATTCCTTCAAACCCGCTCTTCTCGAATATAACCGATCATACACCCAATCACGATTAAATTGATACCAATTCATCTACACACATTTTAAAAACGTGTTACATTCCCATAACATTGCCAATAACATATATCAAGTTAGTGGCATCAATATCATCGCGATGGAGATGATTTCGGAGCGAATATGGGGGTCAAGGACTGAAGACAAAACCCTTTTCCATCCAAGTAGTGAAGGAAGTTATTTGAACTCCCAACCTACCAAGTTAGTTAGTCTTGTCTCGCAATTATCTCAATGGAGATGATTTGAGCAAAATATGGGGGTGAGTGAAACAAGCACCTCACCCTTTTCCATCAAAGAACACACACTCAACTAACCTAGGGTTCATCCAAAAACACTTAAACACTTTTCATACAATTCAACTAACATTTCACACGGAATTCTACAACCTTTAATACAACAAGTAAATTTTAACTCACTTTTCACATTCAATTCAACTAACATTTCACAATAACAATTAATCCTAATATTCAATTATAACTTACAATTCACACTCAATCCTACAACCTTTAAAACAAGTTTATTTTAACAATAACAACAAATTTTAACTCACATTTCACACTCAATTCAACTCACATTTCACAACAACAATTAAGACTAATACTTAATTATAACTCACAACAATACTCAATTCTAATACATAACAACAAATTTAATTTAAAAACTAACCGCTATTTGATTTACGTCTGGTGCGGTGGTTCGGTGACGGTGCGCACTCCGGTGCGGTGGTGAAACTTCAAACACCAAAATCCAATCCTAACCAATTTCAATTTCAAGGAAAAAATAAATTAAAACAAATTCAATAAAAATTAAAATTAAAACAATATCATAAAAATTGAAAATCAAAACTTACAATAAGAGGTGGTTGTGGTGGTGGTGGTTGTGTGGTGGAAGAAGGTGGAGAGAGTAAGAGGAAATGAGAAATAGTAAGAGAGAGCTAGAGAGAGATAAATAGGAGGAGCTTTGGTGGTGGTGGTTTCGTGGTGGTTTTGTGGGTGGTGGTGGTGGTGGTTTTAGTGGGTGGTGGTGGAAATGAGAGAAGAGGGTTTAGGTTTGGGTGGTGTGGTGGAAGAAGGTGGAGAGAAGAAGAGTGAAAGGAGAGAGAGAGACAGGCAGAGTGATGAGGAGAGGAAAGTGAGAGAAAAGTGAATGGTGGTCATGGGTGGTGGTGGTGGTGGTGGTGGTTGTGTGGTGGTGGAAATGAGAGAATGGAGTTTAAGGTCGTGGGTGCTGGTGGTGTGAGGTGAGAGAGAAGAGAGAAGAGTGAGAGAAAAGTGAGAGAAGAGTGAGGAAAGGGAGCGTCGGTCTGTGAAGCATTTATGGCAGGTAGCGATGGATTTAGCGACGGAAATTCGGTCGCTAATCGTAGCGTATACCAAGACATCTTTTGCAGTGGTCGAGAACATTAGCGAGGACCCATTAAATCCGTCGCTAACTGTCTTAAAGTGCGTGCAAGCGCAATTTGAAATTGGCGCCTTGCATTTAGCGACGACCAGTCCGTCGCTACCGTCCTTATTTCTGTCGCTAATTACTTAATTTGCGAGGGACCTGTTTCTCTCGCTATTTCCGTCGCTAATTTCTGAGTTTGCGAGGGACCTAATATTCCCTCGCAACGTCCCTCGCTAAATGACGTTTTTTTTGTAGTGAGTCTTTAACGTGAAGAGACTAAAGGGCTATGAAGCCCCGATACTTCAAAATAGGCCACGTACCCGTATCCGATACCGATAAGTGTCGTATACTTCCGGATACGTATCCTGGGAGTATCCTAGAATTTATATTTATTTTTAAATAAAAAAAGACCAGATACTTACAAGATACTTGTCGGATACTTACCGGATACGTATCCTGGGAGTATCCTAGATTTTATATTTATTTTTAAATCAAAAAACAATAAGATATTTACTCTTTTATTCATTATTTAAATAGAAATAAAATGGATCCAAAAAGGGCACGAGTTATGTGCATACTAATCTTCGTCTTTTTTCTAGAAAAGATGAAGGATATGGTAAAGGAGAGACAAATATGTGGGACGTTAGTGGAGATGCACATGATCCACTTGATGATGTTGGAATTGAATTAGCAGATATATCTCTTGATGAACCAAAGAGTTGGAAGCTATGTTATTTTTTGACGATGGATATGGAGGAGGGGGGAATGACACAATTAGTGTTAAGTAGTTAATAGTAGGCAATTCTATAAAGCTTAAACTTCTTTTGGATATGACTTATGGTGTTGTTTTTTGCTATATTCTAACTTGAATAGTAAATTGTATATCTTTTGTGACATGTTCGTAGGAGGAAAAATATATTTTAAAATGGGTGGGGAAAAAACATTTAACTATGCTTACTTATTTTTTGGGTTACCATGTCATTGGTGCACATTTTCCACAGGTTTTATCGATGACAAATCTACACAGGGAACCTGACTAGCCACGAGTACTCGACTGGCCTGTGTGGTTCTCTCCTCCCAATAGAGTTTTTTGTCACACCCAAAATTTGAACCCGGGACCTTTGAGTGGGATCCGAGTCTAGTTATCACTTGGACCAACCCTTGTTGGTACTGTGCTTACTTATTTTGATCACAAGTATTTTTATGTTTTATATTTTTAAATTTTAATTAAATTTTTTATTGAAGTATCTTTTCCGTATCGTATCTTGATTTTCAAAATTTTCCCGTATCCACGTATCGTGTCGTATCGTATCCCGTATCCGGGCTTCATAGCTAAAGGGTGATTCTAATTTTGTGATTGACTAAATTAGAAATACTAATAGCCTAATAGGATTCTATAAATAAGGAGGTTATGGTCCCAAGGTCACACGATACTACAACACTTTTCAGAGTCGTTTCTCACATATTATCATGAAGATACAGAGAGTCGGAAAGAGTATGTGTTGACCCGGAAGGCCAAACCACATACCTAATCAGCATCATGAGTTCAGGCACGCTTTCGCTTCGGTATTTTCTAGTGATTAACACAATTGATTCTAGATCTATAAAGAACTATTTAAGATCTAAAAGTCATGTCCAGTCTCTTACTTTTTAGCAAATCAAACGCATCCTAAATTTTGAAGTCTAGCTCGCATGATATGTAAATATTATTAGCTGAAACAAGTTATTATGCTAAACTTACTAGGCATAGCTGGTTAAACTTAACAATTTGAACTTAATGCTTACATTATTCTTTGTATACATACATAACAAATTATTTGATCCGGGCTGAGAGCAAGTGGGGTGAAAACCATCTTAGAAGACAAATGATCACAGAAAATGTTTCACATATTTTTGAACAATAGGAATTATGTATCGTTTGTAAACGGTTTCAGTTGGGTGAAAACTATCCCAGAAGACATACTCTGAATCGTTGGAACATGTGGGAACCAAATGGTTGCATAAAAAAACAACCTCTATTGTGCCCGTGCCACAGCACCCTCTGTCTCCGACTTTATATCCTTCAAAATACAGGGAAACAATTTGTAAAAGGTTTAATTCTTGAATTCATTGAAAAACTATAGATTATACTAGAAAAAATGAAAAATGCATCCAATTACAGAAAAGATAATAAAAGTTTGGAATTACGTACCATAATTTTGGTAGTTCAAAATGATGTGAAGCAGAGGAGTGTAAGCATCAATGTCAACAATTCTGCTATCTGGATATTTCTGGTTAAAAGAAAGCAATCCATTTGACAATTTGGTGTTGAATAACTCAACTGCATCGTTGTACTTTTTAACACAATTTCTTCCTATTTCTCCAGCTACTGTTCTCTGAAGTGGGATACACCCTACTGGCGGTGCATTGAATACTCCGATCCTTCTTGCCCCAAGTTCATATAGTTCCTTTCAATTGTATCCAAAGTGAGGGAAATTAAATTGTTAGGTAATGAATTGACCACGTTAACTAACTTAAATGTTTTGATAGTTTTCAATAATGAGTACGGTAAAAAGCTATGTTGGTCCTTCAATTTGTGAAATCAAAATTACATTTTTAGTAATTTAATTTAATTTAATTTAATGAAAAAAGGTAAATATAAAAATTTAACACGACAAGGTTATCTCATATATAAGAATTCATTTCTCATCTTCAAATTCAAATTTAACCGCACGTACCTTTAAGAAATTGGAAGCTAAAGTGACCATAAAGTCAGCATAAGTAGGAAAATCATATTGCACTTGTCTAATGCGACTTAAGAAGTATGTAGTGGAAATGTCATTGCCTCCTAATACCACAAGAAAAACACTGTTGGCTAAAATGAAGTTTGTTCGGTTGTCTCCAACAAGTCCTCTTAACTTCCCTATGTATTCTTTGAATAAACCTAGTTGATCGGATGTAGATAATGCTGACTGATTATAAGGGAAAAACAAAGTTAGAAGAAATAAATCCTAAAACATATACCTCCAATAATTTTAAAAGAAATTAGAGGCTGAAAATTTGCTTACTGCTATTTCTGATGTCAACGGGTCATATCCTGCGCCACCAGATGCAAAGTTCACACCAGTAGGCAAGTCACTAGGCTGGAGATTCGGATCCAAGTAAGCCGGCAGAAACTCTTTAATGCCCAATTCTTCAACTAGGCCAATACAAAAACTAGGTAAAAAAAAGTGACCATATAGCATGTTTGTTGCATTTTTCTAAAATAATCACTTGTTTTACAAAAATAATCATTTTAATAAGTTTTACATCTGTTTCTTTCAACTTTATTTGGAAAAAAATAAGAGTCTAAAACTAATCTAAAAAGTGTTTCAAATGAGTTGTTTTGTGTAACTTCTCGTAAAAATCATTTTTCATATAATGACTTAAAAAACAAATTTCATTATGTTACATAATTACAAAAGAACCTATGTTTTTCTTTAAAATCTTAAAATTGGAGTGTTTAGTAAAACTAATACATTGGATGTTATATGGCATGAAAAAAAGTTTATAAGTGGGAGGCATCATTCACTTTACAAGCCGGTTTTGTGGAGTTGAGTTAGAAGCAGCTAAAACCACATTCTCATTTTCAGTATCGAGCTCATCCCCAGGATCCATTGGACCAACTGTTGTCTGACCGCTCGGCCCACGCTCCAGATGTCTATTCCTAGGTTGGCCCACACTTCAGATGTCTATTCCTGGGCGTGAGGGGGTGTTAAGAGTCACGCATCGGATGTGATATGACATGAAAAAGTTTGTAAGGTGGAGACATCTCTCACATTACAAGTCGATTTTGTGGGATTGAGTTAGGCCTAAATCACGTTCTAAGAAAATCATAGAAGTTTATAATATCACCTAAATCGTGATTTTACTCGAGATATGTTTTATATGGGGAAAAGAAGAAGAGCATATATATAGAAGATACCTATGAGGTCTGATGGAACCTTTCCGTTGCTAAATCGGCCTGTTGGAATTCCTCCCTTGAAATCTTTTCCATATGGAGCAAAATTGCAACGAGCCACTGTTTTTAAGTTGTTGTTGTTTCCTGTATCCACATTCGAATCTCCAAAAACCAATAGTGCTGGAATTGAAACATTAGGTGGCAGTGTCACCAAAGCCTTTGTTTTGATGGAAACAAATAATACTATGATTATGAAGCGTAGCAGCAAGGAAGGAAAGGAATTCATGAAAGAGACCATATTATTAGCAGTTGTAGTTTGCTTACTTCTTGGTTGATTTTGCTTCTTGCTTTTTTTTTTCTATATATATATATATGGATAATGATGACTTGCAAAGCAAATATAATAATCTTATTTGTAACTTTTCATCATAATTTTTAGAATCCAATTATTTTTGTCCCAATTCGGATATTTTAAGCAATGATTCAAACATGGATTTTTTTTACCCCCACATCCTCCCTCCCAACCCCATAACCCATTTTATTCCAAAATTACCCCCGGCTTTTAAAAAAATAACTTTTTAAAAAAATTTCTCAAAATACCTCACAAAATGGTATTTCTCCGGTTCGTAGTTTTTTGAAAAAAAATTACGTTGGGGATTTTAGGATTTACCTCATAGGCAGGTAAATCCGGTTCACAATTTATGAACCGGATTTACCTAACTATGAGGTAAATCCGGAACCCCCCCCCCTTTTTTTTTTAAAAAAATTATTTTTAAAAAGATACGCGCCTGTTACAATTTAAAATACGATACGAACATGTTACGATATACAAGTAAAGATACGTCTAAATACGATCTAAAATACGTCAAAATAGACGGGCAGTCACGCCAGGCGAGTGCTCCTCATAGAGCGGTTCTTTGCACGAGGATCATAGAGCGGTTCTTTCGCACTATCGATCGCCGGTGCGCATTTTTTCGGAGTAGTAGACGGACAGTCACGGGGAGTAGGTAGGATCATAGGCATGACTGCTCGTCTATTGTGACGTATTTTAGATCGTATTTATCTGTATATTTACTCGTATATCGTAACGCGTTCGTATCGTATTTTATATCGTAACAGGTGCGTATCTTTTTAATAATAAAAAATTTTAAAAAAGGGGGTTTCTCGGATTTACCTCATAGGTAGGTAAATCCGAGAAACCCCAAGAAGCATATTTTTTTCTCAAATTTATGATCTGGATTTACCAAGATTTGAGGGAATTCCGGAAAAGTCAAATTTTAAAAATAAAATAAAATAGAGGGCATTTTTGTCCGTTTTGGTAATTATGGGGATGTGAGAGAGGACGGGGGGTACCAAAAAAAATCCTTCAAACTTTACTGATGAAAAAAAGATGGTTGAAATGAAATACTTCACTAAAATTAGTCAATTAGGTTTCCTAATTGTGATTAATCATATTGCGAAACCATATTAGGTTCCCTCTTTGTTTCATATTATTTGTTGATTTAGTAAAATAAATTTCCCTCAACTATTTTTTGGTTTGTAGGCGGAGTGGCAATCTACTATAAATTGATGCCATCAACCTACCTACATATTTACCATTTCGTCCCTCAGAAATTTGACTCTTACTCACAAAATTTTTACCCTTTTATGTCTAAATTTCAAATCTCCCGCTCCAAACAAAGGATAATAGCATTGTTTGCTGGAAACTCACGGAACCAACTTTATCCCATGGTAACACAATTTCTCTAATGGAAACAAACAAGTCTCACCTAACTTTAACACTCTTCCTCCTACTTCTCTCCAAATACTCTTCCTCCTACTTCTCTCCACGTTTCAGTCACCTTTACTACAAACCCAACACAAATTTTTTCTACTTCATTTCAAGCTGAAGGGAAACAAACCGAAAAAGAAGATGGGAAAACGGGAAAGATTGAAGACCGAGAACACAAAAGAAAACCTCCGGTCATACCCAACTATCTTCTCCCCTCTTCATTTCTGACTTCAACTTCTTCACAAGGTTTTCTTTTCTCTTTCATTTTCGTTTTCCATCTTCAAAGCATGAGACATGGCAATTTTCGTTTTACTCACTCTTTCGTTTTTCATTTTCCTTTCCCCTTTCATTTTCGTTTGCCCTTTCATTTTTGTTCATCTTCTTCTTCAATTTTGTTATTGTTAACCTGCATTTTTAGGTTTGGGATTTTAGGGTCTTACAATGAAACTACAATTTTAGGGTGTTAGGATTTTAGGGTTTTGTTAATGTATGCTTTTCTCAAAAAAACCATGATACAAACATATAATGTTTTAGCTTGAATCACATAACCTGTTTGAATCACACAACCTTCCCTATGACCATATTAAATAGCTTGGATCACATAACCTGCTTCATCACTATTGTCGGAGTACAATGATCAATGATCATCTTTGTAAAACATAGATAAACGAAACTTTTACTGTTTTTTTTAAACTGAACAACTTTCTAAGAGATAGATAAGCTATTTCAACTATTTTCATTTAGCATTTTTTTTATTGAGATAAGCCACTATTCATTTAAATGAGTTTAGTATCTATTTGTTGTCAGTCATGGCACTTATAATTTTAATGAGTTCATTTTCTATTTGTTGTTAGTCATGGTACGCAAGATCGACACTTTCAAAAGCCTTAATCCATCAAAGGATTTTATGGAAAATCGAAATTCGAGAGACAGCGACGGGAGACGGTGGCGGGGCGGCAACGGGAAGTGACAGGAGCGGCGATCACAGTGATTGCGATGGGGATTCACTTTAATTGTATGTTCCCACTTTCACTAACATTCAATTTGATTTTGGGGCCATGAGTAAATTCAAGATCATCTATATATTTCCTCATGAAGAATAGAAATAGAACTTCTTGGGGTCATGTATGGAATGCGGAATAGGATTACTAAAGTGCTATTTCTATTTTTTTCTTGCAGGGGGTGGAATTTGGTTGCAGAGTAATACGAGCCATTTCTGGACTCTTGCAAATCAAGAGGGTTGCTATCTCATCCTAAATGAAACTTTCCTACCCAATTTCTTTGTTGATTCCTTCCCAATTTGTTTTTAATAGTTTAGTACTGCTATGAACTGCAACTATATTTATTCTTGCTACTACTATCGTTTAGTTCTTGCCACTAATTTTCGTTTTTGCCCTTTGAAGCAACAAAAGATGCAGGGGTTCAAAACTACTACACTATGGGAGGAAACTAAAGGTACAACAAATTTGTTAATTTCGTATGTTTATAGTTTTACTTTCTCTTACTTGCTTAATTTATATGAAGTTATCACGTTTTGATACATTTTGCTATCAATGATCTGACTTTTACCACATGCTTTCATATTTTCAAGATTGGTATTTAGTTTTTATACATTACCACTTCTATGCTAACCAGAGGTATGGTGTTATTTAAGGTACTATGCTTAGGTGATACGTGATGCAACAATCAAAATTAGTAGAAAATAGATACAAAATCCATTCAAACAAAACCTTAAAATGAAATTTCTACATTTGAATAGACATTGTACCCTTGATAATGTTTTGTTTGCTAATTTGATGTATAAATTTATTTTTTAGGGAATCGGTTAGGTTATACTTCCTGTTCTACTTGCTGTTATACAATTGAATTGACATTGTATCCTTGATAACCCTTTCTGTTTTTTATTTTTTAGGTTTATTTCTTTTCATTTAAATTGGTTTCATTCCTCGCAAATGTGTTTTTCTGTTGCTAATGTTGTTGGTTTCATTCACAGCTGCTCTTATTATTAACTTCCAATGCAGTGGACGTGAGTATAGATTGGCACATAAAGGGGATGTGGCTGGCACATACTATCATGAATGCATACTATCAGTACTAATATTATAATCTACGTTTGGGAATTTTTGTTTGAATTACTGATTGTTGATGTAATTTTTTATTTATTGATTCTCCTAGGTAAAAGATGTGCTTACTATGAGATGTGTGGTTGAAAGGTTGCTAATATACAGTTTTGATTGTAATTTATATCTATTTGTTTTATGATGGAAGGACCAATTGTGGTGAACTTGCTGAGATGATGCAAAAAAGGAATATTAGAATTAGGGGTAAGATGGTACTCTAATGATAACAGGTCCAACTTCAGATTGTATAAGCAATCAGCTTTGCTTTACCGCTGAATTTACTAGGTTGCTTTGTAGTTTAGTTATAAACTAAAGCCATGTAGCTACATATAGTATTTTTGTTTGTAATCTTTTAGTTTGGTGGGCTGTTGCAAGTGTGTCTAAATGCTTACTTAGTTTACTTCTGCTCTTAAAATTTTGCTATTGTGGACTTCAAAAACGAAGGTAAGGGCATCAAATAATAAAGTGCCAAGTGTGTCTACATGCTAATTAGTATAGTGCTTTATGAACCAACAAGATCTATGATCGGCTAACTTGATGTTAATTGATTGGTTAGGCAAATACTTACAATAATTGCTAAGTATGTTGCGATGCTAAATGATTGGTTAAACATTGTTACTAACTATTAATGTTATATTGTCATGTTTTGAAGGGGATGCAATATTGTTCACACGGTAAGATTCAGACTAATTCAATTCATCAGTAATATTCACAGGGTAATGATCGAACTAATTAAATTCGTTTACTTTAAATTTATATTGATTTTTACGAGGTAATGTTCGGATTGATTACAACAGCTCTCACTATTACAATCTTTATAATGTTATGACTATATATCCTACAGCAACATTTACTTTTTTATATTGTTAAGACTATTTTATGTTTTTAAGACTATAAATCATATTCTCTCAAATTTATAACATATACAATTTCCAAATTTACAACTTCAATTCAATCCAAACACGATTGACCCCGTGCGGATGCACGGGTATTTGACTAGTGTCACTTGAAACTCATACACACAACTATGAGTTTTTGAATTCGAACTCAGGACACGGTATCCAGCCTAACTTACTATTTTGTTATTTAATATTTTCGATATTACATATAGTTTTCCAATTTTTTTCGATAAGTAAAACTTTCATTAATAACGATCTACTATCTCCTTTGTCATTTATAAGCAAATGGTGGTTAGGCACGCCATTTAAGAAAGTGATAAAATCTGTAAAAATAAATAAATAAGTGGAGGTAAAAACTTAAATTACCTCACATGATCATTCGTCTTCCTCATATTAAAAGTGTTGAGAAAAGAAAAATAAACAATTAATAGGGGTAATTTGGGTGACTTAACTAAAAAGTACATTGATTTGTTTAAATTTAGTAACATGAAAATGTAAATGTTTTTTCTTATAAATGAAAACTGAGGGAGTAGCTCGAGCATCATTAATTGTTCAAACACTCAGTGTCCGTTTGATATGCAAATAGATAAGTACTAGACAGTACCGTACTGGACAGGACAATACTAGACAACTTTTTGTCAAATGCACAGTTTGGTGAATAATTGACAACACAAGCAAAAAAACTTAAATTTTACAATAATTTCCTTTTTAATTTTATAATGATTTTATATAACGTATATTATAATAAATTAAAAAAATTAAAGAAACATGTGTCATTGAGAGAGAGAGAGAGAGAGATATGAGAGGGAGATGTCAAGAGATATGAGAGACGTAGAGACAGGGAGAGAAGTCATGAGATGAGACGATGTAAGAGAAGTGAGAAGAGAGAGGGAGAGAGAAGAATGAGATAGGAGAGAGAGAGAGAGAGAGAGGGTAGAATAGAGAAGCGAGAAAAATTATTGAGTAGGAAAAAATAATATATTGGTGGTTTTTTTTGGGATCAGAAAGTTGTATCGTAGGATAAAAAGTTATGTCATGATTTTGTGAGGTATCGGAATTTGGGTTTTTGTTCAGTCTTTTGCCCTCACTTTTATCCATTACCATGATAAGGTACAACTAAAATTGCTCAATCGAATCTCTTACTTTTTAGCAAATCAAACGCACCAATTGTACACCTTCTAAGAAAGGTTGCAAAGGACATTAAGTCTGGTGTTGGGAGTACCACATCCAGAGCTAGTATGACTAACCAAGATAGCGACAACTACACCTATTTTACCACTTCTGCCATTCACCTAATTATACATCTTGCAATATGGTAAGTTAACAAACTTGGATTAGCATGATTGTCAAGCTATGTTCTAAACTAGCAATGGATAGACTATTTCTATACAAATCGAGAATATGTTGGGATTTTATGTGATTATGAGTTTCTCGTGCATGTGAAAGGAAATCTACAAAGAAATACTTATCTCCGGGCAGCATTTTTTTGGTGACTTTTTTTATTCTCCTAGCCCAAACTAATGCTTTCTGATAATGCTAAGTCATTTAGTGGCTAGTGAGAATACATAATCAGATCAATGCTAGCACAACTAGATAAGAAAGTACAACATTCAAAACTAGTACAGCGAAGCAATGTAGTAGCAGCTACACCTATTTTACCATTCTTCCATACAAGAATGGGGCAATACGCAAAATCGTGAGTGGGGCTTATAAAATAATAAAATAATGTGAGCTTTTAATGTTTGATTCAAAAAAAAAATTAACTCAATTGTTTGTATTTTAATGAAAAAAATTGTTGGGCAACTTAATAGCAACAAAATAATGGTAGCAAAAAATTCAAGCTCGATTGAAAATAGTTGAATAACTTACATGAATAATTACTTAAGTTGGATAAAAAAATTAATAATTTAAGACTTTTTAATTCTTTCCATATGCGCTAGCCAATGTCAGAAAATATTTTGAGACCTTTATTTTATACCCACAGTTTTGGGTTGTATTTTTTATACCCACAGTTTGACATCATACCCTCAACTAAACCCAAATTTTCAATTTTACCCGGCCCCTTATAACTTTAACAAATATTTCATCCCACATTTGTACTGACCTTCAGGATATTTAAGTTTTAAAGATAATTTGAAATGTAGTTTTAAAATGAGTTCCAAATTTATGTTTATACATAACTTCGAATTAAGTTTTAAAAGTTGCACTCAAATTTATTTTAAGCATAAATCTGAAATTTAATTTTAGTTTTATTTATATCTTTTAATAGCGCTCGTGTCAAGAAATGCTATTAAAGAGTAGATTTCAGCGTGGTAGGAGTCTTTATTTTTGATAATTAAGTAGTGATCATAATATTGATAACCACATACCTTAGCATCATTGACACAACTCTCCCCACCTTCTAGGAAGGGTTTGAGAGAATGTTCAATCATGTGTTTAAAATTAGTGGGAGTAAAATACACCAAGTTCATGGTTACAATAAACAAAAGAGGTGTAGTAGAGTAAACACCCCACATCCAGAGGCATCAACAAGCATTTATTCTTGAATTGCAGTTTCGCAAATAATGTTTGGAGTCGCGTCTGTTCATAGTTGGGGGTGCAGAATGTTAGTTCCAATACCCTAGTAGAGCACATTCGACGGATGGGTAAGGTGGTAGGGCAGTAGGGGAAGGAAGGCCAAGAAAACTAAGTTTTTGATTTAGTTAACTACTTGTTGGTGCATTTAGTTGTCCAGGAATGGTCTTGTTTTCAAGAATGAGGAAGCCAATATTGAGTAAGTTATTACCCGCATCAAGAGCTTAATTAACGTGGAGTTGGTTTATTTATAGAGTAGAAAGTATCTCTAATTTGTCTATTTTCTCTTGATGGATTAATCCACTCCGGTGCCTAAACGATGTGTAATTATACTTTGTTTATTTGGGTTTGAGCACTCTTAGTGTTGCGTTAATGAAATATTGTTTATCTAAAAAAAATCAACCAACCTAAACACCCTGAAAAATAAGAAAGATAAAAAACATAAGAAAAAAACTAACAAGACAAATTAATAAAAGATAAATCCTAAAGATATCCGGCGTGGTTGGAGTCTTTAATAGCGCTTACTCAAACAAGAGCTATTATGTTTAAAACATAAATACGGAATGGAATATATATTAGGAATCATGTTTGTAGGAGATAAATTCGGAAAAGTAGTGAATTTTAGTAAGGGTAAAATGGTATAAAATTAAAATGTAGAGATATATGGTGTAGCTGTTAAGGTAAAAAAATTAAGCGGCAAAAACTACTAATTTATTTTTTCAGAAGATGCACTTGACCATATTATTAGAGGATAGGTCTGCCCATGAACCCTATCCTAATCATTAAAATCACCTCTTCTGATCATAAAGCTGGTTGGTATGGTTAGTCAACTAAGTTGTTCGACATAATTGGTACTCCCTCTGGACTCATATATAAGTAACGAATTATTTTTCAGATTCATTGAAAAAGTGATGTATCTGGACTCTTTTTATATATCAGTGCAGCTATCTCGTGTTTTTACATACATCATTGCAATTATCCCGTGTTTTTTTTAGGCTAAAAGGTACTTTTAGTCCCTGCAAATGTCAAGAAAATCCAGTTTAGTCCCTGCAATTCCAAATTTTTTAAAATAGTCCCGCAATTAGTAAAGCGTTACTACTTTAGTCCTCTTTGTTACTACTTTAGTCCTCGCAATTCCATTTAAAAGGTACTTTTAGTCCCTGCAAATTTCAAGAAAATCCAGTTTAGTCCTGTTACCTCAAAATTTCGACAAGACATTAAATGAAGCAATTAAATAGGTTTGACTCTCCATTAATGATGTCTTGGAAGCTACAAGTCAACACCAAGTCAATTCACCATCAATTCGTGAGAAAAAGGTCTACAAGTCTTGGCAATGTGAATGAGCTTCGACAAGCCTGGCACTTGGAGCTGTAGACACGAGTGGAGCAAGGAGCCTTCGACAAGAGAAAGCTCAACCTTCGACAAAGCGAAGCTATTTCGACAAAGCGAGGTTGGTTTGATTGCCGTCAAGCGGTTGGCAACAGCCCAGTCGAAGTGCAAAGGAGCAGACAGTTAGTGGGCAGTTACTTCTCCTTATTTCTAGGAATCAGTTACTTTTTTCCACGTTTGTTTCCAAGAGTATAAATACTCTCTTGTAATAGAAAATCGAGGTCACAACATTGCACAAGAACTCTGAAAACTCAACTTCCAGACAAAAGCGAAATACGAGTGAACAGATTCATTGTACGTGCTTGTGAACCACTTTTCCTTTCATTTGAATGTAATCTTTACTTTCGTTTTACATCTACTGCAATTGTTTCTTTGGTTTTATTTTCAATACTGTTCTTCGTATCATTTACTGTTCTTAAAACCGTTAAAAACACAAAGTACAAGGGCAATTGTCCAGAGATTTCCTAGTTTGATCTCACAAACTCACATTTTAAAACTAGTGATTGTTTGCTAAAAACACCAGCAAACAAATTGGCACGCCAGTGGGACCTTTGCCATTACCTTTGTGTTTGTTCTGTTCGTGCATGTATTTGTATGCACTTGAGGAGTGGTAGAATGGTACGTACTAATTCTAACAACGCCTCTAGTTCCAACCCTGTGGTGTCACAAGGGCAAGGAACAACCATGGACTCTGTAAGTGTTAGCGCTGGAAATGTTGCAGGGACTATAGCCCCAGTAACATCAATAACCGTTCCTACCATGTCGACGACCAATGTTGGGTCGACGCAATCTATGTCATTGCCACCAAATATAGGGCTCCCTTCTAGTCCTTATATGGCAACAGGGAACAGTTTAGAGACACGCTTCCAAAACATGAGTCTACCACCGTATCCTTTTGGTGTATATGGCATGCCTACTGGAATGCCACATGTTTTGATCTTTTCTCCTTCGCATGTTTCTTCTGAGAGCACGCTTGGTCGAAATCCTACTGCATTAACCAATGCGTCTTTGTTGGCGTTAAGACAACAAGTGGACGAAAGTAATCATGATATGGTTAATATGCTAACCCAGCAAATTGGTACGGTGTTCAACCCATTGATTCAAAATACCAATACAAGTTATCAGATGTTAGCAAATCAAATGGGTAGAATTGTTGATTTCTTTGGGGCTCCTACGGGAAATAATAGCAAGTACCTAATTGTGGGAATAATGCGCCTAATACTCCACAGAGATCAGTCACAGTCGAAGCCCAAGCGGTCGTAGGCGAACAACAAGGGATGGGAAACCATGTCCCTGAAGTAGTTATGGTAAATCGAAACCAAAACGCTGATGAAGTTGTTCGACAAGTGCAACGAAATAATGTTTGCGCTCAAGATAATATAGCTACTTTGGTAGAAACCATAATGGCACAAAATGGCCTTAACATAGGTTTACATAGGCCTAACTTCATATCACCGTTGTGTGAATATGTGTTGCAAACAGAGTTGCCAAGAGGTTGGAAAATTCCCAAGTTTACTAAATTTGGGGGTGACACAAACGAGTCTACTGTCGAACATATTGCTCGTTACATGACTGAGGCAGGAGATATAGCCCTAAATGAGAGTTTGAAAATGAAATACTTTCCAAATTCTCTAACTAAGAATGCTTTCACTTGGTTCACCACCTTACCCCCTGGTTCTATGTTTACATGGGGGCAGTTGGAGAAAGCGTTCCATGAACAGTTTTACATGGGCCAGTCGAAAATTAGCCTCAAAGAATTGGCTAGTGTTCGACGTAAAGTTCTTGGGGCTATTGATGATTATTTAAATAGATTTAGGCTATTGAAAGCTAGATGTTTCACACAAGTGCCTGAACATGAACTCGTCGAAATGGCTGCTGGTGGCCTTGATTATTCGATTAGAAAGAAATTGGATATCTCTCATTTGAGAGACATGGCACAATTAGCAGATAGAGTTCGACAAGTCGAAAGACTTAAAGAGGAAAAGGCTAGGGTGAACAAATTCCATAAAAAAGAAAACTCAGTTGGGTTCCATAAGAAGGAGAAAATAGCCTATGTGGATGAGGAGTTCGATTTTGCATTTAGTGATATCGATGCAGAAGAGATAGACGTGGTTGAACTCAAGCCTGGTCCTCCTTATTCTTGTAAATTATTAAGGTCTGCAAATGGGAATAACCCTGTAGAGCCTAAGAATGACAGATTTGTGCCTAAAACTTATACTTTTGATGTTACTAAATGTGATGAAATTTTTGATCTTTTAGTAACTGATGGCCAAATAGTAGTGCCTAATGGCCTGAAAGTACCTCCTCTCGAGCAGAGGAAGAAAAAGGGTTATTGTAAGTTTCATAATTTCTTGGGACATACTATCGACCGTTGTGTACTTTTCAGGACATAGTACAAAAGGCAATTGAGGAAGGAAGACTTAAATTTGGTGACAAGAAGAACAAAGCCCCAATGCAAATTGTGTTGATCCACTCCATCAAGCTGAAGCCATGTATGCAGAACCAATCGAAATGAATATAAGCATGGTCGACGTTAAGATGGTGGGTTCTCCCAAAAATGTCAAGTCTACTTCTGAAAAACTTAAGAGTGTTGTACATGCAGATCATGTTGCCTGAGATGATAACTCGGGAAGAATACGATGAAAAGGTGCAATTTGTATACCCCTAAGGTGAAGAGGAATTGATAGATTTCCTCAACAGGTGTAAGCTAAAGAATTCTGAAGTGATGTTGTGCCCTAGATGCAGCGCTGTCTTCGACAAAGAGGCAGCCAAGAGTGTCGAAGGTTATAAGGTTCGACAACCATTGAAAAGGAAATGGCTAGATAAAAGGCCAAACTTCAGTTTCAAAAGAGGGGATCTTCCTTACAAGGCTAAGGGTTCGACTAAGCCTTCGACTAGCAAATGTTAGATTCGATAACAAAAATGCAACGAAGAAGAAGGGGTCCGTATTGTCGTGTTTGCCAAATCATTTGTTCCAAGGAAAATATGCCAAATAAGAAATGGATTCATGTTGGTTGTAAACACTACAAGAATACTCCTCCACAGGTGGAAGTTGTTAAGCCAAGTGTGGGTGAGGCTGCAAAATACAATTATAGAAACAACTACAAGGGTAAGAACCCTATGACAAAGACTCAATGGCGTCGATTTCAACGCTCGAAGAAGAAAGCAACACTTGCTACTAATGAGCGAGACGCTTGGGAAATTCAAGACGGGCGAAGAGTGAAACTACCAAGACTCATTGGAGCTACAAAGGTGAGTATACATCTTTGCAACTCAAATAAATCTTGCCGGGAATAAGGCCAAAGGTAAGGCTATTATGATAGAAAAGCCAAGGAGGCCCATGAATCGAGAGAATTTTTCCCCACTATCGTCGTTGAAAGTGAAGGATGTTATCTTCGACATGGGACGAAGATGTGGACTCAATTTTGATGATTCGAGGCGAGCCGACGTCATATGTAATGTGGTGTCTATCCTACCCAGTGAGTATGATGTCATCACAGTTCCTAATGATGTTGAAGAGAATTTCATCGAAGATATGGCTAATCATAAGCCAGTTTGTTATTACGTTATGAACAATGGCTGTGTCGAAGACCAAATGGCTGCTTTCGAGAAGCCAGATGAAGGCATGCAACACCACTTAAAGCCACCGTATGTGCAAGCTAAAGTCAATGGTGTGGGGATTAACAAGATCTTGGTAGATGGAGGTCTTTGCGAAGAAACTTGATGCCTCAGCGTTCTTTGAAGACAATAGGGATGTTCGACACGGACCTCAAACCTCATAATATTGTTTTGACTAATTATGAAGGTAAATCTGGCCGATCTTTGGGGGCCGTAGAAGTTGAGATAGTGGTAGGCACTATAAAAAGAACTACCATGTGTCATACCCCAATTTTGTCCGGCTTAGGTCAAAACCCTGATTTTCCCAAAAAATAAATAAATAAAAGAAAAAAGCATCATGCATTGCATTTAGGTTTCTAAAGTCATTTCAAAGTTTCTAAAATCATTTTTGGAGTCGGAATGCACTTTTTAAACAAATTAGGGTTTTTCAGTGAAAAAGGGTATTTTGGTCATTTCACAAATAAGGGACCATTCCTCAAAACAAGTCATCCAACATGTGTTTCAAGGTACTAGAGGTCACTCCTAGGGGGAAAAATCATTTTTGAAGTGGAAATGTGTTTCAGGCAAAAACTAGGGTTTTTAGAGTGAAAGGGCATTTTGGTCATTTCACAATAAAAGCGGTCTCTCGTCCCAAATCCTTGAATAATCATCAATGATGTATTTGAGGGATATTTGTGCTCCATTGTGATTATTTTTGCGCATAAATATTAAACCTTTTGGCCTAAAAACCTAGTTTTTGGATAGAAGGGTAAAATGGTCTTTTCCTTTGAGGTGGGGTAAATAAATCAATTTTGGGATTGGTGAGATCATAAAATTCAGAGCCCAATCATTGAATCATGGATATAGCCCAAAATGGCATGAACTAGGAAGAATAATCTAGAAAGGAATATTCTACATCTTTTGAATTTTGAAAGGATAAGGATAAGAACAATAGTACAATTTGCAATTCCACTCACTCTCCACTACATAGCTGCGAATATCAGCTGTATTCCACCCCATTTTCATTTATTTTTATTGTTTGCAAATTGTACTAAATCATGGCCTTCCATTTAAATGTGAAATCCAATCCCCACCCTTCATTTGAATCAAAATGGCACTTGTGTAATAAGCTTTATGGAAAAATACAATTTTGTAAATGAGCTTATCCTTCACCCCACTCCTTATGCTGCACACTCAGCCCTCTCTCTCCTCACTTTATTGCCCTTAATCCATGTGATAATGCATCTTGACCATTGATTCAAGTTCTTTCTCAAATCCTATTGATTTACAAGAGATACATTGTCATAAATACCCTTAAGTTTTCACCCCATATAAAAACCCAAAAATAAGACCAAAGGCAAAAGGACACCCTCATTTTTACCCTAGCTAGCACTCTTCCTCCTCTCCTCCCTCTCTTGGCCGAAATCACTCCCTCCTCCTCCTCCACTTTCTCTTCAATCTTCATCCACCAAATCACCTCAAACTCACTCCATATTCATATACCTTCTTCCTTTCATTTTTAACTCCATATTCATACCATCAAAGAGTAGTTTCTTCAAGTTTATTTGGGCTATTGTTGATTTGTGAAGATTGTTGGTGATTGATTACTTTTGATCTTCATTTTCTTCTTGTTTAGCTTGGATCTAGAGGTAATACTATTATCCTTTGCATTTTTTTTAGTTTTTCTAGCATGTAAATTCTTCTACTCCTCTTTCCTCTCTCAAAGAGGCTTAGAGGGATCATTTCAAACACTATGTCAAGGACATTGGGAGCCTTGGGTGTTTGAAGTGAGCCCTTGGCCTTGATGAGAGTGTTCTTGTGTTTTCACCATATGGTTTGCATTTTCACACTCATATTTCTCATTTCACCAAATATCATGTTGTGAATAAAGATTTTTTGTCATGTCATATGTTTCATGTTAATCTTGCATTTTCTTGTTTCATGTCATGATGTGTGATTTAGTTTTTAGCTTGATGTTGAGATATAAAGGCTTTGATTGTGAGTACTAAAAACTAGGGTTTTTGTTGTTTTTCCTTTTGATTGGTATGAATATGAAGCATGATTTTGTTTGACTAATATCTTGTAGCATGGCATGATGGTTTAGGGCTTAATCTTGTGTTGTTCTATGTGTTGATTATGAGTTTTAGCATGAAATAAATTGATGATTTGTTCTTGACATGGTTTCGGCCTAGAGCTCCATTTTGTGCATATTTTTGTGCTTGAATTGTGTTGATTGATCTTGTGTGAGATGCATTTAATTGTGTTAGTGTGTTTTAACTTTTAACCACTCACTTGTTTTTTACTTTACCATACACTAACTTTTTACTTAAAAGAAAAACAACTTCAACATTTTTACATTTTTTACTTTACCATTTCATTAAATAATTACCATTAACCTCATGCATCTTTTTACTTTACCATTCATTAACTTTTTACTAAAAGTTTTTACTACTTATCAATTTGCAAAAATACCCAAAACGTTTTTACACTTTGCATTTCATCACTTGTGTGATACATACTTGTGTTTGCACATTAATACTTGCATGCTTTCATATGCTCACATGTTCATGCATTCTCATATGCTTATGCCTATTGCATTCTCTTACTCTCTTACATGATCATACATTCATTAATATTATATCATCCATTCATAAATAAAATGTTCATGCATCTTTGTATATGCTCATTCTTGCATTCATTCTCAAATGTTCATACATTCCCATATGCTTATGCCTATTGCATTCATTAACCTTATGTTATACATTCATTCTTACATGTTATGCCTCTTGCATTCATGCTTACATGTTCATGCATTTATTTATACCATGTCTTGCATTCATTCTCACATGTTCATGCATTCATTTATACTATGTCGTGCATTCATTGATGCTCATTCATTCATTGTATGCTCATGCACAGTTACCTCGTGTGCATTCATGTCTACATGTTCATTCATCCAAACTAGGAATATCCTATGCCTATGATCAATTGCATTCTATTGTCTATGATGCCATTTAAATGTCTTGATTTAATTGTGTGCCCTTTCATCCCCTTGTATGACCTCCTAATGAAGACGTAAGCCTACATGCATGTTGTAGCACAGAGTAATTAGGGTAAATACACCTCTTTCTCACACACACACACACAATTGTCTTGAGAAATTTGCCTTGCATCTTTGACAATTGAATCCTTTGATTATATTGGCATGTTTAATCTTGGTTGATGAATAACATGTCCATGATTGCTTGATTGTGGAAGTATGAGTCTTATTCATTCATTTGCACTTGGTTATGGATTTAGAATTGATTGAAATGTTCTACTTGTTTTCAGAAATCTTTTTCCAAACCAAATTCTTTTCTAAAACAAGTTTTCAAAGCAAAATCAAATGTTTTTTTCCAATAAAAATCCCTTTTCTTAAAAAAACTCATAAGGAGGCAAGTCGGACGTACGGCCGATGTTGTCTAGCGTCCTGAGACCGGAGTCGCATAAAGCTCAAACGTCTTAGGATACTTGTGAGAAATAAAACAAATAATTAATAACTTCAAATCCCTTTTCCAAAATGAGTAAGGTATCGATTCAGATGTACTTCCGATATTGGTTAGCGTCTTAGGGTTAGCGAGCTGTACAGTTCGTGCGAGCCTAAGATACTTGCTCAATAAAAGCAACCAACCTCGCAACAAACCTTTTTCTTAAGAAAATCAAAAAAAGATCATTTTTCAAAAAGTAGTGGGCACGCACGTCGTGCAGATGCAGTGGAAATTTGTCTTTGTTCTAGGTCTATTGGGATCTGATCTAGGACCGAAAACCCCTACAATAAAAAAACGCATAAAACACACTTTTTTCAAAAATCACAAAAGCCGTCTTTGGACGCAAAAAGCATACTTTTTTCAAAAAAATCACAAAAGCCGTCTTCGGACGCAAAAACACACTTCTTTTTCACTAAAGCCGTCTTCGGACGCAAAAACACACTTCCTTTTCACTAAAGCCGTCTTCGGACGCAAACACACACTTTTTTCACAAAAGCCGTCCTCGGACGCACAAAACGAGAACTACGTAGCTTTGATCCCTCATCTCAGTGAGGGTACGTAGGAGCGGGTTCCTGTCCCGTCAAGCACGCTTTTAAAAAAATCCTTGTTTTGTTCCGCTTTTCAAGTATATCCAAAAATATTCTTTTTCTCGTTTCCAATAAAATATTTTCTCAATCAAAAGAAAAGAAAAGAAGTAGAACGATCGTTTCAAATCAAACATTTCAAAACCACACATCAAATTAAAGGTTCCTTTCGGTAGAAAGGAGGAGTGCGGGTGCTTATACCTTCCCGCACTCTAACCGACCCGAACCTACATCTCTTGTTTTGAAAAGACCACCCGCCTTGTATAAAAAGACGTTTTTTCAATGTTTTCGTCTCAAAACTAAAATATTGGTGGCGGCTTCATATTTTCCCACGTTGTACATTGAGAAGTCCAAATCGGATTTTTCGGGGTGCAACAGCTGGCGACTCCACTGGGGATTTTATTTTTTTTTTAAAAAAAGACGAGGGTCAAGCCTAATTAAATTGATGCGTGGTTTAAATTGTTTGACTTGAAAATTTGTTCTATCTCTTCTTTTTCCTCCTTTTCTTTTTCTTTTTCCTTTTCTCTTCTTTCTTTGTCTGTGATGCTTGATGGTTTCTCTTGCATTATCATGTTCGTTGTGTTGCATTCATGTGCATTTGCTTATTTCTACACTTGCTTCTTGTTTCTTCTCTTACCCCTTTCTTTCTTTACTTATGCTCGTGCATCATATTCCCCTTATCTCGCATGTTCCCCTCTTCTTCGCTCCTTTTCTTTGGTAAGTTCATGCACTTTCCCCCTTCTATCATGATCCCCTCTTCTTAGCTCCTCTTCTTAAGGTAAGTAGGGTTTTAGATGATTGTTAGTACCTTAGGTTGATTTCTTGCTTATACTTAAATGATGTATACAAAACCCTAGGGTAGATGATTTTCTTGGGCGGATTGGGCTACGGATTTTCTTTGCGGTGGGGGGTATATGCATCATTATGCTCCTACACACACTTTCACTTGTTTTTACCCTTGTGTGATTTTTTGGTGAGACACTGACCCTATACCGGGCTAGAGTATATCTTAGGCTAGAACGAAGTCATTAGTGGCTGCGCACTGGACGACGACGTCTTTTCGTGTGGTTGCGAAGACTTCACCTAGAGTTTGGCTTTGTTCGAAGGGCTCATCACTTGGACGTACGTCCCTGCTGATCGGTGCGCTCGGATGAGGTCGTTGGCTCTAGGAACCTTATTTAGGGCTCTCTTGTTAGTGCTTACCTTGAAGTACCCCTAAAAAAAGAAGCCTTAGATCCTGTCTTCTAAGAAACCCTGTAGGACACGAAGGAGCTGCATACCCCCGCATCCAAACTTTTTTGAAAATATATATATATTTTTCTAGAAGTATGAAGTCCCAGCTTTTGAAAATCCTATGTTGTAAATAATTTTCTTTCAATCATCCTCATCATGCATTTCATTGCACAAAAAATGAAAACAAGAAAGCATCTCATTCATCATCATAAACAAAAATCATCATCAAAATGTAGCATTCATACATCATTTCATTAACCTCATCACTTTAGTTCAAATACATCATTCCTCCATACATGCATCTTTCAAAAAAGGGAAGGGGCATTGGCATTTCATACTTTGCCTTGCCTTTAAAAAATCATCATTTAGGAAAAAGCATCATTCCTGCATCTTTCATCATTTAAAAGAAAAGGGGGCATCGGCATTTCATATCTTGTTTTGCCTCTATAAAAATCATTTCGAAAAAAGAAGTATCTTGCATCCTACGTCATTGCGTCATTTGCATTAAATAAAATTCCAATTTTGAATCACTCGTCTTGCATTCTATTTCATTGAATAAAAATAAAAAAAACAATTATCATCTTCATAGCATAAGCATTTCATTTATAATCGAAAGAAAGAGGAAAAAGCTCCTCACCAAGTTCATCCAAAACATGGCATTCATGCATAAACATTATTTCAAAAAAAAGGGGACACGGTAGAACTACGTACGCTTTGATTCCTCAGGGAGGATACGTAGGAGCGGGTCCGCCCCGTCAAGCATAACAAATAAAAATTCCATTTTGAAAAAGCGTCTTTCTTGCATCATTCAAAAGTGCATTTCATTGTGCATCAAAATCATAAAAAAAAAAATAATAATAATAATAATAATAATAAAAAACCTTCTAGAATAATTACACTTTTCAAGTGACCATTTTTCCACGCATTTGCATATCATAATGCTTTCACATACAATAAAGAGTTTTGATGAGAGACGAGATGGTCTTGCAAAACAATCATTCTTTCAAAATTTCAAGGTGTTCCAAGGCACTCGGTTTTTCACGTCAATAGCTCATTTGTATTTCCTTCAAAGAATAAAAAAGCATTGCACCCATTCCATGATAAAAGACTAAAACAGTTGATCAAAAAAAGTTTTTATATCATGTCTTAACTAATGTTAACTCTCCGTGAAGCGTTCTTCTAGTAAGCATGCATGCCACGTGCATTTTCTCTTGTTTGAGTCAGTCAATTTCCTTCAATCATCATCATTCCCCATCCAAGTCTAATCCCGCCCGTCCACCCATAAAGTGCCTGTTCTCTCCCATCGGTGCGCACTTGACTTTTTGGTTCATTCTCACTAACACTTTAAGTGCTCCATCTTGCAAGCAAGTCGTGATCACTAATTTCCCTTGTTAAATATCATATTCCTTCAGTGTAAGTCTTTCAAAAATAATAATAAATAAGAAAATAAGCTCGCTAGGTTGAAAACCCGCATAGGCGGCCTAGACACAAAAAAGCGCCGGTGGATTGAAAACTCATAAAGCGGTCGAGCAAAAGTTAGGGCATAAAAAAAAAAAAAAAAAAAAGAGAAAAAATGTAAAGAAAAGAGCAAGCACATATAGATAGATGAAGCAGTTTTCATGTTTTACAAAAAATAAATAAGCAATCAGATTTGAAATGAAGTTTGGCCATCTCCTCAAAAATCCCGAGAAAGTCCCTTTCCTACCCACCTTAAGCCAAGAAAGACCAAAATCCAAAAATCACCCTAGACAAGGATCACCTCAAATATAAAAAAAAGCATTGCATCACTTCTTATCACTCACCCGAGTCAAAGAAAGAATCAAAAAAAAAAAAAGGAAAAAAGAAAGAAGAAAGGGATTCAAAAATGAAAATCCCAAAGCAAAGGAAAATACAAAAGAAATGTCGTGGTGGTGATACATGTTACCACAAAACACAAGAGATCCTTGTCTCAATAAATCTTCCAATACCTTGCTTTGTGTATAACTACCCCTCCTTCCATAAATCACAAACACTTCCCTTTGACCTCGGCACCTTGCCCTCCACAAACCCTTAGCGGGAATAAAACTTCCAAACACCTCATCAAGCCAAATAACCATCATAAATCATCGATCGTCACCAACGCTGAATAAAAATCATCCTACCATTACCCCCAAATACTTCATTAAGCCCAATCATCCTTTCGTCCACAAAACACCACAATCCCGAAAAGTCCATTCCGATCAATGATTTCTTTGTTGTTTTCTCAAATTTTAAATCTTAGGACAACTAAGTTTATCTCGTCTCACGATGTGTTTGCTCAAAAAAAAAAAACAAATGATCGAGAAAAAGAAGGTGATCAAGAAAAAACAAACCCTCGAGGAAAAGAAATGAGGAACAAAACAAATGATCGAGAAAAAAGAAAGTCGACAAAATAAAAAGAGGACTTGCATTAAAGAAACCCATTCAAGTTTGCATTAAAACAAGGTTTAGTGATCATCAAGTGAGGCTTCTTTCACGCTAAAAGTCAAGACATTTGACCGAGAACACTACTCGAGATCCAAAAGATGGGGCACTCTCTTCACCTCCCGCCCACCCCGGTCTTGGGAATGTCTATTCAATGCCCTCCCATGTCACTCCGGTTGTCAATACTTCCAGCGAGGGCAAGGCGTTCCCATTCCTTCACCTCATTCAACCTCACCGGGCAATCTCTCAACTCACTACCCCTGAACAAGGCTCTGTCATTCTAATTGGGGCAGTTCTGTCCTTGTTATGACCGGGGCAACATCAAACTTTATGGGTTGAGACAAAATCTCTTCTGCCCCACCTTTCATTTCAAAAGCCGAAGCATTCCCAATTCATCATCTTTTACACCCCTAGTTGTTGTCACCACTAGACAGGGGCAAACTATTCACTCATCCAAGACACGAATTGGGGCAATCTTGTATCTCTTGATCCCTCTTGAGCTTCGGTAATAACCATGTCTGTCATTCCTTCACTTGCCATAAATGTCCATGCCCTAAGCCAATTCCAAGCTGACTGACTCATTCATTCACCTTTGCACTCCTATGCATGCTTACTAGACAATGCTTCAAAGAGAGAAAACACAAGTTAGTCATGCGATATCTAAAATTCAGTCATCATGGAAAGAAAGAGAAAAGCGAGTGAGGTTGTTTGTAAATAAAAACCTTGAGAACAGGAGTTTGAGTCAAATTCAACTTTTCAACAGAATGGTCAATAATCATCTCAATTCCTTGCATCCAAAGTCTTGCATCTCATCATCACAAAAATGTTTACCTCATGCATCTAGGCAGTTCAATCTATTCATTATGGCATATGCATCAAAGCATTACGTTTGCATCCTCACATTTTGTGCATTCATCACATAGCAAAAAAACGTTCCACATCGTGAGCATTGCATCATATTAATGTTTGCATTTCACGGAAGAAGCAAAAAAAAAAAAAAAAAAAAAAAAAAAAAAGAGAAACAAGCGAAGTTAGAAAACAGTAGCATTGCATTCATTAAAGCATCAATCACCGCATACACTTGCATTCAAACATCAAGGCAATACGGTTGCATCACATCAATACTTGCAAAGAAAGCCAAAACATCCCATGTCATTCATCATTTCATGTCATTCATCATTTTATTTCGCATAATAGCAATATTCACATTTCATAGAAAAAGGCAAAGAAGGAAAAGTTTTCCATTGCATTTGCATCCGCCATTTCATCAAAACACAAGAGCATTACATGTCATCAAACATCAAAATTTTGCATTCGCATGCCCGCATTTCATGAAAAGAGAAAGAAATGAGCGAGAAAATAAAACAAGAGCATTCCATTCATCAAAACATGAATCTTTGTCATTTGCACGCGCACACTTGCATTACCAAGTATCAATCTCGCATCAAACATCAAAGCGCTACATTTGCATATTCGCATTTCATAAAGAGCAAAAGAAAACAAACAAAGAAAAATAGATGATCGAAAAAGAAAGTCGATCAAGGAAAATTAAATCAAAAAGAAAAAACTCAAAAATGTCCCGCCACATGCATCATCATACCAAAATCATAGCATTGCATGCACTCGCATAACATGCTCCTGCATAACATGCCTTTGCATAACATGCACCCATGCTTCATGCACCATCCTCTTGCATCAACCGGCGATGCGGTACCTCAATTCAACGCGCCAAAGATTGGCCATCTCAACCGGTCAATCAGCAGATTTGTGAATCCTTCAGACCCACGTGTCCCTTCAGACCAAAGCGCCCCGCCAGATTCCGTCGTTATCGAGCACCGACGAGTCATCGGACCGAGGTCGCCGGTTTAGTTCAAATCAACGGTCCAAACGGCGACTTTGAACTCGACCTTCATTCACCAAGTCATCACCGAGCATGACGGATCGGCCCCTCGGACCTTGTGTCCTTCATTTCGCCAAGTCATCACCGAGCATGACGGATCGGCCCCGGACCTCGTGTCCTTTGACTAGCCGTGGTCGGCGATAGCGTAAGTCCATCGAGGTAAAATGTATCGTCCCCACAACTTGATATTGAACCTCGGGCCGCTCGAGCAGGCCACCTTGAGCCAAGTGCTCCTTCAGAGCCACAAGTGCTCCTCGAGCCCAAGTGCTCCTTCAGAGCCACAAGTGCTCCCGAGAACCCAAGTGTTCCTTGAGCCACAAGCGCTCCTTCTTTTCTTGCATTCTTTATTGCTTTATTCTTGTTTTCTTTGCTCGAGGATTGGCACCAACACATTTCCCACTTGTGCCGGCCTACGAGGCCGGCGGTGCATTCTTTATCACTTTCTTTATTTCCTCCCGGTGTCGGCTTACTGCAGGTCGACACCTTCTTTCTTGTTTTCTTTACCGCTTTATTTCTTCTGTTTTTGCTTTGAGGTGGGCACCAATTTACTTCATGCTTTTTGTTAGCTTGCGAGGGTGACACTTCATTCATTACGATCATTTCGGGTGGCATCCATTCACCCAAAAAAAAAAAAAAAAAAAAAAAAAAAAGCGGAAGATAAAAGGAAAAGAAAATTCGGGTTTTTCCTAAGTGGACAAAATCGGTATAATTTCTGAATTTTTATCTCTATTTTGCCTCGGAAATATGTTTGGCCAATTCATATTCCTTGTTAAAATCTAGATAAAAGAGGGCATTGTCATATCCCAATTTTGTCAAAGCACTTAGTCAAAACCCCGATTTTCCCAAAAATAAATAAATAAAAGAAAAAGCATCATGCATTGCATTTAGGTTTCTAAAGTCATTTCAAAGTTTCTAAAATCATTTTTGGAGTCGGAATGCACTTTTAAACAAATTAGGGTTTTTCGGTGAAAAAGGGTATTTTGGTCATTTCACAAATAAGGGACCATTCCTCAAAACAAGTCATCCAACATGTGTTTCAAGGTACTAGAGGTCACTCCTAGGGGAAAAATCATTTTGAAGTGGAAATGTGTTTGAGGCAAAAACTAGGGTTTTTAGAGTGAAAGGGCATTTTGGTCATTTCACAATAAAAGCGGTCTCTCGTCCCAAATCCTTGAATAATCATCAATGATGTATTTGAGGATATTTGTGCTCCATTGTGATTATTTTTGCGCATAAATATTAAACCTTTTGGCCTAAAAACCTAGTTTTTGGATAGAAGGGTAAAATGGTCTTTTCCTTTGAGGTGGGGTAAATAAATCAATTTTGGGATTGGTGAGATCATAAAATTCAGAGCCCAATCATTGAATCATGGATATAGCCCAAAATGGCATGAACTAGGAAGAATAATCTAGAAAGGAATATTCTACATCTTTTTGAATTTTGAAAGGATAAGGATAAGAACAATAGTACAATTTGCAATTCCACTCACTCTCCACTACATAGCTGCGAATATCAGCTGTATTCCACCCCATTTTCATTTATTTTTATTGTTTGCAAATTGTACTAAATCATGGCCTTCCATTTAAATGTGAAATCCAATCCCCACCCTTCATTTGAATCAAAATGGCACTTGTGTAATAAGCTTTATGGAAAAATACAATTTTGTAAATGAGCTTATCCTTCACCCCACTCCTTATGCTGCACACTCAGCCCTCTCTCTCCTCACTTTATTGCCCTTAATCCATGTGATAATGCATCTTGACCATTGATTCAAGTTCTTTCTCAAATCCTATTGATTTACAAGAGATACATTGTCATAAATACCCTTAAGTTTTCACCCCATATAAAAACCCAAAAATAAGACCAAAGGCAAAAGGACACCCTCATTTTTACCCTAGCTAGCACTCTTCCTCCTCTCCTCCCTCTCTTGGCCGAAATCACTCCCTCCTCCTCCTCCACTTTCTCTTCAATCTTCATCCACCAAATCACCTCAAACTCACTCCATATTCATATACCTTCTTCCTTTCATTTTTAACTCCATATTCATACCATCAAAGAGTAGTTTCTTCAAGTTTATTTGGGCTATTGTTGATTTGTGAAGATTGTTGGTGATTGATTACTTTTGATCTTCATTTTCTTCTTGTTTAGCTTGGATCTAGAGGTAATACTATTATCCTTTGCATTTTTTTTAGTTTTTCTAGCATGTAAATTCTTCTACTCCTCTTTCCTCTCTCAAAGAGGCTTAGAGGGATCATTTCAAACACTATGTCAAGGACATTGGGAGCCTTGGGTGTTTGAAGTGAGCCCTGGCCTTGATGAGAGTGTTCTTGTGTTTTCACCATATGGTTTGCATTTTCACACTCATATTTCTCATTTCACCAAATATCATGTTGTGAATAAAGATTTTTTTGTCATGTCATATGTTTCATGTTAATCTTGCATTTTCTTGTTTCATGTCATGATGTGTGATTTAGTTTTTAGCTTGATGTTGAGATATAAAGGCTTTGATTGTGAGTACTAAAAACTAGGGTTTTGTTGTTTTTCCTTTTGATTGGTATGAATATGAAGCATGATTTTGTTTGACTAATATCTTGTAGCATGGCATGATGGTTTAGGGCTTAATCTTGTGTTGTTCTATGTGTTGATTATGAGTTTTAGCATGAAATAAATTGATGATTTGTTCTTGACATGGTTTGGCCTAGAGCTCCATTTTGTGCATATTTTTGTGCTTGAATTGTGTTGATTGATCTTGTGTGAGATGCATTTAATTGTGTTAGTGTGTTTTAACTTTTAACCACTCACTTGTTTTTACTTTACCATACACTAACTTTTTACTTAAAAGAAAAACAACTTCAACATTTTTACATTTTTACTTTACCATTTCATTAAATAATTACCATTAACCTCATGCATCTTTTACTTTACCATTCATTAACTTTTTACTAAAAAGTTTTACTACTTATCAATTTGCAAAAATACCCAAAACGTTTTTACACTTTGCATTTCATCACTTGTGTGATACATACTTGTGTTTGCACATTAATACTTGCATGCTTTCATATGCTCACATGTTCATGCATTCTCATATGCTTATGCCTATTGCATTCTCTTACTCTCTTACATGATCATACATTCATTAATATTATATCATCCATTCATAAATAAAATGTTCATGCATCTTTGTATATGCTCATTCTTGCATTCATTCTCAAATGTTCATACATTCCCATATGCTTATGCCTATTGCATTCATTAACCTTATGTTATACATTCATTCTTACATGTTATGCCTCTTGCATTCATGCTTACATGTTCATGCATTTATTTATACCATGTCTTGCATTCATTCTCACATGTTCATGCATTCATTTATACTATGTCGTGCATTCATTGATGCTCATTCATTCATTGTATGCTCATGCACGATTACCTCGTGTGCATTCATGTCTACATGTTCATTCATCCAAACTAGGAATATCCTATGCCTATGATCAATTGCATTCTATTGTCTATGATGCCATTTAAATGTCTTGATTTAATTGTGTGCCCTTTCATCCCCTTGTATGACCTCCTAATGAAGACGTAAGCCTACATGCATGTTGTAGCACTGAGTAATTAGGGTAAATACACCTCTTTCTCACACACACACACACAATTGTCTTGAGAAATTTGCCTTGCATCTTTGACAATTGAATCCTTTGATTATATTGGCATGTTTAATCTTGGTTGATGAATAACATGTCCATGATTGCTTGATTGTGGAAGTATGAGTCTTATTCATTCATTTGCACTTGGTTATGGATTTAGAATTGATTGAAATGTTCTACTTGTTTTTGAAATCTTTTTCCAAACCAAATTCTTTTCTAAAACAAGTTTTCAAAGCAAAATCAAATGTTTTTTCCAATAAAAATCCCTTTTCTTAAAAAAACTCATAAGGAGGCAAGTCGGACGTCGTACGATGTTGTCTAGCGATCCCGAGACGGGAGTCATGCGGCTCAAAGCGTCTTAGGATACTTGTGAGAAATAAAACAAATAATTAATAACTTCAAATCCCTTTTCCAAAATGAGTAAGGTATCGATTGGATGTACTTAGATATTGGTTAGCGTCTTAGGGTTAGCGGTACATGCAGTTCGTGCGAGCCTAAGATACTTGCTCAATAAAAGCAACCAACCTCGCAACAAACCTTTTTCTTAAGAAAATCAAAAAAGATCATTTTTCAAAAAGTAGTGGGGCACACGTCGTGCAGATGCAGTGGTTGTCTTTGTTCTAGGTCTATTGGGTACATGCATGTCTAGGACCAAAACCCCTACAATAAAAAAACGCATAAAACACACTTTTTCAAAAATCACAAAAGCCGTCTTTGGGCGCAAAAAGCATACTTTTTCAAAAAAATCACAAAAGCCGTCTTGGACCTTAAAAAAACACACTTCTTTTTCACTAAAGCCGTCTTGGACGCAAAAACACACTTCCTTTTCACTAAAGCCGTCTTGGACGCAAACACACACTTTTTCACAAAAGCCGTCCTCGGACGCACAAAGCGAGAACTACGTAGCTTTGATCCTCATCTCGGTGAGAGTGCGTAGGAGCGGGTTCTGTCCGTCAAGCACGCTTTTAAAAAATCCTTGTTTTGTTCGCTTTTCAAGGAAGTGCGGGGTGCTTATACCTTCCCCGTACCTAACCGACCCCCGAACCTACATCTCTTGTTTTCGAAAAGACCACCCGCCTTGTATAAAAAGACGTTTTATCAATGTTTTCGTCTCAAAACTAAAATATTGGTGGCGGCTTCATATTTTCCCACTTTGTACATTGAGAAGTCCAAATCGGATTTTTCGGGGTGCAACACCATGCTTTTTGTCATAGCTTCTAAAGCAAGCTACAATTTACTCCTTGGTAGGGAATGGATACATGGAGTAGGTGATGTGCCTTCAACTCTGCATCAAAGACTTGTGATGTGGAAAGAAGATGGTCTAGTGGAGTATGTCGAAGCTGACCAGAGTTATTTACTTGCTGATGTGAATAATGTCACAAAGGAAAATTTTGAAAAGCAAATGGCGAATATTGCGCCATGTACATCTTCTAATCAAGCATATATCTCTTCTGATAATGTGCTTTCCTCAGTTCACCTCTACCCAACCCATGGTTTTGTTTGGGAAAGGGAGGTAATAGAAGATACAAGTGTTTATCCTGAAGGTGTTCTACCTCCAACAGGATGGGACACTGATTCTTAAAAAGGTTTTAGATGTCAGTGCCCAATGCTTGGGATAGAATTACGGCCTACATGGCCGAAAACAAAGTAAAAGCGGCTTTGGAAGCCGAAATAATTCAACAAACAATGGCTGTCGAAGCCATAAATTCGTCTGAAGAAAATGGAGAAATCATAGATGAAAAACTTGATTGCATTTATGATGACGAACCATTAGGATTCGAAAAAGATCCTAGAGATTCGACAAGACATATGCAAGCTCAAGATCCAGTGGAAGAAGTGGATTTGGGAGATGACTTAGTTAAAAAGCCAACGTATATTAGTGCACATCTTGATGCTGCCTTCAAAACCCAAGTTATTTCACTTTTGCAGGAGTTCAAAGATTGCTTTGCTTGGGAATATAATGAGATGCCTTGTTTGAGTCGAGAAGTAGTAGAATTGCAAATACCCATTCGACCAGGAAAGAAACCAGTGAAGCAAACACCAAGAAGATTTGCTCCTCAGATATGGGCCAAAATCAAAGAAGAGATCGAAAGGCTGTTCAAGAGCAAATTCATCAGAACTGCCAGGTATGTCGATTGGTTAGCTAATATTGTTCCAGTAATGAAGAAAAATGGAAAACTTAGAGTTTGCGTAGATTTTAGGGATTTAAATAATGCAACACCCAAAGACGAATACGCCATGCTCAGCGAGAAATGCTAATAGATTTTGGTGGGATTTGATTATCTCAGTATGCTCGATGGTTATTCAGGGTATAATCAAATCTTTATTGCTTAAGAGGACGTGTCGAAAACAGCTTTTCGATGTCCATGGGCATTGAGCGTTTATGAATGCCCTTCGGTTTAAAAAATGCTGGTGCCACTTACCAAAGAGCAATGAATTCTATGTTTCATGATTTTATTGATGATTTTATGCAAGTATACATAGATGATGTGGTGGTTAAGTCTTCCTCAGAAATTGGTCATTTAGACCATCTTCGACGTTCTTTTGAACGAATGAGGAAATATGGATTAAAAATGAATCCAACCAAATGTGCTTTCTGTGTACGTGCAGGTGAATTCTTGGGTTTTGTAGTACACAAGAAAAGCATAGAAATCAATCAAAATAAGACTAAAGCAATTATGGAGACGAAGGCTCATTCGACCAAGAAAGAACTTGATCATTCTTTGGGAAAAATCAACTTTCTTCGAAGATTTATATCAAATCTAAGTGGCAAAACACAAGCATTTTCGCCATTGTTAAGACTGAAGAAAGAAGATGAGTTCAAGTGGGAGCAAGTTCATCAAGCAGCTTTTGATGCAATAAAGTCTTATTTAATAAAACCACCAATTTTATTACTGTTATTAGAAACAAAATGCTAAAGTTGTATATAGCGACACGATAACACAATAGGTAGCATGTTAGCACAAGAGGATGATGATGGTGTCGAAAGAGCCATTTATTACCTTAGTAGGGTTTTGATTGATCTTTGAGACAATGTATAGTCCAATAGAAAAGTTATGCCTTTGCTTGTATTTCTCATGTACGAAATTAAAGCAATATATAAAATCGTGAGATGTTTATGTTTATTCACATTTTGATGTTATTAAACATATGTTATCAAAACCAATGTTGCATAGTAGAATTGGTAAATGAGCTTTAGCTTTGTTAGAATATAACTTAACTTATCAGCCTCTTAAATCAATCAAAGGACAAGTGGTTGCTGACTTTATAGTAGACCATTCAGTTGTCGAACATGAAGTCATTTCGTTAGACATACGTCCTTGGAAGCTGTACTTCGATGGCTCAAGCCACAAAAATGGAGTTGGTATTGGAATTTTAATTATTTCGCCAGAAAATATTCCAACGAAGTATAGATTTAAAATTCGAAACTTCTGCTCCAATAATGAAGCTGAGTATGAGGCTTTGATAGTAGGCCTTAAAATTTTACTCGAGTTGGGGGCAAGGCATGTAGAAATAAAGGGTGATTCTCAATTAGTTGTCAAACAATTGACAAAAGAGTATAAATGTATTAATGAACACCTTATTAAATATTTTATTGTTGCCAATCTGTTACCTCAAAACATTTTATTATTGTCGAAAGAAACATTTTTTGGGGGGCAATCTGTTACCTCAAAATTTCGACAAGACATTAAATGAAGCAATTAAATAGGTTTGACTCTCCATTAATGATGTCTTGGAAGCTACAAGTCAACACCAAGTCAAGTCACCATCAATTCGACAGAAAAGGTCTACAAGTGCTGGCAATGTGAATGAGCTTCGACAAGCCTAGCACTTGGAGCTGTAGACATGAGTGGAGCAAGGAGCCTTCGACAAGAGAAAGCTCAACCTTCGACAAAGCGAAGCTATTTCGACAAAGCAGGGTTTGGTACTTCGTCAAGCGGTTGGCAACAACCCAGTCGAAGTGCAAAGGAGCAGACAGTTAGTGGGCAGTTACTTCTCCTTATTTCTAGAAATCGGTTACTTTTTTCCACGTTTGTTTCCAAGAGTATAAATACTCTCTTGTAATAGAAAATCGAGGTCACAACATTGCACAAGAACTCTGAAAACTCAACTTCCAGACAAAAGCGAAATACGAGTGAACAGATTCATTGTACGTGCTTGTGAACCACTTTTCCTTTCATTTGAATGCAATCTTTACTTTCGTTTTACATCTACTGCAATTGTTTCTTTTGTTTTATTTTCAATACTGTTCTTCGTATCATTTACTGTTCTTAAAACCGTTAAAAACACAAAGTACAAGGGCAATTGTCCAGAGATTTCCTAGTTTGATCTCACAAACTCACATTTTAAAACTAGTGATTGTTTGCTAAAAACACCAACAAACAAGTCCCTCCTTTTTTAAGAGTAAAGTAACAGCAGGGACTAAAGTAGTAACGTTTACTAATTGCAGGGACTATTTTAAAAAATTTGGAATTGCAGGGACTAAACTGAATTTTCTTGACATTTGCAGGGACTAAAAGTACATTTTAGCCTTTTTTTTATATTTCAATAAAGTTATCTCGTGTTTTTTAATATATCAGTGCAGTTATCTCATATTTTCAATTGATTATTTTAGTTGATTAATTGATTTAGTAGACAATAACGGATAGATGGTAGATTATCAAATATATCAGTGAAGTGTTTTTTATATATCAGTGTAGTTCTCCCGTGTTTTTATACATATCATTGTAGTTATCTCGTGTTTTTTTTATGTATTAGTATTAGTATAGTTCTCCCATGTTTTTTTTATATATCAGTGCAGTTATCTCATAGTTTCAATTGATTATTTTAGTTGATTAGTATATTATAGTAGATAGTAAAAGATAGATAGTAGATTATCTTTTCTCAAAAAAAAGATAGTAGATTATCAAATATATCAGTGCAGTTATCCCGTGTTTTTTATATATCAGTATAGTTATCCCGTGTTTTTATATATCGATCTGATTATCCCGTGTTTTAAATATTAATCGATAGTTGAAATAGTCATTAAGTTTTCCTTTTTTGATATATTAATGTCGTGTTTTTATATCGGTGAAGTTATCCCGTGTTTTTATATATTAGTGTAGTTATGTCGTAGTTTAGATTGATTATTTTAGTTTATTAGTAAATTTGATTTGATTTGATTTGAGTTTCAAAATTTGAAAAAAAAAAGAAAAAGTGGGGAAGTTAAAAAAAATGGGAGTGAGAAGAAAGTGCATTGGAAGAAGAAATTTGAAAAAAAAAATTGATAGTAAATTACAATGTTGTCCTTAGTTAGATGAGTTGTCAAATAAATAACGAGACTTATTTGGGTAATTTAAGTATGGTTTGTTAGTATAAATAGATATTATATTGATCTCGTGTTTTTTTATATATCAATGAAGTTATCGTGTTATTTTTAAATTAGTGCGGTTATCTGTAGTTTAGAATGATTATTTTTGTTTATTAGTAGATTTGATTTGATTTGATTTGAATTTCGAAATTTGAAAAAAAAAGTAGGGGAAAGATAAAAAAAAATGGGAGTGAGAAGAAAGTGTATTGGGAGAAGAAATTTGAAAAAGAATGTGATAGTAAATTACAATGTTGCCCTTAGTTTGATGAGTTGTCAAGTAAATGGGGAAACTTGTTTGGGTAATTTAAGTATGGTTTGTTTAGAAATATACTTTTTGTGGTTGTCGAAGATCTTTGTTGTTCGAACCCCTTCTTTTTTTCATTTTAAAAAATGAAAAAAGTTTCATTCCATTAGTTTATATTACTAAACTCACGAGTAAATCTGTTGATTTGGAATCACAGGGTGCATACATGTCAAAGATGATGAATTGATTTCGTACCTATTTCACTCTATTTTTCTTTTTGTTCGTTCGTAATAATTGATTGATGAATCAATTATATGAATCAATTATTTTCAATTGTATCTTTCACGTGGTATTTTTTGCTTCTTTTTTTTTTATATAAATAGATATTAGGTTAGATTTGTAGATAGTGGAAAAAGAAAGTTTGTGAGTTTGATTTGAATTTTGAATTTTGAAAAAAAAAATTACAATGTTTTCCTTAGTTAGATGAATTGTCAAGTAAATAGGGAGGCTTGTTTAAGTAATCTAAATGTGGTTTATTTGTATAAATAGATTAAGTATGATTTATTTGTAAATTTTTTTTACGTGAAGTGTGATTTATTTGTATAAATAGATAAATACTAATTTTATTTTTTTAGGAGATCTGCATGACCATATTATTAGAGGATAGGTCTGCCCATGAACCCTATCCTAATCATTAAAATCACCTCTTCTGATCATAAAGCTGGTTGGTATGGTTAGTCAACTAAGTTGTTGGACATAATTGGTACATTGGTTGTAACTTGACCATCATCAAATCAAATCAAATTAATTTCGTATTAGAACGTCAAAAATATGTGGATATCAAAGACCGGTGGTTTTCACCCAAAAAAAAAAATCAAAGACCGGTGGATCTCGTTGTCATTAATGTATTGCATGTTTTTTTTAAGCAATAATGTATTGCATGCTTTTACTAGACAACAATGGCGTTTCATTATTTAAATTGGTGCATTTTTTATATACCTTTTTAAAAATCATGATATTTTAATTCTTTTAATATCCCACTCTTTTTAATTCTCATAATATTTTTATTTTCATTTTTCGATTAGATTACTTTGAATGAATGAATATCCGTATCCCTATCCATTACATCAATTGTTGAACTAATATAAAGTTTTAGCAAAATCCATTTGTCCCAAATTATTTGTTATTTTACATTTTCAAAGAAGCGTTTAATATTTTTTTCAACTTTTGTCTTTGGTAATCATAACAACTTTTTATATTTATTAAAAAAATTACATTTATCAAAGTAGAGAGATAAATGGTTAAATGGTAAATTAGACAATATTTTTTATAAAATCTAGACTACCAATCAATTTTTCTTAATATGTGTGTTAAAACCTTAAACTACCTATAAAAGATGCTCCATATTTGGCGAGAAAAAGCGTCTTATCTGAAAAAAAAAAATTATTTCCCATTCCAACGCTCTTTTAACATTATTTACCACAATAGAATTTGTTTTACATATATGTTGAGAAGTGATCGCCCTTCTAGGCAATTGTCTCCTCCATTTCGTTCATTCGTTTTTTCTCGAGAAATTGGCGTGGTTCGATGGTTTGTGGCGAACGATTCGGTGGATTAATCTTCGAACTCTATCGTTTGGATGAGGTCCAAACGACCAATGTTTTGTTTTGCGGACTATGAAATTTGTAACCGTCATCGAACAAAAAATACGAGAGTATCCAAATTCCACACCATATTTATCGGTGATAGGGAACACACTACCTATTCTTTGCCACATAATTTGAATGTTGACAATGTTATTTTTCTTATTTTTGTCGTCGGATGTACAAAAAAAGCGTAGACTCATACACGGGGTATGTGCAATGTATATGGGGTGTGACCGGTGTTGAAGTAACAATTTCATATGCTCATGTCGGTGAGCGGATCGAGAAATTTTTGTTGGTGGGGGCAAAATTTTGGTCCATAATATTTTTATATAAGAAAAGTTCTATAAATTTTGACAAAATACATAGTTTCGTGATAGAAAAAACTTAATCCCAAAATCTAATGTGTTTAGTGTCAATTTGTATGTCAGAAGCGTTAGAAGAGAAGTCAAAATTAAAATAATAAAGAGAGAAAATATATAGAAATGTATTTTCTCTTTTATCTCTTATAACTTTTCACATGTATTTAATTTGTTTATAAAAACTATCTAATGGGGGTAACATTTATTTTTATGAGGGCAAACCAAATTTATTAAGCATATATAGACTAAAAGTATTGAGCTAAGTGGGGAAAATGCCCCTGATTAGCCTAACATGAATCCGATCCTGCTTTCGGAATGGTCGTTTCAATGCGGCGATTATTGCTTTGATGAGGAAGATGGCGCTAGTTCCAACTCTCACGATCACGATTCACGGGAATTCCTTGTCGATTATGTATCCGGTGATGATAGGAGTGTTGTGACGAGTGTTTAATTTAAAGCTGTTGTATCTTTGTTTCAATAATTTTGCAAAAGTGGTATATGTTTGTACTTTTGTTTGTGAACACCCTAGATATTTATGTTTATTTAGCACTTAGTAATTTATATTTTGGTGATATTTAAATTAGACAACAAGTTTATTATTACAAAGTGTGACCGTACATCAAACATGAAAGACATCAAAAGCGGTAAAAAGCAACATAAGGAAACAACTACGAAACTAGCGATTATTTAGGAAGTGCGTGTTCTAGAAGATAAATGACCTCTTTCGAAGTGCAATACGTGTCCACATACGGCTCAACACACGGCGTCTGTTGGAGCGTTAGCATGTGCTTCCATCATGGTGCGAATGTCATCGTCGCTCGAAACTCCATAGTTGAATAGCGAATAGACTGTCCTCTCCATTGTTGTGCTTGCGATAGCGTAAGCGACTTACGACTTTACGCCACTCTCTGCTGGGCGAACCTTCTCTCTCAGTCTTTTCCTTCAATTTGGGTGAATGTTATGTCTTCATTCGAGCCTACAAAATATAGGATTACGAAAATGAAACCAAACACCATCTTCCATGTTCATGTGAGTTCCACGAGTGATGAAGGGTCGTTAGCAATTTGTCATTTAGTCTTGGGTTGGAGCCTGACTACCATTCCATTTCGGCGGGTGGGGTCGAGGGTGTTTGTGAAGAAGTAGAAGATGAAGCAAAAATATGGGTGTTTCACAGTAATTTTTGGTAAACAACCCATTTAGTTTAGGATTTATTACTTGCAAGACCAACGGTAGATCTTAGGACATTTTGTGTTAATGTTTTCCGAATAGTTATGAATGTTCTTATCGTTCTTATTCTTGTTGTACAATAATTGTGATTTCAAAAGAAAGCTGGCCCGTAATTGCCTTGAGTATCAAGGAACTTGCGGAAATCGTAGAAAATAAGTAAAATGCGAGAAAAAGTTTAAGAGAACAAACTTAAATTGCACTGAAATGAAAAGAAATCGTACACAGATCCATACATTCGTTTCTGTTACTCAGTTTCTCTGTGACTTGAAAGTTTGAGCGTGAGAAATATGTATGTTGTGATTGTGACCCGTTTTCCTATGAAAAACTACTATTTATACTAGGAGGAAACTAATAAGCTGTACATTTGAATTTAAAAGCGATGGCGCTAAGCACTTCGACCACGTCATTTGCTCGTTCTTTGTGACAGCGTCCACTATCCTTTTCGGCGGTGTTTCCCAAGTTTGAATCTGCTACCAATCTTTGCTCTTCTTCTTGTCGAAATGTTGTTTTCAAGTCTTTAATTTTCACTAAGTCCTTGAAGTGGTGAAAATCACCTTGAGTATCCTCCTAGTGTCGAAGACCCGGCATTTCTCCTTTAAAGTGATGAGTCAAATCTCTCGTTATTGCATTTAATTGAGCACATCGAAAATGAAGGCTAACAAATTGCCCCCAAAATGTCTTTTTATTGAGGCTTAAGCGAAGGTAGAGAATGACATTTTTGAATTCTCTTTCGACAAGCTTATGTCATATACTATAACGTCATCAATGTCAAATCTTCATTATTGAAGAGAAGTTTTTCTCTCTTTTCATGTCAGCACTTGAGTGCGCCGTCACGATAGTGTACGTTTTGACATTGGTAAGCGCCACGCTCCATCACTCCCGTCACTTTTGTAAGCGCCACCACGTCTCTCAAGAAAGCGCCATGATTACTTCCCCTTTTTTAATAAGCATACTCCATCAATAAAAAAGGGACCCTTCCCATTCTTTTACTCTTTTCTGAAACTCTTACCTTCTGCGTTCTCTCTCTCTCTAATGCTCTTCATCTTCTTCCTTGAGAAAAAACTTCACTCACTGCAAGTCACTCCATTGAAGCACCAGGAAGCTCCAAAAACTTCTCATTTTCTTATGTACGCTGCTACATTTCTCTCAATGGCTTCTCAATCTTCCAATTCTCAAGTTTCTGGAAATGCACCTTCTGCTCCAAAGTTTGTGCCTGAACCTGACCTTGCTGATACTCAAGCCCAGATATGGAAATCACAGGTACTAATCCCTTCTGCACCACCTAGTAAATATGCTTACCTAGGTCCACTTCCTGAATGTTTAGTTGATTCTGAGAAACTCCAAGCTATTTTCCTTGGTTACTACCAGTTCTGTCCTAGAATTTTCATTAAGGGTCCATATGTCATAGACTTCATGAGTAATCCGAATAGGCTCTTTAGGTCTTCTCCCTTATCGACCATGTGGCATACCTTACTTGGCTTGACAAAATTGAGTCGAAGAAAATTTGCTCTTTGGAAGGAGCTTGGTATTTTCAACTTGATTCAATTATCTAGGTTTGGGCTATGATATCAAAGTCAATGCTCATTCTTTGCTCTCCACCTTTGGGAAATGACCACCAACATTCTCCACCTCGAGTGTTGCATGCTCACTCCTACTCTCTTGGATGATTTTGCTATTCTTGGCCTAAAACCTATAGGTGATGTTTTCAATCCCCTTAGCACTAGCACTAAATATCAATTCGATTTTAAGCGTGCGCTTTATTTGCATTCATCGAAGATCACCATGACAGCGATAGTGTCGAAGTCTCGACAAAGAACACATTGCCTTTCTCACTTTATGGATTTCTTTCTTTGTATTTTGTTCTTCATCACTTCAAGTAGCTAAGATGTATATCAACTTGGCCATTCAAATCCATGAGGGTGAAACATTTGCCTTGGTAAACTTATTCTAGGAAGTCTTTATGAAGCTTTGGGAAAAGCTCTTTTGATCTCAAAGGACTTGCTCCCGATGGCAAATTCTTAGTGTCGGGACCTCTTTGGTTATTCAATTGTGGCTAATTGCTACTTTTGAGTGAAACTTGACTACTTTGTTCTGAGGATCTACTAGAAAGCGTTAACCATAGGAGAGTCGAAGGAACCAGGCTAACACTCTTAAGGCCTAGAGAGATTGGACAAACTACTGAGAACAATTATTTTTGACTACATTGAAATGTTCTTGAATTGTACTAGCTTTACCCCTTCAATGGCACCTTTCGCCATCGAGTCTATGGACTGATTGGTTTCTTAAAGAATTTCTGCCACTTCTCTTGAAGGCGAAGAGGAGATTAACCAAATATGGCAAGCATTTTTAACTCCCACTTTCTTGTCGACAAAAATTGCTGCGATCAAGTCAAAGACTTCCTTTATATGAAGGATATCAACCAAACATGGTTGCAAGACAATTTAGGTTATGCCAAACCGACCAAGTCCTTTGTATAAGAAGAAGAAAGATTTGAAGCATCCACGATAATGAAAAGGATTTTTGGTGTCGTCTCGGCGATGCTATCGAGAGATTCTCCCAACTTCATTCCCATAGAGTTCGACTGTGCTATGCTTGTACTAAGCATTTCTCTAAGTTGTGGAAGGATTACTACAAATCCAGTCTGTGATGTCGAAGAGTCCACCTTGCTTGAGGAACTAATATCCAGCTTTTCCATCTATGCGAGAATAAAAAGTAGAAATCACAAGTGCGTACATCCGAGAAAAGTCGAGCCTTCAAAATTACTTGAAACCATTTATAACCCAAAAATCTTGATCATGTTATTTTATCCTTTGTAAAAGTCGAAAAACTTTAAAGCAAAATATTGATGAAAAACTTCCAAAAATGGATATTCCACCTTTTATTAAGAACAAGTATGCTTTTGCTTTAAAGAACAAAACAAAATTTCGACTGTGCTGACTAGTGAACTAGCTTTGGGTACATTCGACCACCAATGCCTCCATGGTTTTGTGTGGTTCGACCATGAATTTAAATACTTTTCTCTCATCGTGAGCGGCCAAAAAAGTAGTTCAGACCAAGTATAATATAAACACGTATGAAGGTCACCTTCATTTGGACATTCAACATGTTGAGTTACATCTCCTATGGCAGCGGTGATGCATAAACTCTTAGAAAGATTTTAACTCTCTCTTTATGTATAACCTTATTCACATACGCCGAGCGTTTGTAGTTGTTCCCATTGCATGCTGCCCGACGAGAAGACACCCTGACAAGCAAGACCAAGAAACTAGTGAAGAATAAAGGTGAAGTTACATTGCATCGAAGAATAAAAGTGATGTAACCGTGAAGCAAATCAAATTCCCAAACCAACGAGAGAAACATCAAGAAGTAAGTATTTTCATTTTCTCTTTGTGCTATTTTTTTAAAAAAATTATCATCTACTTATTTTATCCTTTGTAAGTCGAAAAATACAGCGATTACATTCTTTGGTACTATCCCCAAGAAGTCGAAGAAAACTTACGTAGTTGATTTGAGTGATGATTCGGAGGTGAAATCCTTAAACTCCTCTTTACCTTTCAACAATTTGCTTTCTTATTGGTGTGGAAAATAGTATGCAAGTATACATAGCCACACAAGTAATATAATGATAAGAAAGGTCGAACCCACGAGGATTATGAAAACCTTGTAATGTTGAGTGTACACTTAGTGTGTCTACACTATCCACAGTTGGTTGGAGTGTTCAAAGTGTATAAAAACAATATAAACAATAAAAATGTGTAAGGAATCGGTGAGATAAGGTAGTTGAGATGTTTTCACCAAGTAAATTACTTCTAAGTGTTTTAGTGGAGTATGCGGTGTGGGTACCTTTGGATGCATTTTGCAATAGTGTGTGCCTTTGGTCACTTTCTTGAGTTTCATTACAAGCTTCCTATGTTTAGGCATGCTAAATAGGTTCCTCTGTCTCTTAAGTTCCCCTTTGTATATCACCCTAAGAACTATGTTATCCTATGTCTAGGACTTAACACGGTTTTAACAAGCAATTCCTTATTAAAGCTAGTTTAACAAAGATGTTGTTACAAACACTTATTCTTATTAACTCTTGAGTTCATAAATGTAGCCCATGTCTGCTGCTACAAGTTTACCTATTCTAAAGTGATCAATTCCAGAATAAGTTTTGAAAGAAGTATTACACAAGAGTTAAAATGTATACACTTACATAAACCACATTTAATCACTTAGAAGTTCATCACAGAGCTACAACATCTCAACTAAGGGAGTTTAGCTCAAAATACTCATAATATAATAGAGAAATCTGCAAAGAGAATAATCAATGAGTAATATAACAAAAGAACTCAAAGGATAGAGATTACACAAATAGGAGATCTTTTGCATGAGTTTCCCAAGTTGAAGTACAAGATGAGTTCTTACACAAGTTTCCTCAAGTGGAAGTGAAGGGAGTGGTTGTCAAACACCTCCTTACCTTTCTTCTCTTGAAACTTAAATAAAAACTAAACTAAGCTAGAAGTACAAATAAACTAAGTGATCCTTTAATAATTGGATGATGGATGAAGAATGAAGGATGATTTGCAAGTGAAGATATGGCTTCTATTTATAGGCAAGAGAGCTTTCCTCCTTGGAGGTTTCCTTTGGCGTGTGAAATATCGGTGAGATAATTAACCATAGTTAGTTGCGGGCTTTCCATCGAGCAAGTTGCTCAATTGGTCGCTTTGCATGAAGTTAACATGGGGTGGTCCAATAAAGAAGTGCCACATGTCCTTGAGTAAGTGAGCTTCTGACTTTTTTTTGATAGTGGTCGCGATTTACGCAAGTGGTTACGCTCCATATGACTAGGCATGGCGTCGCATATCAAGTGTGGAAGCATCAAATTGATCCTTAGATGTTTTGGTGCAAAGTCTTTGGTTTTTAGCGGTGTAGGCGGTGTGGGCACTCCTAGTGTAGGCGGTGTGGGCACTCTAAAGTAGTTTGCTTTGAACAAAAACATCAAACCTAACAAGATATGTGTATTTTGCCTAATTCATTGTCTAATCCATTTGAGTTCTTAAAATGTTGTTTCTTACTAAATAAGCTATTTTTATATATTAATGTACTTGAAAATAAACAATAACTTATGTTTACATGGATGAATAACTCAATATAAAATAGAGTTATCACACCCCCAAACTTAAATTGTTGCTTGGTTTCAAGTAACGACATAAGAAACAAAACTCAAGACTACCATGATAATGAAGTCATCTCGACTCATGCCTTTTCCAAAAGAGTGCTTGAAGTGTATGCTTTTGTGAGTTTTATCTTTCGAGAATTTTTCTTTTCCTTTGCTTCCTCAAAACATTGAGTTATAAAAACTCATTTGTGTGAGTGTGTGCCCCATTGAGTATCAATTGGTTCCATAACTAAATAAAAGTTTTCTTTAGCTTTTGAAAAAATGTGGAACACTTTTGGTCATTTTAGAGATTTTTCAAAATATAGCGAGACTAACAATTTCTTGATTTAGGGGACTCTTAAGCACAACAAAGGGCTTTTGGTGTTTCAACTTGTTGAGCCAAATGCCTTATTTGGACTTTTGGTATTTGCTTTTTGTTGATATAATGCAGTGAGTGCTAATACATCATTTTTCTGGAGTATACCTTATTTTAGTGTAGGTGCACTTGATGTAGGCAGTGTAGGTACACTTTGTGTAGCTATCTTGTAAACTCTTGAGTATTTTTGTGGCGTGCTGCTGCCCTCCTTACCCGGCCTCCACATGCATTTTCTTTTCTTTTTCTTTGGTTTGTTTTCTTTTCTTTTCTTTTTGAACTTTGTTCATTTTCAAACCAATTGCACTTAAGGGACAGTTTGAGATTTATGACTCAAGCTAGTGTAGCATTTTGAACATTTTGACACTTTTGAGTGTTTTGACACCTTTGGCATTGACTCTTCACCTTTCACACTTTTGCCTTTGTATTCATGGAATTTCCCTCAAACTTAATTCTTTATGCTCTTCTACATTTTTAATAAAAATCTAATTTTGACCTTAGTTTTCCAAAAATTCCTTGGCTTTAGATAGTCTTCCATCTAGCATGGTTCTTTTCAAAAACTCAATTTTGTTGTGTTAAAGAATTTATAAAGCTGATCATTTCTAGAAACAAGGCTTTTTCTTTCTTTTCCTTTTCATCATTAAAACTTAGCTCATTTGATACACTTTGAAAATAATTTTGAGAAGAGCAATATGAATTGATCAACTTCATAATCATTTAAGTCTAACACAAATTGATGCACTTAATTTACCATGTTAACACAACTTATCATGCTATCACATGCTTTGTTAAGTTCATCTAAACATTTAAAACATACTAATACTATTCACATTTAATATACTACCAAGTAATTTACTTAAACACTTAATAATTTACTTACACACATATAGCATATATATATATATATATATATATATATATATATATATATATATATATATATATATATATATATATATATTAATCTTGAAACTTAGTACTTAGTGCATACTTAATTCAAAACACATATTATTCTCACTCCCCCCAACTTAAATATGGCGGTGTCACCCTTTGCTCTAAGTTAGTAAACAAAGGAACTAAAAGTTGGGAGAATTGAACAAAAGTATTTAAACATAAGACATAGTATTTGAAACATATAATAACTATAGAAGCATACTATAATACTCAAACAACATTAAAAGATCCTTTTAATCTTTTTCTTGATTCGAGGACTAGCTCTCACAAGAACATGCTTGGCTCTCATCTTCTTTGGCTTTGCTTTGGTGGCAGTTGCAACAACACCAGTAGTAGGCACACCAGGATCTTCCACACTAGCTTCAAGAATTTCTGCAATAGGTGTTACCTGTGTTGTTACCTCAAGTGTAGCCTGTGTAGGTACTTCTGGTGTAGGTACACTACTCCGCACTAGAGTTTGTTCGACTTGTTGCACTGATATCCTCGATTGTTGCTCTGCTACCTTCTCAGAAGCTTCTTTGTTACCTCCTGTGGCAGTTTCCTTCTCAGTTGCTTCCTTCTCACCAGATGTTGTTTCTTGACCCTGTACACCATAAAGTGAACTCATTGTCCACATTTTCTTTGTTGGATTTGGCTTCATTGTTTTCGTTTTGTAGCCTAGCATCTCCTTCTTTGCATTCAAAGCCTTGAACTTCATGAATTCTGCTGCTTGAGCTGGTCTCCATCACCTTGGATTGCTTTCTTGCTTTGTTTCTACACTAGGTGTGGGCACACCAAGCTGCTTTGATGATGATTTCTCCTTGCTTTCTCTTCTTTGAGCGGCAGCTTCCTTCTTTCTCGGGTTCTTGATTTATTACACGCAATTCATCTTTCTCAATACTTGAAGTCGATAGGCTCAAGAATAGATTTTGTGGTAGGGGTGGGAGATTTTTCTTGTTGGGCTTGGAATGGAATTGGTGTATCTTCTCTAATGATTTGGGTTGGGTTTTCAGTCTGTGGAATGTTTTCTGGTGGAGGTGTTGGTGATTTTTGTGGTGATGTTTGAATAGGTGAATGGTGAGTGGTGGGGATGGTTGTGGTGGTGGTGAAGGGGCGTTGGATTTGTTGTTGTGATGGGGGTGATTGTGGTTGAGGTTGGTTGGTTGACTTCTTTCTTATCTCATAATTTCTTGTTGCACTAGCCTCAATTCGGCTATTCATCTTTGTTCTTTACGAAATTTCCACCTGACCTAGAGTTTATGCATCGGTGTTCTGCACTTCTTGCTCTCTGGTGTTTCTAATTCGCGGATAAACCACTTGGAGGTGTTTTCCTATAGATTTTTCTAACTTTCAGTAGCTACTACTCCTTGTTTTTGACATAACTCTGTGATTAAGCAAGGGAAGTACAAGAATCCAGACCCCTTGGTTTGACATTCTAAGATTTCTCTAGTGATCACCTTTCCTATATCTACATTATCTTCAGTCAAGATTGAGTCTATGAGAATCAATCTATCCTTAGATAGGTAGATGTGTGTGAAGTTGGGAGGATTGATGCAGCAATAAATAGGTGCCAATTTCCTAGTTCAGGGACTAAATCACCAGTCCTAAGTTTAAACTCAGTAGTTGTGAACTTTTCCCATTAAGATCCTTCTATTGCTACCCTATCTTTGATTTAAGCCATTTGTTTCTTTCCATAGGTTTCTAATTTCTCCTCAAAGGCTTCACCATGATAGGTTAAATCAAAATGTTTATTGATCCTAGCGGTCAAAGAAAACTTTCTTACCTCGACCGTTGAGTAGAAAATGGTTCCTCCTCTTGTGTTACGAATTCGAGTAGAATTCACGAACTAGTTGCTCAAATAGTAGGCTCTAGTTTGCACAAACCTTTCCCAATGTAGATTGTTGGACGGTTGATAGGAATGAGTGATGAGCTTTTGCAAAATTAAAACCCACTACGGTAGAAATTTCATGTTCGAGAAATGCTTGCTCCACTAGAATCACGTCCATGGATGCGATTGCTTTTGATTTCTTTGATTTTCTTTGGTGTACTGCATTGGGTGCTTTCATCGATTATTTTGTAGTGATTGCTTTTCACCATTTTGATTGATTGAGGTTTTTGAGAATTTGAATTGATTTTTGGTGAGAGGTTGAAGATGAGTGAAGTTACGAAAGAATGAGTATGATCGGTTTTTGCGAGAGAGAATGAGAGGAGTAGCTTTGTGAGAATGTGAAGCGGTTTGTATGAGTTAGTGGAAAGGTTAGTTGGAAAACTAGCCGTTAGGTGAAGGAGTGACATGCAAGGCGACACGTGTAGTGTTTAGGCTTAACACGTCTTACTACAGCCCCTGTCAGTCTTTCCCACTTAATTTGATGGTGGCAAGTGAACATTTTCATCAAGTCTGCGCATTGCTAAGATATGAACACCGGTGTGGGCGGTGTGGTTACATTAAGTGTGGCTGCTTTGGCTACTCTGTTATCTGTTTTTCTACAAAATACACAAAACATCAAATTGCACAAAATTCATAACATAATGATGGGTTGCCTCCTCAGCGCTTGTTTTAAGAGTCTTACTGACTGACTATCTCCTTGCATTTAGAGATTTTCAAAATGAGTGGTGAACTTTTTCTCTCACCACTTGCTCTCCATAGTACATTTTACTCTTTAGCCATTGACTTTAAAAGTGGTATCGGTGCATTTTGCATCATACAAATCAATTGCACCGTGGGGGTAGATTTTGACTAGTTGGAATGGTCACGACCATCTTGATCTCAATTTTCTAGGAAATAACTTCAACCTAAAATTGTATAATAGCACCATTCCTCCTTCTCTAAGTTCTCTTCTTTGGATTTTTCTATCATGTCATTCTTTGGTTTTGCTTTATAAATTTATGCATTCTCATAAGAGAATTGCCTAAGTTCTTCTAATTCATTTAGCTCTAAAAACATTTGCTCACTGCCTTTTTGAGATCAAAATTTAGCTTTTGATAGCCCAATATGACTTGTTCTCTAATTCAGCGGGGAGATGACATGCTTTACCATAAACTAACCTATAGGGGGCATACCTAATGGAGTTTTAAATGCGAGTTCTATATGCCCGTAATGCTTAAATCTAAGTGTAAGGACCAATCTTTCCTATTTGGTCCAACCATTTTCTCAAGCATTTTTTTATTTCCCTATTTGAAAGTTACGCTTGTCCACTAGTTTGTGGGTGATAGGCGGTAGCAATCTTGTGCTTTATTCCATATTTTGCAAGAAGATTTTCAATGAGTTTATTGCAAAAATGTGAGTCTTCATCATTGATGATTGCTCTTGGAGAAATTTGCTAAGCGATTTGGCATCATTATGCGGAAGTGCTACAACCTCGACCCATTTGGACACATAGTCTCTGACTACTAAGATGTACTCATTGCCAAAAGAAGGTGAAAAAGAACCCATGAAATCCATGCCCCCGAACATCAAAGATTTCTATTTCTAGAATTAGTCCTAGGCATTTCATGTCTATCGATATGTTACCACTTCTTTGACATTTATCACGGGTTTTGACCATATAATAAGCATCTTTAAATAGTTATCCATATTTCTAGTAGTTATCCATATCTACCGTTAATGAAATCATAAGCAGTTAAAATTAATACAAATCTTATTAAAAAAATTAAAAAAATTGATACAAAGTCGTATATACCTTTGGTGGGGTATATACGATTTTGTACAATATAAAATCGTATGTATCCCCACGGCAACATATATACGATGTTATAGTGGTATACAAAGTCGTATATACCCCACCATATATATATATCGACATGTATCAAAAAAAAATGTCGTATTTACAAACCAATCCATTAAATACGATTTGTTATTTTTGTAAGTCGTATATATGTGTAATTACACATATATATGATTAGTTTTATTTAAATAAAAAATAAAAAAATTCGGGGTATTTTGGGATTTCAATTTATTTGAGGTATATCTGAAAGTTGTTGGGGTACAAAAAACCCACTATTTTTAATCAGAAAAGAAGGCCCATAACCATCACAGCCCATGATTTTATAACAAAGGCCCACAACTTAAAAAAGAAAAAAGGGCTGCAAGTTATAAAGAGAGGGGGTGCTAATAGTGATCATCCTTTATATTTTTAAAAAGTAAAACTAATTAAAAATATTTGGTTTTTTTGTACCCACACAAATCCCATCTACCCCACATACCTTGTGAAAAGACCACAATACCCTTAAACAAATTTTAAAACACCAAAATATCCTCTGGTCCAAAAAATTGTATATACCCCCTTAATCGTATATACGTCGTCGTATATACCAAATGTGAGGGGTATATACGATTTGTAATTTACAAATCGTATATACCCCACATTTGGTATATACGATTATGTATATACGATTTACGAGAAGTATATCTGACTCTTCTATTATTTTTTGTAGTCAAATAAAAACAATTAAATTTTTAAAAATTTAAATTATATATTTTAAATAAAAATAAATTAGATATGAATAATTTATGCTAAAAATAGGTTTAGTGTGTAGTTAGTTAACACTTGCGATGTTATACGTCGAGCAAATAATTTAGGCTAAAAATTGGTTTTGAGCAACCTACTCGATCGTAATGAAACGACCATTAAATCGAAAAAATCAATGACCAATACTCCGTAGAAGGAACTTCTTACGAATTGCGAGCTCAAATTCCCAAATTCAATCGTTTACTATTTTTTTAATTTTTTTAATTTTTCATAGTTAAAAAAAATCTAAAAAAATCTGCATAGGCTTATTTTGGTTTTGTTAGATTTTTAGTGGTGTTTTTATAGTTTTTATTTGAGTTTTGACTCTTTACTTGAATTTTTAGTAGCCTTTTTATAACCTTTTTAAAAATTAAAACAAATCATATTAACAAAAAATTAAAAATTAAAACAAGTCGTATATACCCCACACCTTGGTATATACGACTTGTTAAAATACTAATCTCTCAAGTCACTGAGTTAATTTGCTTTCCCAATAGAGTCGAGCGGAAGAGAATCTCCAAACCACTCGTATGCGAGAGATAAGGAGGCGTGAAATCGAATATACTAAGGTGTGGGGGTATATACGATTTGTTTTAAAAATTTCCATCGTATATATGTTATCTAACGTATATATGATTCCTACAAAATGTGATTCGTATATATGTTAGATAACGTATATACGATTAATATTTTTTGAAAAAAATACGTTTGAGCCGTTGGAAAAAGGGGTTGTGATGCCTTATGGGCCTTAAAGAAAATAATAGCACCCCTCTCTTTATAACTCGCAACCCCTTTTTCTCTAAATGAGCTTAGTAACTATTCTCCATCAGATTAAAGCTTTTAGTCATTTTTAGCCTCTCTTTTTGTTAAAACTTTGGTCCTTTTGTGATACCAAGGTATAATTTACCTAATTTTTCTAAGTTTACCTTTTATCTTTAATTAATTGTTACTTTTCACAATATTAACTCATTTGGACTTCTTGAATCCATTTTTTCTCTTTCAATTGTCATAAACCGTCCACGCTAATTAAATCAACGTTAAAACATTGAGCATCTTCCATAAAGAATAGGCAGAATGGAAGATATATTCAAAATAGAGATAGAGATAGACCATATTCAGAAGGATAAATAGCACTTTTGGTCCTTTATCTTGCTCTAAATTTCACTTTGGTCCTTTATCTTCTTTTTGTTCCGTTTTGGTCCTTTATCTTTCATTTATGTGTCAGTTTGGTTCTTTATCTTTATTTTGTTTCACTTTGGTCCTTTATCTTTCATTTATTGTTTCATTTTGGTCCTCTTAAACAAAAAAAAATGAAGAACACTATGAATAATGCTCAAGAAAACCAATAACACTTTGATTTATTGTTTTTGAATAATTCAAGCAATCTGTGACCAAAATGTTACATTTACAAGGGCCAAAAAAATGAAACAATAAATGAAAGATAAAGGACCAAAATAAAACAAAATAAAGATAAAGGACCAATGACACAAAAATGAAAGATAAATGACCAAAAAGCGGACCAATATACCCCTCATTTTGTACCCCACTCCAATATACCCCACTCTATATTTTTGGACCGACATACCCACGACAATTTTTTTTTCAACACTCTTTTTTTATCCACTTTGGTGGGAAAATTTTATTCCCACCATTTACCAATATACCCCTCATTTGTACCCCCTTTGTTTACCAATATACCCCCACTCTATATTTTTGAACCGACATACCCCACTCTATATTTTGTACCCCACCATTTACCAATATACCCCTCATTTTGTACCTCACTATTTACCAATATAATACCCCTCATTTTGTACCCCACTCCAATATACCCCCACTCTATATTTTTGGATCGACATACCCCTGACAATTTTTTTTGTCCAAGACTTTTTTTTAATTATCAAAATGTACCCCTCATTTTGTACCCCACTTTGTTTACCAATATACCCCCACTCTATATTTTTGGACCGACATTGTTGCCTCGTCCCACCAGAGGGCTATTGTTGCCTCTTCGTCTTATATATATGTGTTGCGTATTTTTATACCCCCTTATAAAATGTTGATGTTTTTTCAAAACTACATCTGTAGGCACATTAATCACCTCTCCCAGGTGGCGTGAATAATTTGTTAGCCATACAAATTAGTAATTTGTTACTACGATCTATGTTATATATTTTAGTCTTTTCCTTTGTATGCGTGGGGGTATGGAGTCAAATGGTGGGGCACCAAAAAAATCCTTTATTTTTATGATAATGGTTGAATCCATATAACATAACCGTTGGTTAGTTAATATCTATAAGAAAATTTCATGACCATTTTTTAACCAATAGTACACACATCCATTTTTTTGTGAACTATATTGTCATCATTATTGTTAAAGAGTGTTTTTATCAGCGTTATTATGAATTAAGTTTCTCACATTCAAAATCACCACCCCGCATTGGAGCGTATTTTACGCAAATATATCATATATAAACACAACACTGTTAACATAAAAATTCCATTCTATGTTTGGTTGTAAATTATCAATTCGTATCAACCACTAACTTTGCAATACATAATTTTTTAACATTTTTTACAGAATTCCTTATAACTATGTCATGTGCATCCATGCAGGTGTACGTCCTAGTAGGCATAATAGAGATAGACCAATTAAATCAGCTTATATTTTTTGGTGGGAAGATTGAAATTTTTTGAGGCAAAGAATAGAGAGGATGATGAAGAGGTGGGAGAGTTTTCTACTGAGGCATGGAATGGATATGAGTATACACGCCAGCTTCTCTTCTTTGATTATCAGCAGCTATTTTTATTGAATTTTTTCGCAATTCTAATAATTGCTTACACTTGCTTGAGTGAACCAAGCAACTGCGGGAGGTGCTGACTAGTGTATTGGGCTCAACCAATTGAGGCCCAATCCATGAAAACCTTCTTTGGGTGTTTGAAGAATTAGACTTCTTTGCTTCTCGGGTTATTTGAGAACCCAAACCCGAAATTAATGGATACGCGGATCCTAATTTGACCGGTGAATATAAGCTCTTTCTTTCACTCTTCCTGCCAAGCAATTCAAGAATTTCACTCTCTCTCTCTATCTTGAAACACCGGTGACTCTCTCTTCTTCTTCTCTCTACCCTCTCTCTGCGAAACCCTAGTAAGATTTGAGCTCTCACTCTGTGATTGAAGCTTGGATCTTGCTAGGTCTTAACTATGATGATTGTTGATGATGATTCAATCAAAACCCCCTTTGATTTCACGATGAATCTTGCAGCTTTGAAGCTTGGAAATCCTCTTCTCACTTAGCGATAGAGTTTCACTTTGGAAACCTAATCTTCTTACGATAGAGTGCGATTCTCCTAATCAAACCTTGGACCGATCCTTGAGGTAAAGATCTCCTTCTTCCACTTGATTTAAGAGTTTCTGAAACCACTGTCCGAAACCTAATTTACTGGTTTGTATGATTCTTGCGGTACTTGAAGATTGTGGTGATTCTTACCACGTTTAGGTAATGAATCACCCTTGAACCTTCTATCTTTACCTTTTACGCCTTTGTAATCTTGCAAACCCTAATTTTGCTTATTGTTCTGTGTGCATGTACCTTTGAGATGTGATCAGCTGTGCTCGTGATTTCACTCTTGAAATCACCTCCTCGAAAACAATACTTGAGTAATGACTTCCTCTTATTATTTTTACTGCAAATTCCTTTTCCTTACCTTTCTTCTCCTTCTTCCTACAACTTGTTTTGATCCACGAGAAACAAATTACTAACCTTTTCCCTTCTCTTGTATGCAAGGTACAATCCCACTTGATTGACTCTTGAATACTCAAAGTTTCAAGGTTGAAGATAATGGAGCTTACGGTTCTTGGAGAAAGCAGGAAGTTGTAGAGGAGACCTAGTTTAAAGCGTAAGCCCTGAAATCTTTTATTGATTATTGAAAATGTATGTACAAAATGTATTGCTATTTACAAGTATTTATATACACCACACTTATGCACAAATGTGGACATGTTAGTTAGGGTTAGTTAGAATTCTAACCATACTAACTAAATAAACCACTTAGGCTTCACAACTTAACAAACTCTTGATTTTTAAGTTTGTTTGTTAGTTTGTAAGTTGTATGCCCACAGGCTATATTTTGTATTTAGGGTTTTATATTAAACCCCAATACCCCCCCGTAATATAGAAGCCCTACATTCTGGGATACAAAACCAAAACACTTAGGCTAAAATTACAAGTAGAAAACCTTAACCTAAACTACTAATCTAGAGAAATAGGACTTAGATCATCGGGACCGGACCCACAGTACTAGTCTTTAGATAGAAATCGACTTGAGACAAGCCCCCGAGCAATAGCTTTTAGTGATTTCCTCCTAGTTTAGAAGGCAACCAAGCCTATTTCTCTTCTTAGTTTCACAAGGCTTCTCCTTTGAGAGCCTTAGTGAACAAATTAATAATTGTTCTTTGGTAGAACAATATTCCACATAGCTTGCCATTTGTGACTGCTCCGTATGTAGTGAAACTTAGCTTGAATGTGCTTTGTCCTTCCATGTGAGCTAGGATTCTTTGCTAGGCTTAGAGGCGGTTATTATCAATCCTTAGGATAGGAGGTTGACTTAGAGTGACTGCTGACTCGAGAAATTAGAGAATCTAGCCATCTTTGCTTGGGTAGCATTTGCCACGTCCGACAATATACTGCCTCAAGAGAGAGGCGGAGGCTACCACACTTTGCTTCTTTGAGCTCGAGAGATTGGTGCTCCTTGAAACTAAAGAGGTACCGAGAGGTACTTCTTCTATCAATGTGATCTCACACCAATCGAGAATCGGTGAAGCCTGCAGAATAACCTTATCGGTTTGATTTAATAGGAAAGAAAATACCAAAGTTAAGTGTACCTTTGATATACCTTAGTATTCTTTTGGTAGCATTGAGATGAATTTGCCTAGGTTCATTCATAAACCTTGACACCATACACACATGCAAGCGAGAATCTACAGTGCTCTTTGTGACCGCGAGATATCTTAGAGAGCCTATCATTTATGCGTATAGTGTAGCATCTACCTTAGTACCAACCTCATGAGTCTCTTTACCCAAAATTCCTTCTCTTTGGGTTGTTTGCGAAGTGCATTGCTGCCAAGTCAAATCACGGCCAAAACCTCTTTAGCATATTTGGTGGTGTAGGATGATACCATACAGTATTCTTAGGAATTCCATTCCTAGGAAGTAGGATAGCTTGCCCGGATCTGTCATTTCAAATTCCCTCTTCATAGAGTCTTTGAACACCTCGATCTCCTTAGCCATGACTACGATTAACCAATAGATCATCTACATATAGGCATACTAATAGAAGATAGGAATGTGAATTGCCTTTGACATACAAGCCATATTCATTAGAACAACTTAGTAAACCCATTTGTAGTGAAAAATGTGTCTATCACGTTTGTTCCAAGCTACAGGAGCTTGTTTCAACCATATATAGAGCCTTGTGCGGTAGGAACACCATTTCCTCTTTACCTTTAACTTCAAAACACGGTGTTTTGCTTGATGAACCTTTGTTTCTTCAAGTGGCCCATTCGAAAATCTGATTTCACATCCATGTGATATAGTTCCCTGACCACTTGTTACAAGCTAGAGTACATAACTAATCTTATTGTCTCGTGTCTTGCCCTTTGGGAAAGACTTGAGTGAAGTCTATTCCTTCTTTACTGTTGAAACCCTGCAGCCACTAATCGGCTTTATGTTTCACAATTGTCCACTTTAAGATCTAGCTTAAGTTTGTACACCCACTTTACCCAGATGGCCACTTTTACCTTTAGGTAGATGAGTAAGAGTCCATGTACCATTCTTCTCTATGGACTTGAGTTCTTCTGCATAGCTTTCTTCCTTTGCACATCCTTAAATGCCTCTAAGTAATCCATAGGCTCGGCATCAGCTAGCATTGCATAGTGTAGAAGATCACCTCTTCATTCAACTTACAGGTCGATAACTAACTTTCATGTCTGCCGACCTTCTAGGTAGATTTCTAACCCTTTGGCCCCTAGAAACTTGTTGAATAGGAGTAGGATTAGGAGTTTCGGGCTCCTCATCTTGAGGAGGTTGATCACGCTTGATGTTGCATATTGTCTTGGTCAACATTCGGAGTATCTTCATCATCTTGGTGAAGTACTTCTTGTGTAGTAGTAGCCTCTTGAGTCATTGGGATGTTCGAGGTTTTGTTGCTCGAGAATCATTCCAATTCCATACCTCATCCTCTAGAAGCTGTCACATCTCTAGAAACCTCTACCTTGTTGTTTTTAGGATTAAACAACACTGTAGGCTCATGTAGGATGATAGCCAACCAGTATAAGGGGTTTACTCTTGTCTTCTAGTTTCTTTCTTTTGCAGTGCAGGATATGTGAGTAACATAGAGAACCAAAGATCCTTATATGAGCCACACTTGGCTTGTCTCCATACCAAACCTCTTCTGGAACCTTTCCTTCAAGTCTCTTGGTAGGACACCTATTTAGGATGTAAGCTGCGGTTGAGGCGGCTTCACCCCAAAAAGTGTTAGGAAGCCGCTTTATGTGATCATGGATGCGGACATGTCAAGCAAGGTTTTTGTTTCATCTTTCTACAACTCCATTGTGTTGAGGAGTGTAGGGTGAGGTAATCTCATGAATGATGCCTCTTGTAGTGCAGTAATCCCTGAACTCATGTGAGGTATACTCACCACCACCATTTGTCCTTAGGATTTTTAGCTTTCTGTCACTTTGTCTCTCTACCTGCTTTAGGAATTTCTTGAACACGTCCAAGGCTTCTCCTTTGGTCTTGATCAAGTACACCCTGACCTCTAGAGAACTCATCTACAAAGGAATGAGAAAATACCTTTTGTTACTAAATGATAAGACATCAAATGGACCACGTATATACGAGTAAACAACATGCGATGAAAGTGTAATACCTAATTTTGTCAGTCCCTTAGCTTAAGCCAATTTCAATCATGGAACTCAACTAAATCGAAATACATTGTTTTAAATTAGCGAGGCGCGAATGATCGATCTTTTAAATGCGTTCTTCAATTTAATCTTCGTGTTTGGGTTTAGTCGTACATAAGTAGTGTTTTTGGTTAATGAGCTCATTTCTTCTATTTGAGTCTCGTTTTAGCGTATTCGTCTAGTGCAGTCGTTTCGTCTTTGTGTTTGGCCAGACTCTTTTTATTATTATTCTTCCTTTTTTTTGTGTGCAGTTAATTTACTTTGAGCATATATATATAGTCCAAAAATATCAAAAAATACTATTTAATTTTTATTATAACTTAGGAGAGTCCAAATGTCCAAAAAATACAAAAAATAATAATACAAAATATACAAAAATAAATAAATTCGAAAATACAAAAAATAATAAAAAGCGTGTGACAACAGTAGATCGGGGTTCAGTAATTTGCTCTCCATTCTCTTGATTTGGTGCGAATCCGAAAAACAAGGAGGGTCAAAGTTAGTCAAAGCCCAAGAAACACAAATTAAATGCTTAAACCTAGTTTTCTAGAATAAAAAGGAGATCAGACAATGGTCAAAGGGGGAGGGACACGAATTCCAAGATAAATCACAAAAAAAGATTAGGGTTTTACACTAAAACCCTAATCGGCTAAATGAGAACTTTTCAAGATCTGGGAAGAAGAAAAAAATTGGACGAATCAATGAGGCGTTACACGGGAATAACAACCAAGAATCACTGACCAGAGCCACATTGGATCTATCTTTTTATTACTCGGGAATACTGAGTTAGTAGTTCCTTACACTTAAAAGCAGAAATGTGAGAATATGTAAGTGTAGATTTACCATATTTTAAGTACTATGGGCGTTCATACATGCATGTATATGTGGTGTTCTTTTTTTACGTGATCGATTTAGTCCTTAGGGTCAAAAGCGAAACTTGAGTAAAAATTAGATAAATTTGGACAAAATCAAAGCAACAAACCAGAATAAAAATGGGGTAGAAAAGAATCGGACCGGAAAAAGCTCAAAAAAATCCATGAGAACCAAAAATAGAAAAAACTCACCTCGGTGACCCTCAGGTCATCTTCTCGTGAACTCGTGAGACCATACCTAGCCAGAAATTTCTTCCTTGAAAATCGACTTCCAGCCACCACGAGACCGAAACCAGCATCACCTCCATCATCCCCTCATGGCGAGCTTCTTCTGGCGTGTTTCCCACTGTGCTCACGGCCTAGCACCACCACTGAAACCACACGCCATCCATCCCTTCCCCTCGTTTTCCTCTCTCGATCGCCCCCTCCACCATCCTTCGCGAGCTCCCCAAGCGCCGTTCCACCATCAGATCCACGCCGTCTCTCTCTCCTCACAGATTCACGCCACCATCCTCTCTTTCTCTCCTCCATAGGGGCAGGCCAGACCATAAACCTCTCTCTTTCGGCTCCACGAATCTCTCTCTCTATCCAGTAAATCCCACTCTCTCGGATCAGAAAATCTCTCCCCTCTTGAATGCAATATAGCTTGTGCTTGGTGGTAAGAAGAGAAGGAGGAAAAAGAAAATTTTAGGTTTTTTTAGGGTTTGGGCTTTTAAGGGGTCTTCAAAAATTATTTATTTTTATTTTTGATTCTTGTTTGTACCCCACTAATTCCTGCGTGCCCCTCCCCACTTAAGCCCGGTTTCACATATTGGGCCCCAGTATACGAACTAGGCTTCTTTGTTTACACCCTGTTTAGTTATACCACTGCCCGTAACTAATGACACCCCGTTTTGCAATTTTTCACCTTTTTCTCGTTTTTTTAATTCTTTTTCAACCCAAATAATTTCTCACTAAATCAAACTTTGTTAGTGAGTAGCGTGAAACCTTTGCTTGCATGATCATTAACAATGAAGACCTAGTGATGATCACTTGGAGCCTTTGCTCGATTGATCATCATGAATGTCTAATTTTTACGAAAGACTCTCGATAAATCATAAAACTTTGTTAATGGTTTTGCGAAGCCTCTGCTTGCATAATCATTAACAATGAGGAACTAGTGGTGATCACTTGGAGCCTTTGCTCAATTGATCATCACGAGCGCCTAATTTTCTAAAAACTTTCGATAAATCAAAAAACTTTGTTAGCGGTCATGCGAAGCCTTTGCTTGCATGATCATTAACAATGATGAACTAGTGGTGGCACTTGGAGCCTTTGCTCAATTGATCATCATGAGCGCATAATTTTCTAAAGACTTTAAATAAATCGAAAAACTTTGGTAGTGGTCTTGCGAAGCCTTTGCTTGCATGATCATTAACAATGGAGTACTAATGGTGGTCACTTGGAGCCTTAGCTCGATTGATCATCATGAAAGCTCAATTTCACAATTAAACAAAAAAAACCAAAAACCTAGAACTACGTAGCTTTGAATTCTCCATCGCGCTTTTTGGAGATCGTGAGATGCGGATCCCCCTCCGTCAAGCACAACAAACTAAAAACATTTTTCCTTTCAAAAAACCAAGCGGCTAACTCTCGTCAAAGCGCGCCAAATATAAAATTCCTTAAGTCTTTTCAACGAGAGGCAAAGTTAAGTATTTTCAAAATCAACACTTAAAATCACCGCGTTTAATTAAAGGTTCCCTTTCGGTAGAAAGGAGATGTGGGGTGCTAATACCTTCCCGTACTAACCGACCCCAGAACCCCAAATCTTAGGTTTTCCAAAAGACCGTTCGCGCTTCCCAAAAGGTTTTCTTCAATATTTTCCTTATAAAAAATATTGGTGGCGACTTCATTGTTTTAAAAAGTTGTGCGAAGAAAATCCCTCGAGGACTTTTGAGTATAGCAGTGGCGACTTCCTTTGGGGACTAAAAGAAAAATTTTCAAAAGAAGTCGAGCCTAATTAATTAAATATGTGATTTGTGTGTTTGATTTGAATATTTTATTTTGCCTCTATTCTTCTTCTTTCATTACAAGCATTGTTGCATCCATATGCATTAAGCCTTCCTCTTCTATGATTGTTCCATATCTACTTGATTGCATCTTTGCAATTCCACTTTGCATTCTTACATTGTTACATTCATGTGTATTTATTTATTCTTCTTCTATGTTCGACTTCTTGCTTAAAATGGTAGATAGTCTCTCTCTCTTATCCTCTTTGCTTATATGCTTCTTCCTTTCATGCATTCCCCCAATCTAATCATGCTCTCTCTTCTTGGCTCCCTTTCTTGAGGTAAGCAATGCAATTAGTTGTTGCTAAAACCATAGGGTGACTTGTTTGATATTAAACCCTAGGGTAGACAACATGTTATTGTTTATACATGCAGGCTGATACAGGTTTTCATTTGCGGTGGGGAAGGGTAGTTATTTCTAGGTATCGTGCCTCGACACACACTTCACACCTATCTTTGGTGAGCATTGCGTGGGGCCTAAAACCCAGTGCAGAACAAAAGCTAGGAGAGTGGGAGCGACTAGTAGCGCCGTTTCGTAGACCTTTGTGCGTATGGCTCTCATGAAAGTTCATGAGTGCGCTTTGTCATGATGCCTCACACTCGGTAGCTTTCTCACGATTGTGGGTGTTATCATGAGAAGACTTTAGCTCTTGGTTGCCATTGTGAGAGTGATTAGAACTTACATGGGAGGATTACCCGCACCGTCGACTTTAGACCCTAGGATTCACACCAATTCGTAGGACACGGGGCACGCCTTTGTTTGTTGCATTTAGCTTAAGCACTTCTTTTTCTCGAACTCCATTTCAAAAGTTGTAGAAAGTAATTTTCTTTTTGCCTCATAAACACCTACATGAGGTGGCATGCGGCGTATATCTTGAAAATGTTCAAAAGTACCACCAATTAAACCTCATTTTATTACCATTTTCCATGTCATTTCGCATCCACATCATTTCGCATTCACATCATTACTGCACCATTGCATTTTGCACTAACAAAATCTTGAAAAAAATTTGTCATTTGCATTCTTCATGCATTAAAGTTATAATCATACATATCGCATTGCATTGCATTCATTTAGTCATTCTTGTGTTCATAAGCGTGTTTCGTCAGAGAGAAAATCGGGCAAATTTGGTTAGGCATCGCTATTTGTGCCAGCGTCGCAAGCAGGAACATGGACAACAATCAAGCGGCGTGTCGATCGGGGGCAATCCAACGCCACATCGAATCTGGAATTCAGGAGATCCAAATCCTAAATGGTCGGTCAAGAGGTCGAGAATCAAGGAATCAAGTCCTTGGTGAGATGGAAATCAAAGCTCGAATGGCGAGAGGTCATAAAGTCTTTGAGTGCCTTAAGAAATGTTGAGTGCAGTAGGAAGCTCACTCTTCTTTGGGGTAGACAATACTCCTCCCCCTCTGGGTGGGGATCCTCGAGCCCTTCAAATAGTGCAATGGCCTCCCTTTGGTCTCCCAGCAGGCTACGCCTCCTGCTGGCGACCACAAATCACGGAGAGATCCTCCGAGCCGCGGGGCAAGCTCGGCTGGCGTAGTTGCGAATGAAGTTGGGCAGGGGCGCCTCAAGGCCGGATCGAGATCGATCACTGCTTCTTTGCTCCGGGAACTCCGGTGGGTTTCAATTGGTGATAAGTGGTCCATCCCCAAGTTCGGGGACCAATCCACAGGAATACAATTCACTCACGTGACCCACACGTGAACCCGGTAAATAGTGGCGATGAATAATCCTCATTCACGGTGTGAGATGGTTTCCTGGAGAATTACCACTGAAACCAGCAGTCGATGCTCGGATGCTAGAGAGAGGCCTAAGAGGCAGTAGAAGGGAGAGCGAGTTCACGGGCGAGAAATGCCCATGAGTGTGTTTGGTCCCTAATCTAGTCTTGCCTCCCAAATTCAAAGCGCCATTTTTGTCATCTGAGAGGGGCGACTTGCGGTCGGTCATGTGACAATGTCTTTTAGGAAAATATTTGCTATGCGGGATGATAACTTTGATGATGCCTTTGCTTTCGGGGAAAGTTTAGCTAGGGCTCGCCTTGGTGAGTACATGCAATTGGAGCCAACCAATATCCATTCTTTGGAAGGACATGGCGGATGCTTTTATGCGTCAATACCGGTACAACAATGATTTGGCTCGGATAGGACTCAGCTACAATGCATGTCTAAGAGAGATATATGAGTCGTTCGAGGAATACGCTCGGAGGTGGAGGAACCTCTGCGCTCGAAGTAAAACCTCTCTCTTTGGACAAAGAAATGGTCCACATGTTTATGGAGACCGCTTCTGCGGTGTATTATGATAGGTTGGTTGGCGGCGTAGCCTCGAATTTCTACGAAATGAGGTAAATCCGCGAGGAAAGAAGTAGAAAGCGGCATGCGCGGCGGAAGAATAGCTCATGGCCCAACACTTCCTTCGATCGGAAAAAGCCTTTTTTAGGCCCCCGAGAAAGAAGGAGAGGTGAAACCAATGCAATTATCGGGCGGTGGTCCATCGCTTTGCGTGATCCTCTGCAAGCTATTCCATTTCAAACACCACCGCGGCCATTTCAATCAAATTATCGATCACAGGAACTATAATGAAAGGAAGCTGTTGTCTTGATCCTATTCCCATATCCTACACAGAGACTTGTTTAATTATCTCATCACCAACAAGATAATCAACACTCGTCGGATGAAAGCCGTACCAACCTCCTATCCCGGGGATACAAGCGCAAAATGCTACTGCGCGCCTTTCATTGCAGAGGCGATAGGTCGTAATGGTGGAGGATTGTAAAAGCATTCAAGTATGTGGTGCAAGAATTACTTGATGCAAAGACTATATCATTTCAACGACCCAATGTAGCCACCCGATCAGTTGCGGGGCATGGAGGATCTGCTTTTTAATGCCGTTGACCATCGTGAAGTCGGTGTTTGGTTAGAAAAGTTGATTGCATTGGATGCCTTTGAATTTTATCCATCTTGAATTATGCCGTTTGGTGTCATCAAAGAAGGGTGTCTTTAGGAAGAGCGCTGCGATAATCCTCATTGCATCGGGGCATGTGGAGGCTTTAAATCAATTCTCAAGATCTCTTAGATAGACACTTGGTCAGAAGTGGGAACTCGAGAAAAGGAAGGAAGTTTATCTACCTTGCAATCGGGTAGCGGAGGCTTCAAAGAGGAGAAATGGTGGCCAAACTCGGAGGAAGAGCACCCGATCGGGGAGGATGGTCATCGCTAACCTCGAGAACAACTTAGAGTGCGGCATCTTTGAACCCCGACCGAGTTAATGTGGTGGAAGAAGGATCAAGCTCGAGTGGTGGTGTTATCGGCTTAGTCTTGGCTTTCATTGCATTGGAGAGAAGGCGCAAAGCGGGAGACCATGGATTTCCCGTATTTTTCAATTTAAAGTAATTTTCATTGTAATGTAGATTCCTCGGCTCACGCCCAAGAGCCTTGGAACATTTCATTCGGGCACACATGTTTTTGTCGAGACTCATCAATCAATAAAGTGTTATTTTGAATTTTCAATAAAATTTACTGTCTTCATCTCTCGTTTGTGTGTCTTTTCTTTTGTCTTTATTCGCCGCTCCATTTTAATGCGAGATCAAAAATAGTCTCTGAAAATAATAATGCCCATAACTCATCTTTGTGACTTTGATTACCCAGGTTAATCAAGCCGAGGAAGATGTTGAGGACAATTGGGATACTCCTCTGGAAATCATAAGAATGGTAGAGCAGAGAAGAAAGGTCATTGGAGCCCCATGGGAGTCCACGAGAGAAATGGTCGATTTGGGTACTAAGGAAGGCAGGAAAAGAGGTCAAGGTTGAGTGCTTTGCAATGGGGATAGAGGCGCAAAAGATTGATTCAACTCTGCTTGAGCTACGTTTGGCGTATTCGCATGGACTTATCAAGACATGCTAGGATTGAGTCTGAGATATTGTTGAACACAGATTGCGGTGAAATCAGAATGTCCCCATTAAAGCAGTTAGAGGCGAATGAAGCTGAAATGTCTTTGAAAATCGGGGATGAGTCGAAAGCAGTTTGATCACGGGGTTCTAGCGGTGGCCAGTACCTGATGGGTTGCCAATATTGTCGAGTTCCCGAAGAAGAGGGGGAAGGTCGGAATGTGCGTCGATTCTGAGAATCGTGCTAGTCCCGAAGATGATTTTCTCCTTGAAAAAAAAATTATATATATATATATATATATATATATAAAAAAAGAGAGCAAATATATAGGAGTAAATAAATTATTGTCCTTGAGTTAATTTTTTGAGAAAAGCGAGCAATCGTGATTTGAAATAAAGTTCGACCATCTTCCCGTATTCTCGAAAAAACTATGCTACCACCACGTAAGCCAAAAAATCCAAAAATCACCCTAGACAAGGATCACCTCAAATATCAAAAAGATGCATCACTTTTTATCAAGCTCACCAGAAGTCAAAGAAAAAAAAAATCAAAAAAAGAAAAATCAAAGAAAAAATCAAAAAGAAAAAAGGGATTTAAAAATGAAAATCCCAAAAATACAAAAGAAATGTAAGTGGTGGTGATGCGTTACCCTGAAAACACAAGAGATCCTTGTCTCGATAAAGCGCAAATACTTCCCTTTGACCTCGGCATCCCGCCTCCACTGACCACTTGCGAGGAATAAAACTTCGAACACCTCGTGACCAAATAAACCATCATAAATCATGAGCGTCGATAGCGCCGAATAAAATCATCCTACCATTAGCTTCAAACAACTTCATTAAACGATCATCAACTTCCATCACAAAACCCACAATCTCAAAAATCCATTAGATCGATGATCGATTGCTTTTATTTTCTCGAGTTTTAGCTTTAGGACAAATAAGTTTATTTACTTAAATATGTTTGTCAAAAAAAAAAAAATCTCAAAAAGGAGAATGAAAAATCAAAAATTTGGCACTCCAAGATTGGTCAAGTTACATCGAGGCAAAGTTCTAGAGATCAGAAGGTGGGTTGAAGAGCGCCTCGTATTCAAGTATAACAAGTTCGGTGGTTGCCAAGTTTGTCGAGAAAGATCGATCTGTAATTCACGGTCTTCCCAAGCGAAATCATCGTTGATAATGGCAACATAACAGGCAATGAGAATGAGGAAGGACCTATGTCTTTGAGTTCAAGATTCGACATCACAATTCATCCCCGTCACGATCCCAGAGATGAATGGGGCGGTTGAAAGCGGCCAACAAGAACATCAAGAGAATAGTCTGAGAAAATGGTGGTAACCTACAAAGGCCCGCACGAAATGCTTCCTTTTCACTTTGCATGGCTATCGTACCTCGGTCGCATTACATCATGAGGCAACCGCACAACCACTTACGCCAGTTTCACGGATTGGGCGGTCCTCCCCATTGAAGTTGAAATACCATCTCTGGCGTGTTAATGGAGACAAAACTTGAGTGAAGCCAGTGGGTTTCGATCCGTCTTGACCAGTTGAACCTCATTGTGCGAAAGCGGGTGGCCGCGATATGTCATGGAGCGGTTTATAACAGCAGAGGATGATAAGGGCTTTTGACAAAGAGTACATCTCGTGAATTCCAAGAGAGATCTTGTACTCAAAGCGATTTGGCTGCGTCTGAGAGGCGGACCCGAGGGCAAATGGGTTCCCGAATATGAAGGACCTTATGTGAGTGAAGAAGGCATTCTCGGGAGGAGCTCTAATCGGCAAACATGGGCGGGGAGATGAGATTCCAAATCCAGTGAACTCGAGGATGTGGTCAAGAAGTATTATGCCTAAAAAAAATAAACGAAAAAAAGAGAAAGAAGCCAAAGAAAAATCAGCCTCGCTAGGCTGAAAACCCATAAAAAGGCGGGCTAAACAAAAATCGAAGCGACCGGTGGATCGAAAACCATGAAAGGCGGTCGAGGCAAAAATTGAGTGGAAAACTTGGAAGCTCGAGAAAGGAAAGGCAATCAGCACTCCCGAAAGGTTTGGATAAGAGGGTGATCGAGGAGTTATAGTATGAACCCGGCGGAGCACGTTCTATGAAGATGAAATCCACAGATCTGTTCCTTTCTCTTGTGTTTCTCGGTTTAAAAAGAAAGATTGGCGTGACTTACTGCACGTCAATTTCCATATCAATAAAAGTCAAACTTTTCTTTCATATATGTGCTTTTCGTGTCTCTGCTTTCACTATTGATTTCTTTCAAAATAATAACAGCAATACATGCTT